>CM067346.1:18064031-18107270 GCA_034190875.2 Urechis unicinctus
CGCTTTGGTACAGTGTTGTATCATATTATTCGTTTATGAATGCCTTCAATTGGTTGACTTTATTCAGACACAAAATACAATTAACAAGCTGTTTGATTTTGTTGCGCATATCATCACGTTGGAGCTAGGGTCTCTCATCGTATTTAACGTTCGGGTGCTTGAACAAAAGGGCGATTAACGCACACATTAAAGTGCGTCGTATATTAAGCATTAGTGAGGTTAGTGTATGATGTGATTTACTGGTATCTGACATGCAGACCGATAGAGAGATGACCAAGGTAATTACTGTCTGTGCTTTTGATGCTTCAGTTTGTATGGACAAAATTAGAACAAAGAACTTGAAACAGTAGGTAAAAAAATGCTGTAACGAAATATGTGATTGAGGTCAGCGAAAAATGGAATACAGAAAATTGATGCTCAGAGAGCGACTGAAAAAAAATTGGAGGTCAGATTAGAGCGGATTGCTCTCAAACGAACTTTTGACGAATCAAAATAGAATAAAGTCGGACCAAATTGCATGACGTGTATGGTAAGTCACAGTAGTCGGAGATGAGGTTATTGAGTCCTATAAATGTGTATCTGCACACACTCACACGTATATATATATATATATATATATACACATATATATATATATATATATATATATATATATATATATGTATATATATATATATATATATATATATATATATATATATATATATATATATATATATATATATATATATATATATATATATATATATATATATATATATATATATATATATATATATACATATGCGTTTCGTCGGTTTCTTATAAAGTTTGAATCAAATTGAAAATGCGAACCCTCACAACCACAAGAGCACCTTTTTAATATTCTCGTACATAAAATGAATACACACAACATACCTAAAAAAAAACCGGTGCTAGCAACAAAATACGTTAAGGTAACTGCATACTATTCAAATGAGGGGAGGCGAGTTGAAATTTGTTGTCTAGGATGTGACTTTGCAAAGCACTGTTTGCGTCGACAAACGCATGAGCTTGCAGACCATTAATTCTGGATAATATATTGAATATATATTTGCGTGGTTTATATGATCCAACTCACACACAAATTCGTTCTCAAGCTGACACGTTTGTGAGTAACATATAAAGATTGATATAATATGTCCTCTCTGCACTTAACGCGATAACCTGAAGGAGGAGATATTGCTGGCAGTGGATATTGGAGCATGTAGATTGTTACGTTCCATTCCCTCATAGCTATTATTCCTGAGCCTCATTCTGGTATTATTAACGTTTGGACCCGAACAACCTCATCACATCGTTAAGCATACCTGAAATGTTCGGGGAGAAGAACAACGCACAGTTTGTGATTGATTCAAACGTACGTGTTGAGCTTCTTTGCCGCTGTTGCGGTCTTGAAGAGTGTGTAGAGGGTTTTGATGGTGTGTTGTGGAGATCTTTAGCTGTTTATTTATATCGGTGGTGGTGTGACGAGAAACCTGTGGTTGAGTGAAGAGGCTACTCAATCTGTGTGGAGGTATTTGATGGTTTGTGGATAATTTTATGGGTGTTTAGTGGTTTTGATGGGGTGTGGATTTCATGGTGTGAGGCTCGTGAGTAAAACTCACGAAAATTCACATCAGACATGCTCCAATCGGTTACCAGCGTATTAAAAATCCGACCATCATAGAAGATCATATCAGCCAATTAACCCACGTACTCAAATCCTAAATCAGCACACCTAAATAGAATACAGAGGAAGTTGCAAAACAAGTTGAAAGATATTGTGCATCCCTGTTAAACCAGCTAAATGCATCGTCTCGCAGAAACCCCTGATCTTCCTTTGTAGTTTTTAGGGTGCCTGTTGTGAGGGGAAGGGTTGAGAATTTAACATGCCTTCTCGAACATAATAGTATCAATGTTGAATGTGTGGTTCACAAAGCATTTTATGACCTTTATTATGGTGTATATTTGGCTGATTATATTGTTAAATGCGTTACGCTGGTCACAACAGTTCTTCTCCCCCATATCGTTCTTTTATGTTGTCCACAGATAATGTACGCTATATGCTGTTAGTATTGACATTTAATGTTTCAGGTATTTGTTGTGAGGGTATTTCTTGTTTAAGTCGGGTTTCTCTTCTGTAGTGGCCTGAACCGTATACTCAGATATATAAAGACTTCGGTGAGCGCAATATATATTTATTGTACTACAACCTAGCACCGCGTTATATCAGCCTTACGCTTACATTTCCTCAATCCGAACTCCCGAGCCAACCCGTATCATTCACTTATATACAACACACATCGCATTAGCTAACTCGGGCCAGCCCTCTTCCTTAACTAGTTGACCAATCACAGTCAACCACGAACATACTCGGGCTGACCTCCAATACATGTTACGTAATTATTTAAATAAACGGTCAGAAGCATACAAACATATTACCCATACCATGATTATGTGTTGTGGTGCGACTTGTCGTGTGTTAATATATCCTATGGCCAGTACTGCCAAAACATTACGGATTATATTACCAAAGAGTGCTCACAACTTAAGGCCAACTGCTTGTTAAATCGTTGCTGTTTCCAAGCAGCATTAATACGAGCCGCAAATTTTCGTATTATTATTATTTGGAAATTACTGACCGTACCTTGTTTGTTGTTAGATTGCTGAGATGATACATGACTGGGAAGTAAACAAAGCTATCCTCATTCTTGAAACCCATTGACATGGATAATAATGATCGGCTGACTGCTGCCACCTTTCATAAATAATTTGTCTAAAACTGCAAAACTGTGGCAAAGAGGTACGTTCGGGAAGAGATTCTGAATGCAAGTTTAATATTATTATGCTTTGTAAATGCGAATATATAACTGCTGATATTCAAATGTAGATGCATTGATTGTTCTAAAGCGTCGTTGCTGGTGATCGCTGATTGCCCACGTCGTTGAAATGAGGATTTACCACGAAGTCTTCGATATTCAAGTAATTTACGCTTCAAGGTACAATGTAATACATTGTAAGACTCCATCAACGCTTTCAATGGTACATATATTACAAACTATACGTACAGGTTCTTTACTCAAACCTGACCAGACTGTCAGATGCCTTCTTGGGTGTCTATTTTCACGCTGCTTTTCATGATATCATTGGGACATTTCCGGGATATCAACAATGAATATTACTCCCATTGCGTGGTCTAAGTTGTATCCGTTATTATTCACATTATTTCTAATGTATTTGATAATTTTCACTATTTTATTGTTGACATAACTAATGAGATATATGAAACTTTTTAAGAACAAAATACCGTTCGAAGCGTTTTGAAAATAACATCGATCATATAGATATATTAGGTTGTGTTTTTTACTTCTTTAATCTATATAATTCCCTATGGATATATTTTTAATGTGGTTACATGACGATATGTTGCTCATGTTATTTGGTTAATAAACGTCAACCAATGATATTAAATGAACCATCAAATCAGTAATATCAGTAAGCCAGTCAGATCAACAAACATAGAGTATTTCAGTTGCTTATTGTGAAGATAATATTGTACTTAACACATGCAACAATTGAAAATATTCTAAGATGAATGATAATAGGAATATCCAGGGTAACAGAATCGATCCGAATGTTGTACATATCATCTGTGTCATTCCTCTTGTAAATTAACATAACCTTGAGAAATACCAAAATATGTACGGTTTACTTCGGGCGCATCGAACTGAATTATCCTTATTGCAACCTACAAGTGATCTGACACTCACCTAGTAAAGGGGTTGATTGATTTAAGCGTACTTTCTATTATCTGATGAATCGTGCTGATACCAGCGGAACCTATTGCTCTTTATGTGCCACTAGCCAGGGTACATTAACTTAATACATCAATGCTATGTATGTAATGAGCCGGATAGAAATGTTCCTTACTACACGATGGCATTCATGACATACACTATGATATACATGTCTTATCGTTTCGTATCGCTGCGAAGCGAAGAAATATGTAGGTATACGACAGTGGGTGCTTAAGCTCACCAAAAGTCGATGGTATATTGCAGACGTCTGTTATTTATCCCTCTATATACTAATGGCTTGGACTTCTAGGGCATTGTCCTCGTAATGACAACCAAGGTCAACAGCCACTATGCATATGATGTCCAAGGCCAAATGTGAGCACTGAACAATTCCATGTCTATGGAATGACAATTACTTTTCATTCAGAAAACAATGGTCAGGTAATCCCCAAGAATCGAGATGTTTACAACATGGAATGTCACATGTTCGTTGGGTGATCAATATGGAGGACGTGACTGGGTTTCATAATTTTTATCAACCAATATGCAAGAAACCCATGCTATGATAAATCATATAATATCATTTCATTTTTAAACAGCATTTCAAAAAGCATCCTCTGGCAACAGAGTTATCCCTGCTGGTGGTAAAGGTGGCTGAACATAATACGTGTGACAAAAGCCTCATTACCAGTCGTCTTGAAAGACATATTCATAAATAAGTTTGGCGCATGTATAAATATATTTAACGTGTGTCCATCACATTTATGGAAGTGTAATCGTATTCCATGATGTTTCGTGAGAAAATGATAAGTAATGATTATCTATATCTATATATGTATATGATAGATGCAGTCACATTGTATGTTGTTCGTAATATTGCCATACCAAAGATATAAGAACAATGAACGATTGACAAAGGAGGCCAAATAGGGATGAGATAAATAGCGTAAGCGGGGGCGAACTAGAGGAGAGGACCATCAAAGAGTGACGCATCATTCACTTATGCTGCAAAAGGACACGTGTTTGAAACGGTGCCGCGCTAAATTGTTAGTTTGTCCCTTTAGTCAGGTTATATGTTATTGAACAACGAATATAACATTGAAGGTAGAAATTTGATATTTAAATCTGACTAGAGAGCAACAATGTCTGCTGCATGGCCAATTATATTGCCCAAGTTATTATCGGTGACCTCCGGGGATCTTAGCGACGTGTCGCAACACTGATGGCGATATGGAATTTCCGGTAAGCTGCCAAAAACTAACTGATTGTTTTATTCATGTTATGTCGATTGCAAACATATCCTGGCGATGTTATATAAGCTCATGGTGGCCGACTGCGTTGATAATATGGCAAACACTATTCCGCTGATTTTCACTGAATTCGTTCTGATTACATATAAAAACGACAATAACGAAGCGAATATATTTATACAGCAATTGGGCATCATCAAAACTGATTCACTTTATATAAATGATGACATTATTGCTCGCCGCACTATCAAGATAAATATACATAAGAGTATTTCCTTGAATATTGTTTAGGATGCTTCGATGAAATATTCTATTAC
The DNA here is from genome assembly GCA_034190875.2 of Urechis unicinctus. Classification (NCBI taxonomy): domain Eukaryota; kingdom Metazoa; phylum Annelida; class Polychaeta; order Xenopneusta; family Urechidae; genus Urechis; species Urechis unicinctus. Next base: position 18,069,396 of record CM067346.1, read on the forward strand.
ACACATTAGAACATTTAATTAGCGATTAAATCAAGGACTATGGTACACATATTTATATCAAGCATTTGCATTTTAATATTAAAGAGCAGTCGTTTCTTTTATTTGTATCCAACGCGTGATGAGATGTTTTTGATGACCGATATGACACGCGTCTGCTTGCAGAGCCTAGCGCTAACATTGAATCGCCATTCTTCCTTTGGACACCTGTTTTGCTGTTCCTTCTCGTCTCAGCCAAGTTCTTTGAAACAAGCTTTTTGTTAATGCAAACGTTATATAGCAGTATTTAGGTACACATTCTATCATAATATGTGACACGCGCTGAACCTAAAAGACTCCGTGACAGCTTTAGTGATGTTTTATCGATTCTATTTGTCCCTTCACTGTAGGTGGTGTGTTATGACCCGATATAAAGTTGCTCATCGCATGCATCTCGGTATTCAGTTGCATATTGAATGCATCTATAGCGTTACCTCTGACACACTCATTTATGCTGGTGTCTATTTCATAGGAACGATTTGGTGAGAATCAATATAAACAAATTGGTTGTTTTCGTGCTTGGAAAGTTGGCGCATTCACCGTCATAGTATTTTTGGTATATTACCACAATTAAGTTGTAGTATATATATATATATATATATATATATATAGAGAGAGAGAGATATATATATAGATATAGATAGATAGAGAGATAGATAGATATATATATATATATATATATATATATATATATATATATATATATATATATATATAGATATATATATAGAGATATATCTCTATCTCTATATATATATATATATATCTATATCTATATATATATATATATATATATCTCTCTATCTCTATCTATATATATATATCTCTCTATATCTATATCTATATATATATATATATATATATCTATATATGTATATATATATATATATATACAGCATTTGAAAAAATAGACAGTTGGTAAATGTTGTTTCTAAGTTAACAATGGTCCCTATTCGATTGTGTTACTGCACATTTACCACGATTAAGCAAACTAAATGAAGGGTTCGCCAACTTTACATCGTAGGCTTACGCTACAGCTTAAACCTACACATTTGGGTCACTTAAAGCTTTACCTGATTCACCTCTCCTTTCCTGATGACTAGTGTAAGGCTGTACTCGTCCAGCAATGCCATGCATAGATGGTAAAGCCCAAACAATGCCATGTATTGATATATTGCTTTATCACACATAAACTTTCACATTTTCGAATGCAATTTATTTTTCAAGAAAGGCGGAGAAATGCACTATTTGCCTGAATTATTTCATTACAGCACTCCGTCAATTTATTGCTTTAATCGTAATTGATTACCTCCATTATGCAAAGCAATTGAATTATATAAAATTATTATTGAGAGAGCATGACGAAGGTACTTGTAAAAGGATAATCTATCTATTTTTAACTAACGCTTATGGTTTGATTACGTCCAATTTTTAATGCAAAAGTAGAGGCATCAAGCGATCATGTTCCATCAATCAGCTATATAATTATGACTGGTTACAGTGTCTAGTTGAATGTAAACAAGTCCAGAAACGATAGTAATAGGCAAGAATACCCACTGACCAGAGTTTTCACTTAACGTGTGCGGAAATAGGAATGCAAAAAATGCTTTGTTATTTCATACACTAATGAGTGGTTTCATGACCAATATAGAAGATATTTTGCATGAGGGGTTTTGTCTGTGCAAATTTCTAATACAACCCTGTTAGAAATGGACACAACAGGGACTGTAAAGGCAAAGGCACCCGACCCAAAGAGCATTAATTCATTGATCACGTAGGTTATCAGGTATCTTTGCATAATGGGAAGTAACAGGGCATAAGAGGTATGGGAAGCTATTTGCTCTGCTTGAGAGGAATAAAAGAAGGAACAGAACGCCGCTCAGCTTCAAAGAAATGTTATTTATCCAACACAATTGTAACGATCAAATTAATGTGTACAGTGAACAGGTTTCCTAACAAAATTGGCTGATTATATTTGTAAGAATTTTCAAGGCCAACTTGAATTGATTTGCTTTGCTATAGTTGCTTCATGAACATGGATACGGCACGTCCTAGTTTGCATTGTCATGCGTGAACACCGACAAATTGAGTACTCGTTACTACATACAGGTATGGCACAAGAACGTGTTGTAGCCTGACTGACTGGTCGTTTGACTCCACCAGTGGGCATTTTGCGATAAACACTCGAAGAAGAGAGTGACATTACATTTGCTTGGCATCGTTCCTCTTAGCAGCGCTAATTAAGATAACGGCGCATCAGGTTATAGTTATGGTTCACAGAATAAATAGAGAGCTACATGAGAGAGAATAGGCGATGAGAAATAGACAGTAAATTAACGTTTGCGATAAGAATGCTTGTAAGTGACCGTTGCATTGCAGCTTGTCGTTTCCATCACAATAGTTTGCCTGAGAAAATGTTCAAAGTCACTTCATAGCAATATGTGATTTCTGTTGATTTGAACCAACCAACCAAGCAGATAGAGAACTGCTAAAGAAGATTCTTTCGCCCTCTATGACTTGCCTAGATTACACCAGCGTGATACTTCCCTATCGTACAACGTATCACCTTGATGGTATATATATACATCATCCATTGCTCATTGGACTGATTAACCAACGTCTCGGGGCTAGGAGTATGACTGCAATTGTCAGAAATATGGAACACTCTGACTGGTCGAGGTAACCATACCCAGGAAAATTCAATGTCAGACACTATGACAAAGCACCACGCTGCTCACAGGTGGCGTAGTTACATATCATTTCGGTAGAAGGCGCGAGTGAGCACTCTTAGCTAGCGTAGCAATAAGACCTTTGGATGCACTTTGGAATAAGCTTAGTGACATGAGGAAATTTTTGCTTCACATATGGAACACACACTATATAACGTTGTTTATCGGGCATGAGATGATTTGAATCAGAGGCAGTAGTGTATGTTGCCGTCAATGCTTGAAACTCGACAGAACAATAGCTGGTTTCTGTGATATGTAGTGCTCGGGAAAAAAAGGTATCAATACCTCCATACATTTACTATTTGGAATCGGACATGAAAATAACAATCAATGTGTCAGATTTACTCTCCTGCCCTTAAAAATGTCTCGATGTTTCATTAGGTTGAAAAAAGCGACAAAGGTACGATCGGTGCACAAACGCGTCGAGACTATCACTTACTGCCTGTGAGATTTTTCCCGAAGTTTACTCATAGAAAATAGGGAACATTAATAGCCCCGTCCCAATGTTGGAGGAAATCATTTAACGCTCGTGAGGAAAGAACACACCACTTTCAGTCAGAGGTCCTATACAGATGTAATCGAAAGGAAAGAATGATGATTGGGACAAATATTCGATGGGTATGTACAATAAATCGACTGCTTTCAAAAGTGTTTTGATGACCGGTATTAATTATATGCGACCTATTCAGATTCATTCAGTCTGCTCACTTTCTAGTTGCTTCTGCCTCGTGTCATATCTGCTGCCATCGTAAAAGAGCCCTTCCCGGGTATATGCCTTCCTAAGATACAATTTCCTTGGAATGGTTGAAAGCGTTGAAAGTAATTTCAAATAACAATAACACGACAATGAACCAGATACAGCACAATATGTGAGACAACAATTTTAGTTATCTATCAAAACGTGAGACGGACTTAATGTGATGCAATTTGTTTTGATTAAGCATTTATTGTATTTTTTACTGCAACATAATACAGCAGTTGCATCGGTTTAAGCACTCAATTTAACAGAACACTGCATTGCTATAATATAGACAATTGGCCATTAAAGTTTTTAGTCCAAATTCATGCCACGCAATATATCAGAATAGGCGCAAGCATAATCATTCTTAGTGTGATTTTTGCAAGTTGCTGTATTGAACTGTAATTAGGACCTTATAAAATCTGAATTAGGCTGATTGAACACGAAAAGGAAGGCCGATCTGGCTAAATGTATCAAACCCTTTTAAAGAAATTCGATTGAATTGCTACAGCTAACGTACTGTCCACGTATATCAGTAGCTGTTGCCACAAAGGCTTTTTATATTCATTTCATTGTACTGCATGTATAAGATACAATGACAGTTTTATCCTTAATGCAGAAGTTTGGAGAGAGTGAAGGCTATAACGTAGGAATGGTCATGCATTAATAAGCACCCGGGGATACTATCTAACTGTCTGAATAAATATGTGCTGGAAGGGTCCTATTTGCATTAATTAAGTAAGTAAGCTACTATTTGCTACCGAAAAAGAGGTTGAACAATCGCATCATTTATTACTGAGGGAGCATCAATCACACTGTGTAAAGCATTCAGCGCTCACATTGATATAATTCACCTCTTACAATATGGAACGGCTAATATAGAACAAGAGATTCATGCACTTAGCACCACACCACGCTCTAACCTAGTAAAGGGCGCCCATATCATTGCAATGAAGAACAAGTCATCCAATGTTAAAGCGGGAATTTGATTGGAGTCACGTGGAGTGGCACTGCTATCATGGCGCTAGACCACAGCCCAGGAGTGTGCAATCTACTGCTAGTAAATTCCTAGGGCGCTAGACCACAGCCACAGGTGAGTGCAATCTACTGCTAGTAACGTCCTAGGGTGCTAGACCACAGCCACTGGAGTGTGTAATCTACTGTGTTATAGTCTGTATTTATTACGGATGTGATATGCGTCTTACTGTCAGTCAAAGGCACCGGTCCACTCCCAGTCTTAAGCTGGTTACTTTAATCGAAATGAACACGTTCTAATTTATTCTGTGTTGCACTCGCCATGTTTTGCTATTCGACATTGCTGTTTTGACATCTCGGATAACAATAGCACCGACCACACATATGCTCGTTGACGAGCAGTTGCGAACTAACCAAGCGTTATCTGTATCTAAATTAGCGTTTACATCTGTCTGTATGCTCGACCGCTTGGGCCACCATTGACTCAATACAACAGTGCAAATGGAAGATTAGTACATGATGGCGGCACCTTATTTGTCATGATTAACCACTAAATTCGTGTATGCGGCTCGTTCGTAGACATATTGTTTGCTGATTTTGCTTTGGTTTTCTTTAGCTGCAAAGATGCATTATATTTATGTTTTATTCCATGAATATTGCGTGCAATACATAGCATAAATTATATTCTTTTCGAAGACCACCATTTGATAATTCGTTCTGGATATATTTCACGACAAGTAATTTTCTTTGCGTTGCCATTACCGCTTTACAACACACTATGTTGAGTAACAGCAGTTAGCACTTATCCCATTTATGATGTAGTGGTAATTGCATTAATCCATCTTTCTAAACTCAGTTTCCTGGTCATTCAGTCGTCAAATGATTATGTTGTTTATAGCTGACCATCGAATGTACGCACGCATTGACGCATGGAGTTCTCAATAATGAATATATTGATAAAACAAACATCAAAAACATATTTCCTTGTATGGTCGATTGGTGTAGGGTGCCTACTGATAAAAGAAATAACATGTAACAGAGCTTATATTACTGTTAAACTGTTATTTAAAAATGTTATTTGAAGGAACACATGCACTCATTGACAGAAAGAAGATAAATAAGCGAACTCGAATTAGCGACACTATAACAAAATACCTGACATGCTCATATGTTATCGCGAACAGGTGGAATCGGAATGCAAAACTTGATGAGACGTGGTGAGCGCATTGAAAACATGAAAACCATGACCTCTTGTCATTGACCTCAGTCAGCCTCGCACTAATTTCGAAGAACAGTGCAGACGCTGGCGATACGAAATTCCTTTGCCATGCGTAGTCATTGACTGACTAAATTGATATGAAAACTGACACCAGTTGTGTATGTCGCCCTCATAAAGTAATGGAGCGAATTCTCGTTACACGTGTTCATTTTAACTTAAGATTAAATGTGTTTGCACGCTTATCACATGACCGTTGGGTATATTCCGCTTTCGGGTCACCAGTCTGCTAGAGCAATTTTGTCGTAGTCAGAACGTAACCTTACAATGTCAGACGGAACATAAAATGTTCACAACATACAGTTCCAAAGAACATGAGATTGGTCATATCATTGTTTTATGTCGATATTTCTCACTACCCCCAACAAACATCCTGTTAATGAAAGCACGGTACTGAATTACTATTCATAACTAGCTTGGTGGTTGTGGTTGTAATTTTCGGTTACAAGAAATGACTCATCTGTTCATGGACTTATTGCACATTGTACATCAAAGGGTAATTTCCTGTTGTCCTTGGAACGTATTACCAGAAGTGTATACAAGCTAACACTGGCTTCGCCAATAAAGTTTATTGCCCTTATTGTTTTTGTAATAATGCACGAGTACGAAACCACATTTGGTAAGACAAAAGCAAGCTGCTGCACGTGACAATAAACATGACAATCAACGGGGCTAAATAATAGCTAATGTAGTGTGATGGTGAGTTATAGGACATATGCCATGGTGGGCCACTCTTGTCTAAGGCGATCAGAATGATGGATGGCAAGAGTTATTGAATAGAATATCTCTGATGTTGGTGTTTATTGAGGCAAAGTACCGCTATTATAATAGAGAGAGAGAGAGAGAGTCAGTTGGCGGTGGTTTGAGGTGATGATGGTTGTGTTGTTGGTGGTGAAGGTGGTGGTGACAGTGGGGGTGGTATTGGTGTTTGTGGTGATGGTGGCTTTGCTGCTTGTGATGGTGGTGGTTGAGGTGGTGGCTGATGTGATGGTGAGGTGGTGGCTAATGTGGAGGAATTGGTGGTGGTGATGGTGATGACAGTGGTGGTGGTTGAGGTGGTGGTGGTGGTGGTGATGGTGAATGCAGTGGCGGTGTTTAAGTTGGTGGTGGTGGCGGTGGTGATGGTGATGGCAGTGGTGGTGGTTGTTGTTGTTGATGGTGGTTGAGCTGATTGCAATGGTGTTGTTGTTGTTGTTGATTTTGTTGTTGGGGAGGTGGTAGTGTGATGGTGGTGGCGGTGACGGTGATGGTGCTGGTTTTGATGGTGATGATGATGGTTGTAGTGGTTGAAGTTGTGGTGATATAGTGATGGCGATGGCGGTGGTGGTGATGTTGGCAGTGGTGGTGCTGATTGTGAGGGTTGTGGTGGTGGTGATAATGAGGGTGGTCGCTTGGTGTTGGCAATAATGGTGGTGATGGTGGTGGCGGTTGGGGTGGTGATGTGGGCGTTGGTAGTGGTAGTGGTGATGTGGTAGTGGTGGGAGTGTGGGAGATGATGGTGGTGGCAATGGTGATGGTAGAGATGTGGTGGTAGGTGTTTGTGGTGGTGGTGGTGCAGTGGTACGGGTGTGTGATGTGGTGGTGGTGGTGGCAGTGGTAGTGATGTGTGTGGTGTGTGTTGGAGTGATGGAGTGGATGATGATGATGATGGTGGTGATGGTGGTGGTGGTGGTGGTTGGTGGTATTGATGGTGGTGGTGGTGGTGCAGAGGTTGTGGCGGCAGTGGTGATGAGAGGTGGTGGTTGAGTTTGCAGTGGTGGTGGTGGTGGTGTTAGTGGTTTGAAAAAATCAAGTGCGGATCCCTTATGAGCAAATCTTGGCAAATATAGAGTACGCATTTCAAAACAGCCAATTTCGGCCGCCCTTAAAAAACTTGCTAACCGTCTCACGCAACCGCTGATGTGCTTGTGATAACTTATGCATTCGTGTGTTGGCAGGGAAATTACACATCGGAGAATATCATTTATGCTGTAACCCAGGCGGTATATTGACGTCGTGAGGATGATTAAATTCGTTATCAACATGGCAAGGTAAAGCCAAGCGCTTCCATAGTGTACAGTTCCGATTACCCTGCCTGATGCCTCGAAGATTAATTGTGTTGATTATTCTGCGGTGCGCTTGTCTGGACTACATAATAAAACTCCGATGCAAATTGCGAAAAGGTGTTGTTTAATTCCAACGGACGACGTAAATCATGTTCACGGCTTTGGAGATGGCATAAAACAAAGATTCCTCGCATGAGATATGTTGTCTTGACTGCATAAGAGATACATGGATTCCTCATTAACCAACCAGGGAATTGTTGCTTTGATTGAGGTGGGAGCGTAGCTGTGTATGCTTGTATTCTCTAGTCTTTCTGCGACCTTTTCACATAGAACATTAGGCTCATTCGCTTGAAGCTTTATCACTCGTTCATCACTTAAGTTCGTTTAATTTACGCTCTCTACTTGCAAGGTGTCCATATCTCATAATTGATTGTATTAGTACAGGCAGAGGAAGATGTCAACTCCAATATGGATGACCTGGACGAGTACTTGAACAGGATCAATGACTCGGCAGACCACCCACTGCATAGCAATGACTGCATTTGAAAGTGTTGGGTAAAACGGATGAGTGCGCTGAGGTACCCATATCCATGTACGTTGGGCTGCATCCGAAATTTTGTCGTTATTTGGCGCCATGTAGATAAAAGTAAACATTCTACTGGACGATTGTGAATCCGGTGTTTCACTTCCTTGATTATCTACAGTTGTTGAAGCAGCATAAAACTTCCTCCTGTGTTCTATAACGCACGTATAAACAGGAAATAAGTTTTACTGTTTGATATACGAGATGCAACAATAGCCACTATGCAACACTCACTTGATTCCAATCCTGCACAATAGCTTATTGAATATGCATACTTTATAAACGGATCGTTAAGTACCTTCCCGTGGTTATCACAAAACAAGCAGTATCTTAGGGCCACTCCTCCGATCAACACAGGCACATCGCCTGTGAGCTAAATTTTTGGCTTTGTATCAAATTAACACCCTGTGACTACACTACAACAAAACAAATATTTCAAACGCTATGTCTATCATCAGTTTCCATCTCAGCATCGAAAAGAAAATAAGAATACACTTTTCTATAGCTTCACTGCACGAGTGTTTTATTATGATGATTTCTCGTCGAGGATTGGCAAATTAACTCTACACACCTACTTCATTCACTTGATCAATGTAAATACAGACTCTCATGGGAAACAAACAACCACATCATGGCATTCTTGTAATTGTAAAATCATCAAAGCAATATGTGACGTCATATCTGATTTACATATTAATCAGATTACCATCTAGGTTTCCTGGGAGCTTCCTGTTGGCTATAAACGCAGTCCTGCTGATACATTAACATTGTCTTATCTGCACTTATCCTCTAATTAGTCTGCAAGGATCAATTCTGATCTGAACAACGTCTTCTATTGTAGTCATCACAATCAAATATGGAGACTATTTATTTATATGACATTTTTTCAGTTGATAGGATAATCATGCGTCTCTCATTCGTTAGGCTCATTTAAATTGGTTTATTCGTACAAATATTCGGATGGAATATGTAATTATGAGACTATCGACTAGGCAAGCGATTCACATAGTTATCATAAGCATCTTTGATGCAGTATAAGGGTTACGTTACATAATTTATGACATAAACAATATCTTTTTGTGAAGGTCTATTGTAGTATATGCAGTGTCTGCTACACCTGGTGAAAGAATTAGTTTCAGTGGAGTTGAAATAAACGAGCATAAAGTCGATACATTAATTAGCGTCCTGTCATCGTGTTCCGAGATATCCCACAGAGCACTGTTCATAATACAATGCACCCGGTCATTTTTTCTACTAGGAAACATCTATTGATTATGCTACAATATCTGTTACACAACCAGTGTCATCCTTTACCCTTTAACGCCCAAAACACATTGAAAACTAATGAAGTATATACCTATTATCCTAATGATGCATAGTTAGTGTTGGTAAGTAGTTTTGTAAGCTAGTTATTCTCTCATTAACCTGATACATCTGCTCTACTGTAGTCCACATTGGCGAACAAGGAAATTCATCCGGAGAGACAAAGCATTATATAGTCATAATCATTGTTATTTTGTCAAAAGCAACTGAGCTTCCAGTTCTGTTGACCGCTTTTTTTCCCGGGTATTTTCTCCCAAATATTGGCCGTAATTACCTAAGAGTGTCCATTGGGGTCTTACACACAGAGTGAATTATTTAGGTCGTCTTTTCTTCCTGTAAACAATAACAAGTCAGAATTAATGATTGTTCTCAACTTAGAGAATACCCCCTCAAACAGTAGTACGGAATCGGTCAGTTTCATTGCGGCAATTTTATGACTTTTTGAAATGTACCTTTAACCCTGTGTCTTTTTATTCCAATAGTGTGGGATTCGCATCTTAGTCTTGGAGGTTTGTGCAAAATCAACATCTAAGTGAAATTATTTAATCATCACAACCAACCTAATGCATTATCACCTCTTAGTTGAATGTGACGTAAATTCCTGGTATTTCATTTTTATGTGTAACCAATGTAATATGTGTGATAAATATCATCCCCAACCACCCCACCCCCATGCCGTTAAACAACAAATGATCCTTCCCCAAAGAGGTGTCAAAATAAAATAACCCCAGCAAGGCTCCACCTGGCAGATAAACAAAATGAGCTGTCGCCAATTGTCGTCTGCATCTTCCTACAAGGGTATTAAATCCATTAACGATCTTTCATAGCTTTGTTTTATATATTTTCAATGTAGCAGTAGTTTCAAAATGCCACCTAACACAATATGCAGGTAATTATCGCTAACTTAACAATGCATCGTATGAATAACATCCGCAATCAACTATTGATATGATGATGGAGCACCAACAGCTAACATGCAGAAAGTGTGGTATTTGGACGTATTCAAACAGCGAACAAAATTCTAACATTCGGAAAATAGTTTGTGTTTAAAGATAGACCAAACAAAGTTACACAAAATTCGAAGTTAGATACATGCGATAACACACACACACACACACACACACACACACACACACACACACACACACACACACACACACACACACACACACACACACACACACACACACACACACACACACACACACACACACACACACACACACACACACACACACACACACACACATACACACACACACACACACACACACACGCAGTGTGCCACACATGGAAACTTGTCACACACACACACGCACACACGCCACAATGCTGCCACACATACACACACACATATATACACACACGCACACATATTTATATGCATATGTGTATATATATATATATATAGAAATATCTTCGGTCTGTCAATAGTTGCCAGCTACTAGTGTCAAGCAATCTAGCATGGATTTGCCGGAGAAATGATTGCCCAGAAGGGTGGATAACGGATAGCGTGTCCCGCTATACTTGTCTTGCCAATTTGTAATCAACAGCCAATTCCCTGGCGGAAATGCCTAGAGGCTTTTATTGGTACTGACTGTTTAAACACTGGGCGTCGGTAGATGTTGTGTAGATGTGCTTTTTTATTCTATATGCATAATAAGCAACGCAGTAAGGATCCGGTATGTAATGCGGACGAAGATAAGCCTTGTGATCTAACCAAATCCACATCAAACTGAAATTAGACATTATCGCCAATAAGATAATCCAAGTTGATAATGTCGGCCTTCTTTGGTGATGCTGATGCACGAACACACGGGTAATGTATGGCCTCGGTCATTGCTCGAGGAATCATTTTTATTGTGCTTTATAAAACTGTGTTATCGAGAGCCGTAATGGTCTGAAGTGCAATGAATGTACTCATTTCCTAAAAGACGAATGTTTCTCACGTCAGTTTAACGTAAGATGAATGGAAATGGTAAAATGGGACAGTTTCGAATGTGACCACGGAAAACACCACAAGTATCATTCACAAATATAATGTGACTTACGGGTTGAAGGTTCGCTTGTATCCGCATCTGTCAAAGGTAACATTGTCCGAGAAATTAAAGTAGGTTTGATTGCGACTTACTTTAAATTCAAGCAACACGAGAATGTAAAATAGTCTATTGCATGAACTACCAGCTCGGAATCAGTGTAGAGTATTCATGATTCCATCAATGTACGCAATACGAGCATTATCATCGGCCACAGTTTGACAATTACAGGCTTTGCTTACTGATTCATTAATCTTCAGGGAATGGTGGTGTTACATCGTACCCATTAACTATCCACGAACAGTAATAACTGTCATAAGCAGCAGATAGACTGCGTTGCACTATTCAACATATCATTAGACTTCCCACGTTCAACGGTTGCCTTCACACAAGAAATGTCCAATGCAGCAAAAAGCAACATTATTTTCATACATACATATTTTGAGGACAATATGTCCATAGACATGTCTCCTCGGCACTGCTAAAGCCAACAGGGTTATGTATTGGTTGTTATTCCACGTCGAATCCATTACGCACCTGTTCTACACCGACGACGGGTTAGGGACATGCAATAACAAGGAAACATTTATTCATATTTTGTTTACGTCACACTAATATCAAGATAGCGTTTCCTTTTATATGTAATAAGACTGCAAGTTTAAAACGAAATGTTCAACGAAACTCACATGAAATCGCATTCCTGTTGAAGATGTCATACACCACTAGAGCAGCCATGTGATTCGTAGAAACACTATTGCCTCCACTGACATCTGTGGATTCGTTGCCTCTGCTGACATCTGTGGATTTGTTGCTTGCTATACTTGTTTCTCCTCAGCAGTTTTGTGTGCTTGGTCTCAGCAAAGTACCTGGCGTTCATCAGCACGTTCTTAACTTGTTGGATAATACATCATTCTACCGCAGGGCGTCTCCAGAAAAGGTCGGCGCCACAGAAGGGGGACTCAAGTAGGTCAAGCATGAAGACGGTTTGTCCAAACACAGTCTGGCACACAAATAATGGTTGAGTTGGGGCCATCTGGAAACGCAAACTTAGAAGACAGCATTGACGAACCGACCATCCTGTTGATGTTCTGCTCTAGGTCCATGATAATGTGCATATAGACGTTTAGAGCTTCGGCAGCTTCGGATAATAACCACAAACAACCACAAAAAACTCGTTAAAACAAATTATTAGCGGACCTGTGCGTGAGTTGAAGGTTCAGTTAGAGGATGATAAACGCAGATAACTGGACAACTACGACCTTCTGCTGAGCGTGGTCCTTGAATGTCCAATATGTCAATAAAAACAAGTATCTATGGACCTCAACAGAAAAAGACGGATTCAGACCTCTCTGAATATGCTGAGAAGGCATTTGAAGTAGATAAATCTAGTGCTACTCTGACAAGTGACCTTGGCGTTCGAGCCAACAAAATCCGTTGCCCGTCCTTTCTGCGACAGCACGACTTCGATGGTTTGGATGTGGACTGGGAATATCCCGAACAAATAGCCGGCAACTTTACTCTTCTTTTTAAGGTATTCCAAACTGATAACATTTATTTCACAATTCTACAATAAAAATAATCTTTTGAACAAGCACTTTGAATATGAAGCATTTTCAACAAAATTTGTATTCTACCTGGATATATGAACTCAACGTTATTGTTATACCAGTGAGCTCTGCGTCCAATCCCCATTCCACACATGCAGACTACGTTACCTTCTGTCTTTCTCATTTATTGCTGTCACTTGACAGGGATTACAGGAAGAATTCGAATCGGAATCAGTGAGTTCGGCGTCTCCTCGACTGCTCCTGTCAGCGGCGTTGACTCCAGGCATTGGAACAGCCGCCAACAGCTACGACATACCCGCTGTTGCTCAGTATGTTTTGTTCATGTTCGGTGCATATTTTTCTTTTTTGCAAATGACGGAAATAAGAATCAATCATACTGTGGCAGGTACGTCGACTTCTTCAATGTCATGGCCTATGACTACCATGGCATTTGGCAGGAACCTGTGAGAACAGCTTTGCACACGGCCCTCTTTCCCAGCAGCCCTTATTTAGAGGTGATAATTAGATGCTGAGCAATTCAATCTATCTCGAATTAGTGGATGTCACTTAAATACAATTATAAAGGGGCTTAGACGTTGGAAAAAAGTTGTTTGCTTGAGCGTTCGTGTCGAACTCAAATCATATGACATGTACAAAAACTATACGAAAGCGACGTACATCGTGACCGTTGTGTCTCCTTATGCATACACCACTTTATACAATAGCGCTGTGTATTAAGTCATTGTTATTTGAATTTCATCAAGTTTAACGAATCGTATATAACAAGAGGTAGACACTATTATAATATATAAATTCTAGATTAAAATGGCCCTATTTGAGGGATGATACAATAAAATGCAGAGTTGTATGTGCGTAGTTTGTAAGTAAAGTGCAAAGGTCGTTTCTGAGACGACGACATCCAAAAATTATCGCTTACAATTGAGTCGCGTTAGCAACCAGACAAAAACGCAACCAAAAAGAGGAATTGCAAGAAATCGACGAAAATTTCATCTTTAATCTCTGTTTCTTCTACGTCAGGAAAATACACTTAGTTACTACTTGGGACAAGGAATGCCTTCTGGTCAGATCAACCTGGGCGTGGCGCTGTACGGCCACGGATGGGTGTTAAAGGAGGGAGCATCCCGAGAAGTCGGGGTGATAGCGGATGGTCCCTCTCCGGCCCAGAAATACACTCGCCAACAGAGCATCGTCGCTTATAACGAAGTACAGTTACCCGTTCTATTTTGAGACCATTCTTAAATTTTGTCATAGATAGTCGCTCCACAGCTAATGTTCTTACGATTCTGCTGGCTATATTTATCATGCAAAAAGACCACTTACACATTATAATATTAAGCATCTTGTACATTATACAGTTTTACCGCTCATAATAATCAAACTTCTCACACGTTCTGCAATCAAACTAATAACGCTTTATGCATTCCAACTTATTACATTTTTTGCAATCCAACTTCTTACACTTTCTTCGATCCAACTTCTTAGGCTTTCTGCAATCAAACTGGTAATATCTGAAATCGTCAATACACGAGTCGTGATTTTCCAGATGTGTGGCGAAGGATGGACTCGGCAGGTGCACCCTGTACAGAAGGCAGCATACGCTTACAAGGGCAATGTCTGGGTTGGGTATGACAGCATGGAAAGTCTGGCTGTAAAGGTACGCAATGATTATCCGGCTAATTGCCTTACTTAAGCTGTCATATTGCTGAATAGAACACCAAACATCCATGCTCCTGCATATGATCGCTCTGTGTACGTTGGTGCTAGTTTCCTACCTTAAGAATCAGAGTTTTGGCGGCGTCAACTCGTGTGGTGAGGGGAGTTTTCCTCTAATTCGTAGCGCACGTCGTACGCTAGGATTGGGATATACTACGCCATCGACCACCACCACAACACCGTACTACGCCATGAACCACAGTTTCACCTCTCAATCAACCGCACACAACGTACTGGGCTAGGATTGCCAACAGGACCACGCCATCAACCACCACCACAAAGACAACACCGTCCAACCACTCAACAACCACCACAACGCCAACAAACGTCCCTCCTATGCCATCAACAACCACCACAACGCCAACAAACGTCCCACCTACGCCATCAAGTCATGCACCAAGCCGACATAAGGAAGGTGCTCATTGGAAGGTGGTGCTGCTGTAATTTCGTCTGAATGTCCGCAGATAACTACTGTGGTCAAGGTGAATTCATAAAATACAAACTTCATTCCTAATTCAATATAAACCTCTTTCCTAATTCAACATAAATAGCATTCCTAACTACGATCGGGAATGATTTAGCCAAAACGGATAGGGATTTGCATTGGCCGGCCGGCCGCTATCTTCTATGTCCTGTGCCAAAACCGTATGCAGTCAGTGACCTCGAATAATTTCAAGACGATTCGCTCAGACGAATTGCATTTTTTTAAAGGAATGTGTTAAGCGGACTAAACAGTTATTGTCACAATACATACACTTGTTGAAGGAACAGTGCTAAAAACTGAAATATTTCGTACATATATATATAATATATATATATATATATATATATATATATATGCATATATATATATGCATATATATGAACATTTATATATATATATATATATATATATGTATATATATATATATATATATATATATATATATATATATATATATATATATATATATATATATATATATATATATATATATATATATATATATATATATATATATATATCTATATATATATATATATATATATATATATATATATATATATATATATATATATAGTAGTGCGCCGCACCTGTAGAGACTTGTTGAGATTAGCGCTTAGTACTTAATAGGATCCGCTCAAGCAAGCGAATTACCCCCCATAGACAGTCTTCAGCGATTGGACGATAGCGACCATATTTTCTTTGATATAAATGATCCATCTTTCCATCCACTTTATTTTCACAATTGAAATATTGTTATTTCCATTTTTGGGCTCTATATATAACGAACCTGATTTGGATGGCTGTTTTGTAGTCTCACACAGTTGCCCACCCCAGCTCATGCCGCACAATAGCAAGCTTCGCCCATCCTCCAACAAGCCCCGCCCACTTTCCGCTATCATCGAACAGTCGAGGAAGTACTTCCGATGCGATCCAGAGCTTGGTCCCTCAATGAAAAGGATTTGGAACTAAGACAAAAATCAGTCCAAGACTCGTTACTAGCAGCTTTGAGGGCCCCAATTACAACAACGGAGGATCGCAGCGTGTTTCCTCAAACTGCCTTCTTTATTGGTTGATCAGAGAAGCAAGGATGGAAGGACGCGACGAGTCATTACGGCAAACGGGATTGGTGTGCCGCTCACCAAGAAGCTCTACAACGCCCGTTTGGCTGCTGTCACTTGTCATGAGAAAGCCATGAGACATGTTAGTGAAGAATCTCCGGTTGAGAAGGTTACGCTTTGTAATGAGTGCAATGATGATGAAAGACAAGAAAGCGTTCCCTGTCATACTGCACTCATGTCTCAAGCCGCTCAACTAGCAGCGCTGACGACGTATGAGGACATGCTGGAGGTCAAGGTCAACGCGGGACATCGTCGACCCGTTGTGAGGAAGCGGGAAACCCCTGTGTTAAATGACGTCATTTCTAAACACGCCAAGAGCCTGGCGCAAAACCCAAATCGGACGCATCATGTCGATGCCAGTCGAATAGCGGACTCGCCAATGTTATTTAGAAGGCACATTGCAAAAGCGCAAAGTCTCCTTGACCATATGCGCCACAAGAAAGAAGCTGGTCAGTATCTCAGACCAGTGGATAGTCAGCCGCTACAAGTGGACACGCGCGTCAGTACTTGGAGCAATGAATGGAGGAGTTATTTGGTGGACTGAATTGTCGGATTGACGATTAGTCCGCACAATAAGCGCTATATTCAAATCGACCTTGTTTGTTTATTGCTGCTTGAATTATTTTTGTATTTATATACCACATCAAATGCTGAAGATATTTGTTGCTCATATTGTAACGCAATAATAGTATACATATTCACAAAATTTTAATATTGCAGATGGTTCTGCAACGGAATCTGTCATTCTAGTGTAACTTACAAATAAATCCTTTAGGATAACTTAGGTTAATACACGCAAACGAGTAGTTAGTTCGCTGATGATCTCTTCCTCAATTCAGCTTAAAACACTGATCTCTGCTGCCGGGGATCTACAAGTGATAGAACTATGGCCAGAATAATGAATAGGGCACAATAACATATGCATTCCTCTAGTAAAGTCCTGTTCACATCAGCTGTGGGATGTTTTGCTCGTACGATTTCGCAGGCACGGTGTTTGCAGCTTGTACCTAGGCCTTGCATTGTTTATTGTGACATTGGCTATCAAAAACACAACTACATGAGGTTATTATAACACAGGAGGTATATCTTATATAGCCGCCAGCAGGAGCAACAACAGCCTCAATAACCCAGCACTCGTTTCCCTGCAGCCAATGGAAATCGACTGACACTGCCCAATAGCCACCGTCGTATTAATACGATGCTATCTGCTAGGAAGGCAGACCTACGTGGTACCACTGAGTCACCAGGTTCTTGCCCTCTAATTCCCTCTCCTTCAATTAACATGACGAATAATGATCTCATTGCTGTTGTTCATGGATTACTAACCAGCCACCGGCAGTGCGAACCGCGCCCAGTCAATCGACTCCAATCTAGCGTTCGGCCATTATAGTTTGGTTGACTGGTGGTCGGATATGCAGGCCAGCGGGACAATATGGCGTTTTCATATCGCTATAAGAGCCAGGGTCATTCCTGCCTGGAAGTTCATGTAAAAATATGTCTTTTGCCACAACCGGCATCTATATAATAGACTTTGTGTGACTGCATTTTGAACCCATAAGTTCCCATCAAATATAGAGATCATTCTCTCATTTGTTGATGTCTTTTTTGATGATGAATCCTCTCAAAGTGAATAGAAATCAACACAGTATTTACAATCCAACAAGGTCCGTCGTTGCTTCTCTCAGATAAATCTATCTTGAACGAATATCCATCCGAAGCATCCATTATCACATTCCTCATTCTTCCTTTTCAACCACATGACACTTGACTGAATCATGACGCTGATTGTTATACGAATTTGATTCTATATTACAACCAGGCCGTGGTGCAGTGATTCATTATTACAACCAGGCCATGGTGCAGGTGTCTATGCAGTGATTATTACAACCAGGCCATGGTGCAGGGCCGTGGTTGCAGTGATTGCAGTGATTCATTTACAACCAGGCCATGGTGCAGTGATTCATTGCCATGTGCAGTGATTCATTATAACAACCAGGCCATGGTGCAGTGATTCATTATTAAAACCAAGCGGGTTGCAGTGATTCATTATTACAACCAGGCCATGGTGCAGTGATTCATTATTACAACCAGGCCATGGTGCAGTGATTGATTATTAAAACCAAGCCATGGTGCAGCGATCCATTATTACAACAAAGCCATGGTACAGCGATTCATTATGACGTTCCCTTTTAAAATTTGTTTATTTATGACCGGGAGTAGCTCATTTATACATCTATATATACACGTCAAATTGCAGTATGTAAATAATAAAAATGCCCAAATATAGCTGTGCAAAAAACAATTTCAATGATACATTTTCAACGGTAGAACTTTGGAGTATTACACATTTGAACAATCATTTATGTCTTTTGGAACTTATAAGTTTGGAACGCTTGTTTCAATGGATTCTACTTGTGACAGAGGGCTTGTATAAATTGGATGACAATTAATATTGTACTCATGATAAGGGTCGACGTTCATTTGCCTTACTAGGTATAAATTTCATGTCCTGAAAAGCCGTAAACAATGTTTATATAAGTTGGGGCTGTCGGGTGGGAGAGAGAGGAGGGGTACATGTATGCGTTAGTGGGGGTGACACAGGTGCTTTATATTAACAATGGCAACATAGAATAATTTCCAGTCGGTTGAGAATCAATATTTATTATTGATTCTATTCGACTTTATTCTTCGTTACTGTCTATATCCACTTGACGAAAGACGCAGGTTCTGTTTTTGTTTACTTTTTGAATCGGAAAATCGACTCTACCGAAATCATCCATTTCTTTGATGTTCAAAATTTAATGCTATCTGATCTGTTGCATTTATCAAGGAGTCTTAGTTATTAATGGGGAAACATTAGCAATGCTAACAAGATGCCAGTGGTTCAGATTTTTTACGGCCTCCACAGAAACCTCAAGATGCTTCTCCTATTTCTCATAGATTTAATGCCATGTAACCCCATACCAATGATTCACCTTACCAAAGCGTATTTTGCCAACTCATCCTACATTTCATTACCCAATTAACTGCGCTCTTTTGCAGAAAGCAATAATCTGTCTTTCAAATTCTTTAAGTTCTGGTGCTATAATTGTGCAAGCCTTGGAATCGATGTCTCGTTTATGTATCGTTTAGCTCCAGCAGGTTTGTTTGAAATGAGGCCACCACGGCAACTATCTTTCTAAATCCCATAAGTGCCCGTTTGGACTATTTCCCAAGCAGACTTGAAAGCAGAGAGTGCGCACTTACTCGACACGGTTCAACCGCTAGGAATAGCCCTTGTACGTGATTTAATGGTCGCATGAACAAGCCATAGAGTCAAGCGCTGTTTATCACAATGTCCCCAAGCGTTGTTTTTGGTTCACACGCTGTGCTTTGAGCTAAACGGAAGTCGTTTGTTTGAAAGTTGAGATGTTGAATGGAGAATGGGAAGTAATGGGCCTTTCTTAAGAAGAATCCACAAGTTAGCAATGCATTTTACTAGAATGTATTACATGTTATAATATATTGATAAATATGGGTGTGCTTGTTTGTGTGTGTGTGTGTGTGTGTGTGTGTGTGTGTGTGTGTGTGTGTGTGTGTGTGTGTGTGTGTGTGTGTGTGTGTGTGTGTGTGTGTGTGTGTGCGTGCGTGTATGTACATGCGTGTGTGCGTGTGTGTGCGTGAGCACGTGGCCAGTAAATCAAATTGTATTACTTGTCTAAGTCTTTGTTCTACTTGTAGTGAATATAACCTCGTGAGCGCTATTTCCAGGCTGCATATCAGCCCTTCATACAGGGATTACGGCCAGTCAATAATGGTCTGACCATAACTGTTGTTCAAAGCTGCTTTTGACCTCTGCAAAATGTTTAAAAAAATCAATTGTTGCAGAGCAAGATAATTCAGTGAAGTATTTGATTTTGACAAGAGGAAGAGCTTTACCTGCAAATCTCTCACCTCAAAATTCATCGGGAATTTCGAAAAAGTGCTGCCACATGCCAGCCTATATCATGAACAAAGATCGCGTAGCAATAGTGGAATATTTAAAAATCACACCTTATCCCTCAGTGTTATTAAACACAATCAAGTGAACTGAAAAGTGTCACAGTGCCCGACGTCAAGTGCTACTTTTTTCCCCTCTGTCTTTGGCCATTGTCATCACCATGGAAGTGTTTGTTTCCACCGGCGAATCTGTCCTCACTCATCTTTGTCTGTTAAATAAAGTGTCATATGATCTCGATCATCTCATCTCTATCGTAGTCAATGTGACCTTCACTTTAATTAGCACTAGATCCGAGTTCGTTGTTATTATTCATGAAATATCACACGCCTCGAGGTGTTGTGAAGCATCGAATTAGCCTACAGTATATGTAAATATATGGAAATGTAGGCCATCATTCAGGGATGAATTTGCAGTGGCCATTCATTGCATCGATTATGTCTGACACGATAGCATTAGATTGAATCCATTTACAATTTACCGCCATTACTGTATTCTACAAAGATGGTAACGGATTCAGAGAGGAATATAGGTGCATAACTTTCCTCAAAATATTCATCCTGCATTGCAAGAATTCCGTGCAGGGTGCTGTTGAAATAATCACACTATTGTTAAGGTCAACCACCAAAGACACTGCCAGCATCACTTGCAAAGGTTTAAAATATGTAGAAAAGGTATTCTATCCTGAGGCGAATTTGTTCGTTAGTTTATTTACACCATTGATTCATTTTAACATATTTCAGGACACGCTGAATCGATGTCCTTGTAGCACGGTCGTTATGTAATGTATTTCTGTTGATGTAATAAGACACGTCGCAGCATGGGAGCTGTAGAAAAACCAGGGATAAGACCAAGGCCAGCTAATTGTTTCCACGTGGCCACTGGGAAATCTACACATACTTCTTGTATCTGGACGTACCCCTGGTGTTTCTTAGTAACATCAGTACGGTAAATACGCGCATTGATACGTCTTTGTTGGTGATGCAATATCAGCACAGAGTACAACAAACCTCTAAACGCGACTAGCTGAAGCATGAAACAACGCTTATGCCACTGGTCACCACCATGCGGCCCGCTGCTCTGTTCAATCGCTTCCTCAAATTCTTTTGACTGCGGGCGAACGAGCAAACGGTCTGAGTAACTCACGCATGTGATGTATCATGGGTCGAGGTGCATGGGATGTGTTTAACTGGAAATATCTGCACGCGGCTCATCCCATGAAGGGGTTCAGCTGCCGAATAATGAGTCTCTCTGGCAGCAATGATAATCCATGTTTTGTCAATTAACCAGTCCCCGGCCACATCAGTGATACTGAGTTATAGTAACAATACCCTATCAAGTCGGCGATATTGAACTACTGACTTTCCTAAACTTACCAAAGCAATGAATATTGCCTGTTGTGATACGCAATTACCGACTGGGTGTAATGGTCAAGATTCGTCGAACTTGCTACTCCTGCCACCCTGATTTTTCCTTATAACATTAGGCACCTCTAAGGCCCCCGTTGCCAGGTGGTTAGCTACCTCATCTTTCGACCTACAGGCTGTGGGCTAGATCACTTAGTGTAACAACCTGACTAGTTATTCTTGAACCTGTTAAATGGCGGACCCATAGCTGAGGATAACAGGACATCACTCACTGCTAGTCGAACATAGTACAGATGCCCAAAACGACTATCATTCAACACACACACAGGCACAGGCACAGGCTGTAGAAAACATCTATAGGCATCCGTTTATATTAACGACTAAATACTGTTGTTCAATTACTGCTTAGCGAGGGTATTGTTATGTTCAAAATATAATACGGTGAAGCTAATGTCGGTCGGACATTGAGAGATGGCTAGTGTCATATGGCTAGTGCAACATCTACGCCGCTTGGTCGTCGTTACAGGCCCGTCGTTACATCAAACATCGCCCAAAATCGTCTACTGTTCCGGACCAGCTTTAATTACAAATGGTGATATAATTCGACTTGGTATTGCACTAGTTGGAATTAAATCATTTATGCAACACTCGCAGAGAGACCAAATGCCTAGAAATAAACTAATTAATTGAGCAAAATGTTGACTAGGTGGATTGTTTATTGCACGTGGCCTATGTTGTAACTTGCAACGTGCGCCGCAGCGCAGCGAGGTTGTCACTACAGGTAAAAACATAATGAATTTATCACATGTTTTATTCGTTGTTAGTCAGGAAGGAAAGAGAAGCAAAGAAGCGTATGCAACGCCTTCAACTGTCACTGTCATCATATAAGTAAACCACTCATTGACCAAGCTGAATGAATGAAGATCGACCTGCATTGATGCTCCTATTGTTTGTCTGGAGGTATTGCTTTTTGTCCCATTAATCGTCAACGTGCGCTGCAACGATAACAACGGCTTGATCAAAGAAACCGAGATAAATGGAATATTATTGACAAACATATTATTGAATCACAGGCTTTTAATTGAATCGGCGCTCTGTTCAAGGCTGGGATAGCCGGAGTATTAATGGGGCGTGTGGTCGTGCATTGTAATCGCCTGAGCGGGCAGGGTATTTCCCTATTGAAACGTGTACTTGGAGCAGAATGAAGAAGCGCGGCCAGGACTGACTGTCTGCTCACTAGAGGTCGTTTTTGCCTCCTTGATGAATATAAGTTGCAAACAGATAGCTTGCGAACCTTTGCGTTAGTTGTTTATATTGTTCTACCGTAGTAGAAAGTACTACGCGTTCACGATACGAATGTGGTGAACGAGCATGGTTGCTATTATACTATCTATAAATGACATCACCTTCTCGACACACCTGCTTCCATGTGCTTGGACTGCATGCTCAACATATTTTCAATCATCAGCCAATCGCGAGTACACATTTTTTGTTTCACACTTGACAAACACGCTTCCATTGCCACAATAAGATTTAGTTATGTCTTATGTTAGTTAAGAATACGTTTACGCTTATCTTATTAGTTACCCAAAGATCGTAAACCTCGAAAAGTTCTTCCCCGAGTCCCCATGGGATGATTGACGTGTATTGCTTGTCGGTATTTCAACACCCACGCCATTCTCACGATGGGTGCAAACATGTGGCTGTGAGGTTGATTGTGGTTTCTCTCCGGTGACCTGAATCTGGTCTTATCATAGCGCAATAGACACAATAGTCAATGAGGAATGTTAGGTAAGTAATAGCAAATGTTCATCACATATCACAGCAGCACAGTAATGAGTAATGGCAAATGTATGTTGAATGAAGTAATTGAGTAATCCTCTTATATGACCATCTAGGATGTCTCAACTACGTTTCTGTTCCTACTTCAATTAAAAACCGGTTTAAAAACCAAGAGCCACAAATATTCAGATATTCTGTCAACCACTTGTGTTGAAATGGTGTTTGTTGCTTTTAGTTTAGAGGGGCTGTTGAGTGCTTGGTGGTAGAGACAAGTTCGAGTTCTGCCATGGTCAGCGATCGGAAAAGTGATTGTTGGTAATCGTTCAATCGAAACGCAATGCAATATCAGAAATATACTAGAAACCACTGGTCTTTGTGGCAACCGTCGTTTATTAGCTTAATGCGCGTTGATTGCATTTATACCGCCTTCTACATCGCTTCTTACATCTTTATTTCCTGTCACCGCAGTCATCCAATAATGTGCCACTGTTATTTCAGTTCACGCAGTACACCCATGCTAGCTTTACGCAGGGTTTATTGTAGGGGTTTCCCTCGTTGTTGCTATAAAAGGGTACCATATGCTTATCGACAAAGACTAGACCGTAAGTATGTTATCTGGAAGTGTAGAGCATCAATCATTGCTTTACTTTCAGTAGTGCCATCACTGTATACAACATAGCTTACCGAGGAATTGTTTGTTAAGATGCGCACAGCAGACCAGCAGTACTGAAGCCAAAATATATGATTCCGGTTTTGAGAATATATGTAATGTGGCGTTGCATTTTGAAAACAGTTCAAGGGTCTTCTCAATTTAATTTTACCATTATGGACCAAAGTAACATTGTATTTGGTACAGACCTTGTACTCCTCATATAATAAAGCCAGTATGTGAATCAATTCAACACATGAGATAATGTATTGCGAATCTCTTGTCATTGTTTTCAGCTTAAGCAGCACATAATTAGGTTTACAAATTTACATACAAGGATAACAGCCAGCCAATAAGGGTCTTACCATAACTGCCATATGTTATTGTTGAAAGCTACTTTCGACCTCTGCAAAATGTTTTAAAAATCAATTGTCATTCCGGCTATATACAACTAATTGATGTCAACTTAGTGGCATTTACCAGGGCTGTCAGACTGCATAAGGTTGCCAAATTAACTACGGTGTTTGGCAGCGCAGGATTGTTCAGTAAATTATTTGAAGGGAGTAAATTAGTTTGGGTAAGTATTATAATTATAGTTGTTCGCGTGCTTATGCGCATTGGCAGGACAGCTGGTGTATTAATATGATGCCTACATCAAGTGCTCTGTTATTCTTCCACCATACACAGCGCCACCCATCACTTCTATCTTATTGGGATTGGGCACTGATTTACCTCCTCTGTCCAACTGTGACCTCAGATGGCATTGACGGTCGAATACAATGTAGCCTAGATATTCAGCATCCAATGTTACCCTAACCAAACCTACTTATGCTGTACATCTAGGAAAAAGTTTTAACCAGTATTCAATTTCGTCACCATGGCAACCTCGACATATACACCCACACTATGGTGATATGAACGTGGAAACGTGTCCCCAGCCACCACAAACGTGGTATATTCCATGATAATTGAACCAAGCATCAATGACCTTTAATAATGAAAGCAAATTCAGTGGGTACAATAGCCAACAAACTGCTTTACCTGGACCCACCTGTCACCTCGAAATTCATCGGCAATTTCGAAAATGTGCCTCCACATACCTGCCTGTATCATGAACAAAGATCGCGTAGAAATAGGGAAATATTTTAAAAGCACACCTTATCCCTCAGTCTTATACACACTCAACCAAGTGAACGGAAACGTTTCACAGAACCCGGCCAGTTCCAAGTTCTACTCCTCCTTTTAATAGAAATACTTTTCAAATAGAAACTCTGTCTTTGGCCATTGTCATCACCATGGAAGGGTTTGTGACGTCGCTGGTTTCCACCGGAGGATCTGTCCTCACTCAGCTTTGTCTGTTGAATAAAGTGTCATATGGTGTTGATCACCTTTAACTCATCTATCGTAGTCAACACCACATTTTCAATGTGACCTTCACATTAATTAGAACTAGATCCGAGTTCGTTGTTGTTATTCATGGAATATCACTACCTCGAGGTATTGTGAAGCATCAAAATAGCTTACAGTATATGTAGATATATGGCAATGTAGGCCATCATTCAGGGATGAATTTGCAGTGGCCATTCATTCATTAGAGGAATTACTGTACATCATTCATGTGTGAATTTACAGTGGCCATACATTTCATCAATTTTGCCTGACACTGTCCTAGAAAATATTCAACATGCATTGCAAGAATTTCTTCATGGCAGGGTGCTGTTGGAATAATCATACTGTTGTTAAGGTCAACCACCAAAGACTCTCTTGCAAACGTTTGAATAATCTGAATGGTATTATATTTGACACATAACGTCCCTCAATGGGTCGAGATGCATGGGACATATTTTATCATGTCCGTAGCAGGCATTCGTAATTTATATTAGTGGATGTGAAACTCACAGACACGTACTGTAGTAAACCGGGGATAAGACCAAGGCCAGCTAAATGTCTACACGCGGGCAGTTGGGAATTACTGTGGTTAAATCATAATATCAGTAATAAAAAACCCCTATAAACGCGACCTGCTGAAGCATCAAACAACGCTTATGCCACTTTATGAGTAACTCACGCATGTGATGTTACATGGGTGTAGGTGCATGGGACGTGTTTATCATCCGTAGGCCTCTGTTTATATTAGCGAGTAAATACTGTTGTTTAATTAGTGCTCTGTTTAAAACATAATACGGTGAAGCTATATCTGGCACTTTCAATGGTCCGAAAACATTACTGCTTGTCGCAGCTTTTTGGACCAGCTTTAATAACAAATCATGATCAAATGCGACTTGGTGTATTGCACTAGCTGTTCCATTTGGACCAGTCACAGTAAACCTCGGAAACAAACTAATTAATTGTGGATTGTTTACACAGGATTTTTTTAAAATCGGCAGATCACAATTGTTTATATCGGTGATAAAGTCCTCTTCATTCTCGTTCACCCAAACTGTTATTTTGGCTATGGTAGTATTAGGTAGGTAATAATCAGTGGTTACACTATTATCAACATCCGGATTAACACTAGGCATAGCAGGTGTAAAAGCAACTCGGCAGTGAAGGCCAGACAGCATGGGGTCAAAGTCATCAACATACAATTCATTAATAAGACCATCAAAAAACCTGTTAAAACAAATAACATTCCTACAGGTTGGTTTACTAATGCGTTTATCTCTCCCCGCACAACCATATACAATATACAATCCTAAGTCGAGTCAAGCAACCTCATACCAAAACGATTTGTTTTTGTGTCACTAGAAATCCTATCTGTTGAAATACCAAGATGACAGAGTTCAGTTTCATCAAAATGGTACTCATAAGCTATTTCGTCATGGTCTGTATTCACATTAGAGAGCTGGTGGTCATCTAAGAATTAAGTTAGTTATGTTGCCAGTTATGCCAATAGTGTCATTAATCATACACATTTTACAATCATACACAGACTTGAGTTGCACAACATGATGATCAATATCATCAAATATACCGACATCTGAATAAGGTGAATAATCTGGAGGTATATAAATAGTGCCTTTGTGGGATTATTTGTGGAGCTGTAGATGACGGCTGTTCTACCACATCTGGAGAAGTGAGGACGCTGTGTAGGCTCACCAACATCATTCTTGAAGACAATCGCCGATGATACTCAATTGACGGTTTGAAAATTGCATGGAAGTCCATTTCGACCCAGTTTTGAAGATGATTGCCTCGTATAACTACCATAACTGAATTATAGAAAGGTATTGTGACTGTCACATCAGGTAATACAAGACATTATTGCTACGCATAGGAAATCACCTTCATCACACTTGATCCACTGGCTACAAGGTTGAGGTCATCAGTGCTATGAATGGAGCAAGGCATGTTATAAAATTGCACATACTCGGCGAGCCAGGCGTCTGTCATTTGGGTGGAGAATTGACCAGACTTGGGGTCCTCGTCTATTTCCATCAATGCCGAATTACAGCAGTCTAGATAGACATGCTTTCATCAGTGTCTTTATGTGTTTTTTGTTACATTAACTTATGTGGGTTATTACCTGCGTCGAAGCTTACAGTGACTTAATCGCTAAGTGCTTCTCATAAGACGCTTCTAATACCTTAGCTTCATAATCTATAGGAGCAACCTCAGCATTTCTCCAAAACGTATTTTTAATAGTTATTATGTGTTATTCTCGCTTTAGACGATCATATAACAAGTGCTAAGCATGTTGCGTACGCATAATGTTTTATACTTCTACGTATCTCCGGCATTTTAATGTCAATGATTCTTTTTGCATCGACATCTGTCTCGGGATGAGCAAATCAGTGGTTCAGAGCTATTTAGATTGCTTAACGGCTCTAAACGTCTCGTATTACTTCGCCGCATGCGGTCCTGGAGACCCCCCGTTGATAAGCGTGTCATATGATTGGCTAACCGGGTCATAAGACCAAATAGTTTACGCGTTAAATGACTAATTTACAAGTAAAATGAAATGTTTAGAGATGGCTACGATCTAGTCATAAAATGACTAGTTTACTCGTTAACGACTAGGTTACGCGTTGACGACCAGATTACGAGCGAACTAGTCATTATACGCGTAAATTGCTTTGGCGTATGACCCAGATGGCCAACCATACCCGACCAGCTAAATGACGCAATAACCGGATAATCTCAGCATGCACAGGATGTATATGGATAAGACTGGTGTTCAATGAAGTCAATGATTTGCGTTCGTCCTCAGGGGCTCTCGAGCGCCAAGCTAAGGATTAAAATGAAGTCAGTTGAAACGAGATTGATTAAGGCCAAAGGCGACTATGTTGGACTAAACACGCTGCATTTGTCATCAACATAATGAAAATAAGAATCCCATAAACACTAACAATAACCGAGAGGAATTGAATGATAATCAAAACAAAAACTGTACTGAAGCATGAATTCAAAGAAGTGAAAATTGAATGATAATCAAAACAAAAACTGTGATAAATTGTGAATTGAATGATAATCAAAACAAAAACAGCTTTGAAGCAAGAATTGAATGATAATAAAACAAAACTGTGTTGAAGCGTGAATCGAATGATTATCAAACAAAAACTGCATTGAAGCGCTAATTGAATGATAATAAAAAAAATGTGTTCAAATCAACAACGGTGTTGAAGCTCGAATTGAATGATAATCAAACAAGAACTTTTTAGAAGCGTGAATCGAATGGTTATCGAACAACAGCTGTGTTGAAGCTCGAATTGAATGATAATCAAACAAAAACTTTGTTGAGGCGCGAATTGAATGATAATCGAACAATGACTTTGTTGACACGCAAATTGAATGATAATAAAAGCAATAATTGTGTTGAAACGTGAATAATCATCAAAACAAAAGACTGTGTTGAAGCGCGAATTGAATGATAATCAAAACAAAAACTGTGTTGAAGTGCAAATCGATTGCTTATCAAACAAAAACTGTGTTGAAGCGCGAATCGAATAATAAACAAAGCTAAAACTGAGTTGAAGCGCCTATTGAATGATAATCAAAGAAAACTGTGTTGAAGCGCGAATGATCCCTGCTGAAATGGAGTGCGTCCTGTCACCACAAGGGATTCCCGCGAAAAACGTCCATGTTCGTCGTCGGGTCCCTTGTGCCTCTAAATTCAGTGTTTGCTTGTTTGGAGGAATTCAAGTGTTAATGTCTTCTACTAGTCAAGGTCCCCTAGCCTGTTGGCTGCGGGCCCTGCTTGCATTTTACTGATATTCAATAGTCTCGCCATCAGTCTAGGACACGGTAAAGTCTTGAACTGGACTAGCATCCTGGATTTGGGATGCTCCAATCACAAGCCGTGTCTCTCGGTCACTCTCGGGTACTTTTGAGTCGTTGTCTCTCATTGGTCAGTTCTACATTTCCCGAAGATTCGGCGCCATATTTGTTTTGGTACGCTCCGTTTGAAAGACTTGTTCGCTCGGCTGCTTAATGGGTTGTGACTGTTTTGTGAATGTGGCTGCTCGGACGGGGAATTATTTTGCTACACGTTGTTAGCTACTGCTCTCGATGCAATGCTTGGAATGGGTCAGGGTTCTACACCAATGGTTGTCCTCTTGCCGGGACAAGTGATTTGTCATGTCGGAGTGTCCATTGGGGTCTTACACACAGAGTGAATTATTTAGGTCGTCTTTTCTTCCTGTAAATAATAAGAAGTCAGGATCAATGATTGTTCTCATCTTAGAGAATATCCCCTCCAACAGTAATATGGAATCGGTCAGTTTCATTGCGCAATTTTATGACTTTTTACCTTAAACCCCGTGTCTTTTTATTCCAATAGCGTCGGATTCGCATCCCAGTCTTTAAGGTTTGTGCAAAATCAACATCTTAGTGTTATTTAAGTTATTAAATCATCACAACCAACCAAATGCATTATCACCTCTTCGTTGAATGAGACGTAAATTCCTGGTATTTCAATGTGGCAGTAGTTTCAAAACGCCACCTTGCACAATATGCAGGTAATTATCGCTAACATAACAATACATCGTATGAATAGCATCCGCAATCAACTATTGATATGATGATGAAGCACCAACAGCTAACCTGCAGAAAGTGTGGCAATAGGACACATTCAAACAGCGAACGAAGATCTAACATTGGGAAAATAATTTGTGTCTAAAGATAGACCGAACAAAGTTACAAAAGTTAGATACATACGATAACACACACACACACACACACACACACACACACACACACACACACACACACACACACACACACACACACACACACACACACACACACACACACACACACACACACACACACACACACACACACACACATACATACATATATATATATACATACACGCATACGCAATATATATATATATATATATATATATATATATATATATATATATATATATATATATATCTCTCTCTCTATATATATATATATATATATATATATATATATATATATATATATATATATATATATATATATATATATATATATATATATATATATATATATATATATATATATATATATATCAGGTACCTTCTGTTACCTTGGCATGCTTACTATCCAGAATCACTACATATCTGTTGCCCATTACATTTGAATGTCCGTGTACTCATGCATTTTTAGCTTTATAGCCTGGCAGGATTGATAATCTGTATGAATACTATGCTAGAATGCTCTCGTCGATGTGTCCAATTTTCAACCTATACAGGGGCTGAGTGAAAAGGACCATCAATGCAATCGATAACACATTCACACCCACAAAACCCCGAGGTTGCAGAATACATTGATTTAAAATGCTAATTAGGTAGAGAGAATGATAGCTTGCATGTTGGAAGTCCAACGGAAATTCGCGTAGTCTGTCAAGTCAATGGCGGTCATATATCTTCGGTTTGTCATTAGTCGCCTGCTACTAGTGTGCCAATCTACATGGAAGCCTCGCTGTCAGCTTGGTCGACCACCCACCTTGACCACTATCCTTTGTTAGCCAAATGTGTATCACACGCTATTGACCACATCGAGTCCTGTGTGTGATGATTACCGCACGGATCACCATCGCTGTCTGCAATCCATGTCACGTTCGATGGATGGAGCTGGATAATTAATCATATCTCCTCAGCGTTACCTCAGATATTGATATCGTCGTTGTTCTGGTATTATTGACTTCCGGGGCAGAGCTGGGGCAACAATCACTTTGAATCAACAGCCTGGAACAATCACAAGCAATTCCTCTTATTTCGATGCGAGATCGCGTTTTAACTGATTGTGTGGTCTGCTAAAAAGACACCGACCAGTTGAGGCGTACTACCGCGGATTCACACTGAATACTAAATCAAGACAACAGCGCTGGGTCTGGTTTTGGCTTCTGTACTGGCTGATATCGCTATGCAAAACGCGCTTATTCCAATCGGATTTAAGCCCTGATCTGTTCAGATAACAGTACATATTTTCAAGCTGATTGACTCTATTTGATATCAGTTGCTATATATCGTACATATGAACTACTGTGATAGCAGCGGGTGTCCGGTAAACCCTGTGCCCTCCTTGGTTGCAGCGGGTTTGTTTCGCGCGTGCGCCAATGCTGCCACAGCCCAGCCTGCTGGCCACTATAAACAAGCAGCCACATCGCAGTGCTGTCCGAGTGGATTGCGAGCCACCCAACGAAGAAGACACACGCACGCATTTGGATGGTTTTATGCTAATGGGAAGTCAGCATCACGGAACATTCCATGAAGATAAAGGCGTCAAGTCAGTATTGGAGGTATGTAGTGTGGATTGAAATGACACGCGAACATCATGGCTTGTTCTTTGTGGCTTATACTGACTTAGCGGGTGAGCTAGGATCTTTGGAAAACGTCATGTACGTTATTTGAAAATATGGGATACCCACAATTGTCCATACTGCTACTGTTGTTATAACTGAGGGCGTCTGTTTTCTTTATGAACGGCATTGACCAGCTCCATATCTGACGAGGTCTGATGAAGCTGGTGGTGTCATCAACCTGAGATGTTTAAAGAGGATCTAGTGACGTCAGCCGCTACCTGGTGACCGAGGTGAACCCTGAGGAATTTGGGGTGCATCTTCCGTGGTCAAAGTTCTATGGCTACCCCTGATGCAGCCGCTGTTAGAGTGCCGCACTTCATTAGCCAGTGTCTCATACCAGTATCACGGCCACGGATCCAGTTACTCGGCACGCAAATCTCTTCGTGTACGTACACATAGACTATAGTAGTATACCAAATTCTCAGTACATAATCACTGATATCTGAAAAACAGTATCCGGTACTCATCGCATGTTGACAACATCTATCATGGCTGAAGACTTGTCAAGTACCCCAATCCCACCGACCCAGGAACTTAACTTCGACGCCAACATGACTGGGTTTACCGAGGCAGATTATTTGTTCCACTTCGTTCTGTATAAAATCATGGTACCTGTTATGTACGGGATGATATCGTTTGTTGGTTTGGTCGGCAACACCTTAGCTCTTTATGTCATTATCTCGGAACAGAAGATGCGGACGCGAATTAATCTTCTTCTACTCAATTTGGCTGTCACTGACATCATATTCCTGGCAGCATGTGTCCCTTTTGTCACCTATCACTTCGCTGCTGACACGTGGAATATCGGCGAAGTGATCTGCAAAGCTGCTCAGTATATTCTCTACGTCACTGTCTACGTTACCGTATATACCATGGTGATGATAAGCGTTGTCCGATACATCATGGTGGCTCATTCTAAATGGAACATCACATATTTAACTCACAGAGTGATTTGTCTTCTCATCGCCCTCATTTGGTTCCTCGTGCTGCTTGTTAATACACCCATAGTGCTACATTATCATGTGAAAAACTTTAAAGTGGATGGCCTTGATAATTATCAATACTGCGCAGTGAAGACCGTAGATCTAGGACGACATCACAGCCTGGCATTCTTCTTTATGACTTATGCTATCCCATTATCTTGCATCACATATTTCTATATACTTATTGTGCGGTTCCTTCGGCAGCAACGTAGGGGGTCCATCATTAGCAGCGGCGGAAATGAACGACCGGATCTAAGTATGTCCGTTTCTTCTACCGTCATTAAGGTTGTTCTTGTGTTTGCGGTCTGTTGGTTTCCTCTGAACATCCACTTGCTTTTATCCTACTTCGGCTCTCATTCTACTGGTAAAGCATACCAACTATACCGCATGCTGGCGCATTGCATGGCCTATTCTAACAGTATCATGAATCCATTTGTATACAATTATTACAGTACCGAATTTAGGGAAGGTTTGCGACGGCTTTGCCGGAAGTGCTTGTGTTGCTTTCGGCCACACAGGGACGTGGCTACATCTGGAAAGACACCAAGCGTCCAATTAAAGTATGACGTCAAAGACGATATCTGTTTTTCATCCATCAATTAATATTTCCTCGATGTAGAGGTTATATACTTTGTAGCTAGACAAAAATGTGTGCAAGTAGCAGTCGGCTATATCACTTAAACTGGTATGTTTATTAGGGAACATTTGCATATTGCATCATGTGTGGTGGGCAACATGGGCATTTAATCTCAAGAAGGCTGTACATATACTCTATTTTAATTTACATCATCACCGATCGACTTGTCAGAGTATAGATAATTTTTAAAAGTAAATCACTCCAAGTTACATGGATATTTTATTACTCAATATGACTATTTTATTTGCAATCATGACCAGGCGGTGTTCTTGAAATAAAGTTGTATCCTCCATGATGATATTTGTCCCAATTCCATACTTCAGTTTACTCAAGATTGTTGATAGGACTTCACGTCATATGTCATATTGTAAAAGACTTTACAAGGTAGAGCTTTACGATTTCTGAAGGCTTCGTTGTTTAGGTCTTCATGCCACAAGCTACTAGCATATAGCCTTCAGTATAGATGCTTGACGTGAAGTGGCTTTAAACCATGGCCATTTTCATTGTTTATGAGGGAGCACCATCTTTATCTGGCATTTCTAAGAAGCTTTCGGCAGTGCTTAGCATATTGTAAAACATACGACAACAACATTTCCAAGAAAGGGTCTTCAATGATGAAAAGTCGCCATTAATAACGCACATATTACACAACAAGCGGTTCTGTGGCGGACTGGCGGAAGATGTACGATATAAGAATAAGCAGCAAATCTAATTTACCTTACAGCCTGTGACATTATTCTTTTGTTAATATTGAGGCCTAACATATTAGTAATGTTCGTACCTATACCATTTTAAAACCTTGCGATTTGAAATGATATAAATAATGACACATGGCATATGTTTGACAAAATAATATACTGATGGATTACAACAAATGGAGTGGTTAAATAGCATCGGCTGTATTATAAATATAGGTTGTGGATTGTTTTGAGTTGAGGATGCCTTATGCCAAACACGATATGCTGGATTTGAGGTGTATTCAATCCTTCTAATTACAACCGTAGCTTATTATGCTATCCACAGAACAGGTCAAATATCCACTGTGGGGGAAGCATCTATCTGCTTTTAGGGACAACCAAAGGGACAACCAAAAGCAGTTTGTATATATATATATATATATATATATATATATATATATATATATATATATATATATATATATATATATATATATATATATATATATATATATATATATATATATATCCATATATTATTTTCGCCACTATATATCAGTCCTTAAGCGCGATGATATCAGTGACCCTTCTTTAACTGCTAATGAATTCGATAAAACAAAAATATGAAAACATGAATAGTAGGCTCTTTGGCTCTTTGGTGCTCGAAAAACGCTACTAACCTATTTTGGTTTGTAAGTTAGTGAAAAAATCTGTTTTGGTTTGTAAGTTAGTGAAATCTGAAATAGGGAAACGAAAATAGAATGTATGCCCATTCTCCATTTGCATTTGTAAAATGGCAAAAAACGAATAAACGATAAATAGCTTGATTCTTTTTGGCCAAAATTAGATTTTCAATATATAAAATATGCTTATAACCTTAAATTTTTGTCAGGCATGATATTAGGTGCTTGATTTGCTTAGTTATATTTGATCAGGTTTTACAATGCCCAGTTCACATTTGACCTTCCTCAAACTAAAACACTTATGTTTCCAGATGTTGCGTAGATTTGCTTTTTTTTCTACATGCATAATAAGCAACGCAGTAAGGATCCCGTATGCAATGCGGACGAAGAAAAGCTTGGTGAGTGAGCTGTAATCTAACCAAATCCACTTCAAACTGAAATTAGAATTTATCCTCCAATGAGATAATCCCAGTTGATACTGTCGACCTTCTTTGGTGATGCTGATGCAGGAACACACGGGTAATGCATGGTCTCGGTCATTACTCTTTTTTATTGTGCTTTATAACATTGTATTATCGAGAGCCGTAATGGTCTGAAGTGCAATGAGTGTACTCGTTTCCTAAAAGACGAATGTTTCTCACGTCAGTTTAATGTAAGATGAAAGAAAATGGTAAAATGGGACAGATTTCGAATGTGACCACGGAAAATACCACAATTATTATTCAAAAATATCATGTGGCTAACAGTAGAAGGTTTGCTTATATCCGTATCTGTCATAGGTAACAATGTCCGAGAAATTAAAGTGGGTTTGATTGCAACTTATTTTACATTCAAACACAAACCGTAAACAACACGTGAATGTAAAATAATCTATTGTATGAACTACTTGCTCGTAATCTGTGTACAGTGTTCATGGCTGAGATATTTCGTCGAGTTATTTACGATTCCATCCATGAACGCAATACGAGCATTTACATTGGCTACAGTCTAACACTGTTAGCATGAATGTTTGACAATTACAGGCTTTGTTTACTGATACATTAATCTTCAGTGTATGGTAGTGTTATACCGTACCCATTAACTATCCATGTTGATGAGATGAGAGAGGACACTTCTACCCACGAACAGTAACTGTCATTAGCAGCAGTACCCTCGCTATATGGTTGCCCTCTTACGAGAATATCAAATGCAGCAAAAAGAAATATTATTTTCATACATTCATATTTTGACAACAATATGTCCATAGACATTACTCCTCGGCACTGCTAAAGCCAACGGATCGTTACAGAGAGACTGATCGTAGCAATGTTCACCGCCTTGACATTTACCACAAGCATTGACATTTATCGAGTGTTGTGAGATGTACAGCTCTTCTAATGCGGTATGAGCGTTTCGTTCCCGGCGGTTGTTGTGTGACGTATATTGGTATACACACCCACGATGTAGCACTATTCATACCTCCAATGATGCGGTCATAGTGCCATGTTTCTTTAGTTGCCTGACTAGAAACTGTGGCAAAATAGATGGATCACACCAATGCTTCGTCACTCACGAATTTCGCCATCAGCAGTACATGATATAGCCTTTTGCACTGTTTATGTGAACGAGCGCAACTGAGTGTCGATTTGTTAGAAGGTATCGGGCATGTGGTACAAAATACTTAGGTAATCAATGCACAAACGGAACCCACATCTGGTGACATTTACCCCTTGGCGATGCTTAACTGACACTTAACCCCCCCCACCCACAAACACTCAAACATACATCACCACCACCACCACCTCGGCTAAACATGTAAGCTTTGACAACCGCTGAAAAGTGAATCAGCATATAACTCAAATGTCTCATTGAATGCAGCCGTTGATGTTACTTTCAATACATCATTACAGTCATGTCCGTATAAGATGTGTATCGGGTCTTTATGCATGATAAATATTTATACTACCCTTAAAGGAAAAAAGGATCCATACCATATGAAACTTTGGTTTTAATTATTTTTAATGTCAGAGGCAGTCAGCGTAAGTTTATATCTTTTAAGGCAATGCTTTCAGGTTGTTCGTTATTTGTCCCAGGTTAGGCTAGGTGATAGGCGAGGGTGATATTGGATTTTGATGACCTAATTTTGACGCCTCTTAGCGCCAGTGGTTTCAGGAGTATGGTAGCTGTACTCAGTCAACAGAAGTAAGTCTCTGCTTCAACTACCTTCATTAAGTTTAAGTGTCCGGCCTAATTTATGACTACAGAAAAATTAAAGTGGATCAACATGGAAAATGAGTGCATTAGTTAAATGACTTGGAATCTGGCTGTGAATGTGTTCCTCAAAATGATTTATTGCAGAAAATATCCCAGTGTAATGTTAGTGACAGTGAAAAAACAGACAATGGCATAGCAACGCATACGATACAGTATCTCATTAATGTAAAACACAACATCACTTGCTAAAATGCCAAATTTGACATCGAAACAGGTTTTCTCAGGAAACAGGCTGTGAGACACGAACGTTGGCGAATTTGAGCGTGAGCATGACCTGATGATTTATTCTGAGAAACAAAATAGTTGTACAACTAATATCTCTCAGTCGACCTTCCATTTGGTGTACAATTCTTCACTCAAATGGGATAGCATGTGGCACAGTCGCTTTGGAATGGATTTACACAACAGGAGCATTGATGGTGGTATCACATTGATTTGTCGG
>CM067346.1:18107370-18114870 GCA_034190875.2 Urechis unicinctus
ACGCCATAGTTAATTTGTGCGCCCGTAGTGCGTGAAGTGCCTTTGGGGTAGGGGGTTGCGCAAAAATATGCGCTTGCACTATCCTGACATAAGCTATTCCAGTGATTGCGTGGTAGGGTTTAAGCCCCAAAGACCTGATAGTTGATTAGATTTCGTCTTTTTTGGCGCCGTGTTGATGAGAGGCTATTACGAACTGGGCGTATATTTAGCTAAATTAGCGGTATTAACATGAAAATCAGATACAAGTTGTCGCAAGTAAATATTCTACTGGACGATTTTGAATCCAGTTCACTGCCTTGATCATCTACAGTTGAAGCAGCATATAAAACTGTTTATAACGCACGTATAAACAGGAAATAAGTTTTATTGTTGGACATATTAGATGTAACCATGGCCGCTATGCAAACTAAAGCTCGTTTGGACTTGTTCAACGATATGACTTCTACCCAGATAATTATACGTTCGGCATACATATGATGATGATAAAGGGCTGTGCGTTTACATCGGGACTCCTTCTGCTGTTTGTGAACTTCTTCATTTATGAATCTGAGGTAAATGTGGACCTTATCAATGTGCATGACACCAGGTAGGAAGGTTGGCAATGTGATTGAGGCTGTTGTTTCAATGCAAATATTGCTTTCACAATAACATTAAACAATATATAGCTTGATACTTCTTCAAATGAACTGTGAATTTTTTTTTTGATACCAGAATCCGGCTTTCTTTGATTTCCTGTCTATATGTGAATGATTATCATAGCATTTTGTGATAGGTCAAATACAACATATCCATGAGGGTCAGTCGTACACGCGTACAGGAAGGTGTGTCTACTATTAGATAATCGGAATCATTAAACAGACCTCGCAACTGCCGTCTCACGAGGCCCCTCGAAGGTTATTTGGTTTCGTAGCAGGGTGCGACACAAAATTAATTCTCACTCGTATTCGCACCTGTCGATCGATCCGCTACTTGTTAATAGAACTGATGAGTCCTTTTTACATGCCAACTCCGGAAACATCCCAATAACTGGCCATTTATGTTGTTCTTATCTCAATAGTTTACGAAGGATTGGTTTAAGAGTAGCTCACTTCAGATATGATCAATCACTATAAGGCACCAAGTAAGCTTCACTACGTCGGATGCACCTTTGGTATCGCTTTGATTAATGCTCGCGGGACTGGAGCATGCAATGAATATTTTAGAAGCATCTTAATTCAGCCTTTTCAAGGAAAGCAATGCTAGCGTATTCTGAGAGTATTCCGTTGTTTCTTGAGGTATCCACGGTGTGACCATAGCAAGGTAGCAGGCGTCTGTTTAATGCACATATATTCACAGCCGATGTGTACCACTTATTGAATATGCATGTTTTATAAACGGATCGTTAAGTATCCTCGCATATAGCTTCCCTGCTCGAGTGTTTCATTATGACGATTTTACGTCACGGATTGGCAAGTTAACTCCACCACACCTAAGATATACATTTTACATTCATTTGATAAAGGTAAATGCAGACTCTCATGGGAAACGAATGGCCACATCATGGCATCCTTGTAATAGTGAAATCATCAAAGCAATGCGTGACATCATAGTTGACTTACAGGTGAATTAGATCACCATCTAGGTTTCCTGGGAGCTTCCTGTTGGCTATAAAAACAGTGTTACTGCCCATTAACACTGTCTTATCTGCACATATCATCTAATTAGTCTGCAAGGATCAATTCTGATCTTGACAACGTCTTCTATTGTAGTCATCGCAATCAAATATGGAGACCTTTAATCGATTTATTTATATCACATTTGTTTAGTTGATAGGATAATCATGCGTCTCTCATTTGCTTTGCCCAGCTTAATTGGTTCATTAGTACATAATGGATAAAATATGTGATTATGAGACTAACGACTATGCAGGCGATTCACATGGTTACCATAAGCATCTTTGATGCAGCATAAGGGTTAAGTTACATACTTTATGACATAAACGATAGCTTTTTATGAAGTCGATACGCTAATTGGCGTCCTGTCATCCGATATTTCTCACAAGGCACAGTCCATAATACAATGCACACGGTCATTATTTCTACCATCTATTGATTATGCTACATTATCTGCTACGCAACCAGTGTCATCCTTTACCCTTTAACGCCCATGACACGTTAAAAACTAATGTAGTACGTACCTGTTATCCTAATGATGCATAGTTAGTGTTGGCAAATAGTTTTGTAAACGAGTTGATCTCTAATTAACCAGATACATCTTAGGCACAGTTGCTCTACTGTAGTGTACAGTGGGATGGATTGTATATCCTGGCGAACAAGGAAATTCACCCTGAGAGAAAAAAATCTCATTTTGATGCATATGATTTATTAATAGCAACGTACAAAAGCAACCTACCAGCGATTTCTTATCCTTCGCTACCGACTTTTTGGATGATCTTTAGAAGAAATGTATATTCGTGTAAAAAAAATTTTTTTTTCCTCAAAAAACATTTTTTAAAGGTCTCGGTTTAAACTACTTCATGAAATCAAAAATGTTTTGACCCTCTAATGCTATGAAAACGGTTTGACGCTTCCCAAAGTTAAGGTACCATTTGTATGACCCCCCCCCCCCACACAAAAAAAAAAAAAATAACCTTTTATTCCCTAAAGGTTTGCAATTATTTACTTTATTAAGCAATACACAATTCCACTTGTACTACTCTAATAATAAGTTTGGATTAGCCCGAAATATGTGGAAACATTGATACTGCTGCTCTGCAGTTAAAAAAAGAATACTTTCGATTAAGCGATCTAGCAGCTCCAAATCGTGGGAAATGCTTCCATTGCATTCACAATCACATATCAATCAGATACTCTTATGATGTTTGATTGATAGGCAATGTGCGAATCATGCAAATTAATAAACTCTATGCTTTAGTCCAGCCATAATCATTGTTATTTTGTCAAAAGCATCAAGTTTTGTTTTGTTTGATTTCTGGTATTTTCTGCAAAACATTGGCGTAATTGGGAAGAGTGTCCATTGGCATCTTAAAAGGATGAATGTTCCCAAAGTCACCAAATGAGCAGTCGCCAATTATCGTCTGCATCTCCCCACAAGAGTTGTAAATCAAATAACGATCTTTCATAGCTTTGTTCAAAACTTGGTACATTCATATGCATATATAATGCTAATTATTTTCAATGTAGCAGAAGTTTCAAAATGCCACCTAACACAATATGCAGGTAATTATCGCTAACTTAATAATACATCGCATGAATAACATCCGCAATCGACTATTTATATGATGATGGAGCACCAACCGCTAACATGTAGAAAG
Source organism: Urechis unicinctus (assembly GCA_034190875.2). NCBI lineage: Eukaryota > Metazoa > Annelida > Polychaeta > Xenopneusta > Urechidae > Urechis > Urechis unicinctus. Next base: position 18,110,684 of record CM067346.1, read on the forward strand.
TGTAAAATTTGAAAGCTTTCAAACAGTGAACGAAGATCTAGCATTCGGAAAATAGTTTGTGTCTAAAGATAGACCGACCAAAGTTACAACAAATTCGAAGTTAGATACATACGACAGCACACACACACACACACACATATACACAAACACACGCCTACAAACACACAAAATATATATATATATATAGAGATATATATATATATATATATATATATATATATATATATATATATATATATATATATATATATATATATATATATATATATACATACATATATTGCCATTAATTGATGATCATTGCGCGTTTAAACAGATATATATATATATATATATATATATATATATATATATATATTGTATATATATATATATATATATATATAGCTATATATATATATATATATATATATATATATATATATATATATATATATATATATATATATATATATATATATATATATATATATATATATATTGGAAACACTACATGTGTGTTGCGTGTTACATTTGTGTGTTCCAGTACTGCATTTAGCTTTATAGCCTGCCAGGATTGATCTTCATGAATACTATGCTAGAATGCTCTGATCGATGTGCCCAATTTTCAACCTATACAGGGGCCTAGTGAAAAGGACCATCAATGCAATCGATATCACATTCACACCCAAATAACTCCGAGGTTGCAGAATGATAGCTTGCATGTAGTGGAGCGGAGGCCTAGTCGGTAAAGTCAATGGCGGCCAGATATCTTCGGTTGGTCTTTAGTTGCCCCCTACCTGTGTTCCAATCTACATTGAAGCCTCGCTTGTCAGCTTGGTCGACCACCCCCCTTTACCACTATCCTTTATTATCCGAAGGCGTATCACTCGCTATTGACCACATCGTGTCGTGTGTGTGATGATTACCGCACGGATCACCATCGCTGTCTGCGATCTACGTCACGCTCAATGGATGGAGCTGGATAATTAATCATACCTCCTCAGAGTCATCATCAGATATTGATATCGTCGTCTTCAAAGGCCGTTCTGGTATAATTGACTTCAGTGGCAGAGTTGGGTCAACATTCACTTTGAATCAACACGAGGAACATTTTCTCTTATTTCGATGCGAGATCGTTTTTTAGCTGATTGCGCGGTCTGCTAAAATGACACCGACGAGTTGAGGCGAACTACCGCAGATCCACAATGAATAATATATCATCACAACAGCGCTGGGTCTGGTTTTGGCTTCTCTACTGGCTGATATCGCTATGCAAAACGCGCTTATTCCAATCGGATTTGAGCCCTGATCTGTTCAGATAACATAAATATTTTCAAACTCTTGACTCTTGACTCCATTTGGTACCATCGTCTTTATATATCTACATGTGATAGCAGCGGGTGTGCCGGTAAACCCTGTGCCCTCCATGGTAGCAGCGGGTTTGTTTCGCGCGTGCGCCAATGCTGCCGCAGCCCATCTGCTGGCCACTATAAATAAGCAGCCACGCCGCAGTGTTGTCCGAGTAGATTGCGAGCCATCCAACGAAGAAGACACACGCACGTATTTGGATGGTTTTATCCTAATGGGAAGTCAGCATCACGGAACATTCCATGAAGATAGACGCGTCAAGACAGTATTATAGCCACGTAGTGTGGATTGAAATGACACGCAAGCATCATGGCGCGTTCTTTGTAACTTATAGTGACTTGGCGGATGAACTAGGATCTTTGGAAAACGTCATGTACGTTATTTGAAAATATCGGATACCCACAATTGTCCATACTGCTACTGTTGTTATAATTGACGGCGTCTGTTTTCTTTATGAACGGCATTGACCAGTTCTATATCTGACGAGGTCTGATGAAGCTGGTAGCGACATCAACCTGCGTTTTTTATGAGGATCTAGTGACGTCAGCCGCTAACTGGTGACCGAGGTGAACCCTGTGGAATTTTGGGTGCAACTTCAGCGGTCAAAATTCTACGGCTACCCCTGGTGCAGCCGCTACTGTTAGAGTGCGTACTTTATAAGCCAGTGTCTCATACCAGTATCACGGCCACGAATCCAGTTACTCGGCACGCAAAATTTCTCCTTGTACGTACACATAGACTATTGCAGTATACCAAGTTCTCAGTATATAATCACGGTTATCGGAGTGTCGGATATGTTGACAAAATCCATCATGGCTGAAGACTTGTCAAGTACCTCAATCCCACCGACCGAGGAACTTAACTTCGACGCCAACATGACTGGGTTTTCCGAGGCGGATTATTTGTTCCACTTCGTTCTGTATAAAATCATGGTACCTGTTACGTACGGGATGATATCGTTTGTTGGGTTGGTCGGCAACACCTTAGCTCTTTATGTCATTATATCGGAACAGAAGATGCGGACGCGAATTAATCTTCTTCTACTCAATTTGGCTGTCACTGACATTATATTCCTGGCAGCATGTGTCCCGTTTGTCACCTATCACTTCGCTGCCGACACGTGGAATATCGGCGAAGTGATCTGTAAAGCTTCTCAGTATATTCTCTACGTCACTGTCTACGTCACAGTATATACCATGGTGATGATAAGCGTTGTCCGATACATCATGGTGGCTCATTCTAAATGGAACATCACATATTTAACTCACAGAGTGATTTGTCTTCTCATTGCCCTCATTTGGTTCGTCATGCTGCTTGTGAATACACCCATAGTGCTACATTATCATGTGAAAAACTTTAAAGTGGATGGCCTTGATAATTATCAATACTGCGCAGTGAAGACCGTAGATCTAGGACGACGTCACAGCCTGGCATTCTTCTTTATGACTTATGCTATCCCATTATCTTGCATCACATATTTCTATATACTTATTGTTCGTTTCCTTCGGCAGCAACGTAGGGGGTCTATCATTAGCAGCGGCGGAAATGAACGACCGGATCTAAGTATGTCCGTTTCTTCTACCGTCATAAAGGTTGTTCTTGTGTTTGCGATCTGTTGGTTTCCTCTTAACATCCACTTGCTTTTATCCTACTTCGGCTCTCATTCTACTGGTAAAGCATACCAATTATACCGCATGCTGGCGCATTGCGTGGCCTATTCTAACAGTATTATGAATCCATTTGTATACAATTATTACAGTACCGAATTTAGGCAAGGTTTCCGACGGCTTTGCCGCAAGTGCGTGTGTTGCTTTCGGCCACACAGGGACGTGGTTACATCTGGAAAGACACCAAGCGTCCAATTAAAGTATGACGTTAAAGACGGCATCTGTTATTCATCCATCAATTAAATATTTCCTCGATGTAGAGGTTATATACTTTGCAGTCGGCTAGATCATTTAAACTGGTATGTTTATTAGCGTACATTTGCATGTTGCATCATGTATGGTGGGCATACTGGGCATCTCTTTTCAAGAAGGCTGTACATTTACCATATTTTAATTTACATCATCACCGATCGACTTGTCAAAAATATATAATTTTTTTAGTAAATCAATTCGAGTTAGGTGGATAATTCATTACTCAATATGACTATTTTATTTGCAATCATGACCAGGCGGTGTTCTTGAAATAAAATTGTATCCTCAATGATGATATTTGTCCCAATTCCATATTTCTGTTTACTCTAGATTGTTGAAAGGACTTCACGTCATATGTTACATTGTAAAACGTCTTCGCAAGGTAGAGCTTTACTATTTCTGAAGGCTTCATTGTTTAAGTCTTCATGCCACAAGCTATTACCTTAGAGCCTTTAGCATTGCTGCTTGACGTGAAGTGGCGAAAACCACGGCCATTTTCATTGTTCATGGGGATGAACTATCTTTATCTGGTATTTCTAAGAAGCTGTTGGCAATGCTTAGCATATTGTAAAACACTACGACAACACAATATCCAAGCAAAGGGTTTCAATGATGAAAAGTCGACATTTATAACGCACATATTACACACACACACCGGTTCTGGTGCGCAACTGATACAAAAACGTGTGTCGGACTGGTGGAAGATTTACGATATAAGAATAAGCAGCAAATATAATTTACCTTACAGCCTGTGATAGTGTTCTGTTTTTTATATTTGTTCCAAACCTATTTGTAAAAGAGCGTACTTATAAAGTGTCTATACAACCCTTCTTATTACAACAGTAGCTGATTTTACTATCCTCAGAACAGTTTAAATATCCGCAGTGGGGGATGATGCCATTTCATAATTTAATTTAG
>CM067346.1:18117370-18152695 GCA_034190875.2 Urechis unicinctus
ATATATATATTCATGTATATGCATAAAAAATATATATATATGCATATATATATTGATATATATATATGACAATATATAAATAACAATATATATATATATTAACGTGCATATATTTATTATATATACACATATTCATATACATATGTTTATATATATATAGTTCAACATATATATATACATACATCAATAAATAGATATAAATGTTTACATACACATGAATATATATTAATGTATATGTTTAAGTGATGTATTTAACCATGCATTTTCCGTTAATTATCGTTCTTATGTCCTACTAGGCTCTTTATAGCCAGCTTATCATACAAGGCAATAGACACTGGCGCCCAACTGCTTGTGCCAAAACAGACATCATAATTGACGTCTAAAGGGTACTACAATCATATACAAGTAAACGTATATGTATGTATATACCAAGGTGTGCGATGTGCAGTCTTATAGCATCAGGGAGACGATATTCTCGGATGAATCAGTATATCATTGGAACGATTTTTGTTGTTGCATGCCTGTGCACCTGCACTCTTGGTACGGTAGCTTTTATTGGATAAAGGTTCCTGTATTGCAAAGCTGATAACAAGTAAACATGCTAAACTACTAACAAAGCAGGATTACGTTAGAGTTCCTTGAATACATATGTATAGACAACTGTTAATTCGTGGGTTCTGTTGGCTAGAAATTCCTCCCACCTGAAATACGTGTAATGCCTATATTTCGGTATCGACAGTAATGTAGGCCTTTCAATACATGTTGTTTTATTATATAACACTGACGAGGAACTTAATGATGATATATAGACATTAAGCAAAAGTAACCACTCTTAAAAACCGCTACGGCCCTATGTTGATTCGTATGAGCCACCCGGCTCGTTAACTCACGCATACGAGCAATAAATGTCATCTCGAGTCAGGCCCCAATGATACCCATGTTTTGCATGCGCTTCGTGCTGATACAGTTAAAGCGCCCACATATATGTTGCAAGAGAGACAAGTGTCCAATCACACAAACTGATTGGGCACTTGAGTATTATTTCGGTCACATGATGTGTTCTTTTTTATGTTGCTAAAAGCATATATTATGTAACTTGCAACATAACAATAACTGTACACTGACCACAGACTGTACACTGACCTCAGACTGTACATTGACCTAAGACTGTACACTGACTTCAGACTGTACACTGACCTCAGACGGTAGAGGGATTTGACTCCGCGTGGTACATGATCGATTGCAAAGCGTTGATAGCCGAATCATATCTAAATAGTAACTAGCTCAAAATAATTGTGCATGGCCAACGATAAAGGTAGCCACAGTGTCAACTCATTTGAAGTAGTGCTGCGGTCGTACGTGGCACTGTATTAATTATGCATGTAAACCACTTTACATATCGAACATTTGTGTTGACTTGATTGCAGCGCCTTTATTGGTTTGATGTGAATGGCACAGAGAAGGCAATATCTACTTGCTGCTTGGATTGTAGACCATCCTAAACGATAGTAGACGGGTCAGTCATCTATGCATGGGTTACCTGCCGCTTAAGGCAGCAGAATTTACTATAAACTCACTGTGTTATAGACTGTAGGTGAAGAAGAATATGTTAAGCGGCAATCATTTTCTGAAAAAAGTCATTGCTTTAACAACTATAAGCCGCATTTCCATGAGGCTGCATGAAGCGCTAAGGGTTTCGTTGCTACGAAATCATGATTCTTGGTGAAGCCTCGCTGCTTTGATCTCTCGTTGAGAATATGCTTTACATATTTCCAATTACTAGTTGTTTATATCCATCACATTTTTTTGAACCAAAGCATTTTACGTGTCTGTGTTGGTTGGGTCGCTTAGATAATGTTTTGCACATAAAGATCCAAAGTAAGCAATGTAGTAAAACAGCAATGTAGTAAAAACAGTAATTTGCATTTCTATTGAATATAATACATAACTTAAATAATTGGTATTGCTTTTCAAGCTGAATAAATCAGATTTAGTCGTCTAGATCAGCCTGTGATAGCATTGACAAAGTAAAAGCTTTGCTCATTCTTGTGGAGGTATGTAATTAATAGCGCTAGGAAGTAATGAGACATAGTTTGGTCACTGCTTAAACGGGGGATGGAGAAGTTGACAGTGATGACGAAGGTTTTACACAGTTGGCTATGGTCAAATAAGGTGGTGCGGTAGGGTGGGTGGGGGATGAAGCTGACACTGGTGACGAAAGTGGTGCACAGTTGGTTATGGTCAAATAAGTTGCGTGTGGTTGATCGCATGCTCAGGTATATATGATATGTTTTAATTCCCAGTTTGATATAATTCATATTTAGTCCAGTATGTCAATGATATCTCTTGGATTAATTGTGTTACAGTCGGGGACATAGTTTGGCGCTGAGTGTCTTGCTCCACCGGATCCTGGCAGCCTGTTCGCGGCGCTCGGGGGTCGTGTGGAAAGATCTTATTTTAAGTGACGTTTTAATACATTGCACATAATGTCGGTGATGTTAATCTACACTTTGTAAATTATCCTTACATTACAACGATAAACCTATCATAGATTTAGCCTGAGAAACTAAGAAATCACGAGTCAGTGTAATGTATTGATTTTTATCACACGCCAAACCCATCAGCACCTGGTCTTCATGAAAGCACTTGTCCGTGTAATGTATTGATTGCTATCGCGCGCAGAAATATCATAATGATCTGAATGTATTTCTGTGCAACAAGTAATACTTGAAAATATGTTGACACAAATTCACAAACAGTACATGTACATGTTCCAGAGTAGAGTAGACCTAACAGTGCCTTTATATATTATTGATAGGTGATGATAAATAGAAAATTCACAAAATATGGTTCATCCATATTCTTTTTTTCAATCAAACTGTAGACTCTTGTTTGTATTGTTTACCCTGTGATATACATGCCAGTTGGTCAACTGAAACTAATTGCAAAGAACAAACATTCAAAGAGAGGAGGCATTAATTGTATATAATGCTGAATATCACAATGTTATACTAGATATCCCTATTGTTCAAGTTGGACAAGTCAAATTCAACAAGCAATATACTTATTAATTTATTGTAGGGTTGTGCTGCAAAGTGATTCCCTTGAAATATTGATGGGCTGTTGATAATGGTCTAGTTCTCTACCCATGTAGGTGATGACCCCAGGTGCAAGGAATGAGCTGGCAACAACTAGACATGTCTTGTAAAACTAATTTGGTTGCTTCATTAACCAACAATGTAGCGTTGTAATAAAATGGTTGAACTAACAAGCTTCATGTTTGTTTTAAATGAAACAAATTAGTGAACACCAATTTCCTCTAATTATATCTTATTAATAACTTATGCAATGACAGCTCACTCCAATGCTCAAGTAGATAATTGTGAGGTTTTATCGGCAATAAAACTTATTTGCACTTATTTGTGTAATTAATCTGTTATTTAAACATTAAGGCAGAACATATTGTTCACAAATATAGTGCCTGCTAAATATTAAACGGAACTAGTCGACACTTAATTCAGTCATTTATAAGCCGGCCGTCATGAGGTATCAGCCTGTTTTAGGTTCTTCCCTCCCTCAGTTGAAAGCTTCACTGCATATATTTTGGCTTTTGCTATTTTTCCTGGCATTCACCGACAGTCAGTTAATTGTACCCTTCACTGACAAAATGGACAGGACAAATACTTAACACATTGTCCATGGCAATTCGAATAATAGATGGTGATTGTCATTCGCGACAAAACGTTTTTAAACACAAGTATATTTGTGAACAATGGGAACATCTGTGTAGTTGTCTTTAAATTCATATTCAACGATGCACTGATTGGCTTATCGTAATTCTTAAAGCTATCAACATCAGTATACAAAAGAGTTCGATTATTGTGAATGCTCTAAGGGACTGTCTTTAGGATATGAGAGGCAGGAATTTACCATGAAGGTGAGACAATTACCGGTAGATGTTGCTATTACTTTGCGCGATCACAATACTGATAAGTATATCAATGAAATGAGTATGAAGGAAAACTAGGTTTTGAATATTATTCCAATAGCGGAATGAATATTAGATAAATGTTCAAATCATATGCTTTAACCCGTTAGCAGCAACCTGGTTTCATTCTGGTATCCGCGGGTAATTATGAAAATAAATTCAGACCACGAACAAGCATGCATACGTTTGATGGCATTGTATGATTAAATGAGAAGCACATCGGTTGTTGTGAATTCAGTGATGAGTTACGCTCCCGAAAAAACACATAAAATCGCTAAATATTGTGTGAATCTATGCGTGGGCTTTGTCGTAGCAGAACATGGAAAATTAGTTGCACCATTGTTATGCAGCAATGTTCGATTCAATTGCATGTCATTCAGACCTCAAAAAACGAGTCATTGTCTAAATTGCCAGCCAGTGAGGACGAGCAACTGTATCCGTCAAAAAATCTAGCGACACAGGGACCCAGTGGGCACAACACGTGGAATCCACGTGGAAATCATGTGTATTTTTGGTGATGTGGTGGATCCACGAACTTTCACGTGATATCCACGTGGATTCAACGAGTATTAATCACGTGGAATAGATGTGTCAAAAACACGTGGAAAAGACGGAGAATTTTAGGACCCATTTGTAAATTATTATTTATATATTCTTTTTTCAGTTTTTACCAGAAATATGGGCATATGTTAAGCTGACAGCCCCAGCTAGGCATGATCTAGGTATGACAAGATATAGTGGGTTTCATAACTTTTGGTGCTTTCAACTGCTTGGTTTCTATCGTGACTGGGGTCTCCTGGAATAATGAGTCGAAATTCAGGTGAGATACTCGTAGACGTAGGCGAGACTCGAACCCCTAACCTGCTGGTCCATGGTGGAGACCCGGCTGGGGGTTGAGAGCGCATTCATAAGCCTCATCGAGTTCTTGAGAAACCGCTTTCCTCGCTTCAGTTTTGTACCAATTTATTTTGCATAATTATGATCAATATCTAAAAATACACGGTACACGGTATAAATTATTATTATTGAAGACGAGAGTTTATGCGTCATACTGAACTAGAAAGATTTAATTCAGAGCAGTAAAGCAAGTACGAAACTAATTTGTTCGTAACACTCGATTGGCGCAATTTGCTGCAGTTGTGGAAAATTGAGAATTCATTTGCTATATTTTTGACAGTTTCTAAGTTTACAAGTGAGTCGTATTTAAATGTTATTCTTTTAATGAAAATAAGTTTACTCAAGTGGTTGTGCAAAAACTGCTTGCCGTATATAATTTGTTCATAGTTTATAATTTTATGCTCATTGGTGCTTGAATCCTCTGTTATCGCTCTCAACAAAGTGCCAGCCGTTGCAGCGGAATGGCTGAAGGCACGCCTCGTGCGTTTTGGCAGGCTTGCTCCTTATTACACCACAACCATCTTATACACACGCCATCGTTCATCTGTCCCTCCATCTCAGTCATCGTTCACCTGTCAATCCATTTCACACAGTCGTCATCGCTCATCTGTGACTCAGTCCCACAGTCATGGCCCCTCTGTCACTCATTCTGGCATTCGTCGGTTGAGCAATGATGGTTTTCCTTTAACATTAGTGCACTTTTGTGAATATTTTACTCTTTAAATATTTACTTTATTTTAATGCCTTTATTGAGAAAGGAAAAAAGTACCTTTTTGGTATTATTTACAAGTTTGTAGTCAGCAGCATAGTTATTGAACACTGCATAATTTGTGTGTGCACAGGTTATCAGAAGCGCTGCCTACATCTCCTCAAATCAGGGATATACTGAACAGGCAGGAGAGGAGAGAGCTGACCGATAGTGGCAAACAGCTTTCTGAAGCTGTGCAGATGGACAGCACTGAAGAACTTTAACATTTCAATGAGCAGTCGATGGACAACCAGAGAAAAAATTAGTGGGTATGTTAAATTGCAGTTTTGTTAAGGAATAGTGGGTGTCAGATCTAATAAACAGCAATGAAATATTTTCCACAAAAATGCCTCCATATTATCATATACTGTATTTTCAGGAATGACTGTAACACCCAATTCAATTACATGCTTTTGAATTATTCCTTGTTGTTTTGTGGTCATTTACTTTGCTATTACTTGGCGATTCTGATTTTTTCATAAATAATCATTTATATACATGCAAAAGAATACTCTGAACCAACAATTTAAATTAGCCAGTTAATTAAAACACATTGGGTAAATGTCACATTTTTGTGCCAGTTTCAGAAGTGTATGAAAATTGGTGGTAGCAGTGTCCGAGATATGGTGAACAATTTGACAAGCAGGTGAGATTCTCTCTCACTCTGTAGATGTATATGTACATAAATGATCCAAACAACTTTCACATATGCATTTTGTCCGCATTTGCAATGTTTAAGACATTTTCATGCATCAATTGTATTCATTCAGACATATTGCTTGCAACTAATTGTTGGTAGGTTCACCATTGGCTAATTACGTGGAAGTCCATGATAGTATTTAGATTTAATGATACACAATAAGGAATGAAAGTCAGTTTGTACGATGTATGAAATAAGATATCTTAAATTGTCCTCTTTGTACTGTGCAGATAGTGTAGTGAAGAGTCATGGTTTCACCGAGGCTGCTGTTAATGGCTTACTAGCCAACCGACTAAGGAATGCACCCAAGAGAAAAAGTTTAAATATTGCCTATTGGTAATTTTTCTTGATATACTCACACATTTTTTTTTTTAATAGATTTGACTAGATCATTTACTTAACCCTGTCACTGTCATTGGCTGAGAGAGGGATTCCCATGACCCAATGCAGCACCAGGGTAAAAGAGGTACAAAACTTGTACAGCAGGCTAAGGGTTAAAGGGCCACTGACATGCAAAATTCAAATTTGTGTTGTCATCTAATTTTGAAGATGATTTTGTGACACTAGTATAACTGAGATGTCATAACTGGTTGCCGAGATATTAACGATCGAACTCGCAGACTTTCCTGTAAGACGTCACCGAACTCATTCACTCACTTTCGTTTAGTGGTTTACTGATGGAAGCCATTAACCCAGACGAATTTGACTGCTTTATGTCAATTAGGTGACGTCACACAGAAAAATTTGCGAGTTTGGTCATACTAGTGTCACTTAAGAATTATCGTCAAAATTAGATTAAAATTCTTTTGTGCATTTCAGTGGACTTTTAACTACTTTTTATTATTTGCATTTTATTTAGGGTGAAAGTAAATCATGTCATATTGGTGTAGGTTCATGATGCTCATTCATGTAGTGACTGGTTTAATGTGTTTTCGAACAAACCTGCCTTTTTCCACTAATTCTTGGCCGTTGTATGTTGACATTTACTCGTAATGTTTAAAAAAGATGTTTAATATCGTTATTTGTGATCATGAAGCACTAATAGTTGGAAATTTCTGAGAAATAAATGTACTTGGTTCAATGATCTTGACGAATCTTTTAAAAAACAAAATGATTGTATTGTAGCATTACTAAGTTGACTAAAGAGAAAGTAAAAACCACCTGAATACAGCAATTTTGTATCGCTGAATTTAGGTGGAAGGGCACACGTCTTTTCCACGTGTCTATATCCACGTGGTTTCAAATTGCCTTTTACGCGAAGTTTCTAAGTGCATTACACCAGTTTTTCCACGTATTTCCCACGTGTATTCCACGTGTTGTTCCCCCTTGGGGATGTAAAGCTACACAGCTGGAAACAGAAAAATATCATTTAGTTACAAAGGAAAACAGTAACTCAGCACATTGAAGCACCCAAAGGCATAGCTGGCATGTGCCCAGCCAAGCATTCTACAGCAACTAACAAGTGGGAAAAAGCTGTTGCAAACATGCGTTCAAAAAACGGAGTCATTATTGACTGTAAAGCCTCTTCCTGTATTATTATTATTTCCGGTTCAACCAGTCTGTAATTACAACATTAAGTACACTAGCGTCCATTATAATTTCACTCGATCCACTTGTTGTTACCATGGTTTTATGTTATCCATCCATGCACACAAACGGGCTGATATAAATCTCCTTATCCAAGCTGTCAAGTTGTATTAAACATCCACGAACATCATATGTTTACAAACCCGCGTAAATTTTTTGTACCACCAAAAATGTGCGAGAGGCGAGGTTTTGATTCTGACAGACAGCCAAAACGTTGCGCGTGCGTCTCAACTAACTAGCATGACACAAACGGCGGAAAGAAGTGTGAATGGCACTCGCGTGATCGATCATCGTTGTTGTAATAGATGGTTCATTTAATGTCCGGGAATTAATAACCACATCGGTAGCGAAATCGATAGCTCTGTTCCTTTTTCGCAAAACACTGAAGCTGCTCGATTGCGGCATCATGGCTTTTACGTTCCGCATCCACGCAGAGAATACAAGTTTAGTTGCTCAAAGCGAACACAAGAGCGTTGGCAACACTTAACAAGGCTATCGTTGCAGTTGTTAATTTGTAACGCAAACTAACATATGTATATCAGCTGGTATAATCCCTCGATTGCTTAACAAGTGCCTCAAAGCGCTACACAAGAGCGTTGGCAAGGGCACACCTGACAAGCATAGCTATCGGGGCCATAGTTGTTAATTTGTAACGCAAACTAACATAAGTATATCAGCTGGTATAATCCCTTGTTTGATAAGCATGGCATTTTGTGGCCATGGTGAGGATTACGTCAGCAACAGCCATGTCCAGGTCGCGTGGCGTTAAGTGAAGCTTCGGGAGTACCCCTCCCAGAGCCATCTGGCCGAGCTTGGCGTTACCTATAGATATAACAGAAACAACTGCATTGTGATACATCGCGTTGACGAGCATTTTCCCATCGGTATTTGGGGTTGTCATGGTGCAGCAGAACTTGTAAGAGGGATTGTAATTGCTATTTATGGGCCTGGCTTTGTTGAACAACACGCGCAGGTGCGACACTGTTTTTAATGTGCCCAATCAATCCGATGCCCAAGTAGCAGTTAAAAGCAGTGGTTGGTGCTGCGGCAGCAACGTTCTCATCTCTAGCCGAGGCAAGCGTGGCATTGGCTTTCACTGAGCCTACCCAGAAGCTTTTCCTGTTTGGCGTTTTTGGATGCAGCGCCCATCCACCTTACAACAACTTTCTAGGGTTCTATGGGGGTTCAGACACCCTCTCCACCGCATCCGAAATTGCCTTCGCTGACATCTGCGGATTCGTTGCTTCTGCTGACATCTGTGGATTCGTTGTCTCTGCCGACATCTGTGGATTCGTTGTCTCTGCTGACATCTGCGGATTCGTTGCTTCTGCTGACATCTGTGGATTCGTTGTCTCTGCCGACATCTGTGGATTCGTTGTCTCTGCTGACATCTGTGGATTCGTTACCTCTGCTGACATCTGTGGATTCGTTGTCTCTGCCGACATCTGTGGATTCGTTGTCTCTGCTGACATCTGTGGATTCGTTACCTCTGCTGACATCTGTGGATTCGGTGCTTACCATACTTGTTTCTAAGCAGCAGTTTTTTGTGCTTGGTCTCAGCAAGTACCTGGCGTTCCTCACTTGTTGGGAATAACATCATTCTCACTCAGGGCATCTTAAGAAAAGGGAGGAGCCGCAGAAGGGACACTCAAGTAGGTCGAGCATGAAGACGGTTTGTCTACACCAGGCCACAAATATCGTTGTCGGGGAATCTGGAAAACGCAATCTTAGTAAACAGCGTTGACGTACCGACCATCCTGTTTATGTTCAGCTGTATGTCTATGATAAAGTACATATAGACGTTTAAAGCTCCGGCGGCTTCGGATAATAACCACGAACATCCCGTCTTAAAACGTGTTATTAGCAGACCTGTGCGTGAGTTGAAGGTTCAGTTACAGGATGATAAACGCAGATTACTGGACAACCACGACCTTCTGCTGAGCGTTGTCATTGAATTTACAAGATGTCAATACAAACAAGTATCTATGGACCTCAACAGAAGAAGACGGATTAAGATCTCTCTGAATATGCAGAGAAGACATTTGTAGTGGATAAATCTGGTGCTACTATGACAAGTGACCTTGACATGCGAGATAACAAAATCCGTCGGCTGCCTGACCCCATATCACCAAAGGATGCTGCCAACAAACAGTATGTTGATCTCTAGAAATAAGGAGGCCGTCAGTGTTCCAAACGGAAGCAAATAATTACTACTTCGGCTAAATCAAAAGGTGGCCCTAGGGTCACGAGTGGGCTATGGTTGGTTCAGGCGCAATCTCAATTGGTGGTGGATATACCATGTTATCTCGTAGCAGGATTCTACGTATGGGGGTTTCTAAATAATACAGCTGATAGTATCAACAACTTTTATGGGATCAATCTGCGTTTGGTGTTATTTCAATGCTATTTGAACTTGATTTATAGCATGCTCTAACTTGCATGAGTTGAAAGGTTTAGTTACAGGATCTTCAACTAGCATGTATGGACCTCGATAAACAAAAAAGAACTGCGCAGTAGACCTCTCTGAATTTGCAAAGAAGACCCATGTAACTGGGTAAATCCGGTGATACTATGACTGGAAACCTTGATGTGCTAGAATAGCAAATCTTCGACGGGGAGAGACCCCATATCACCAATGGATGCTGCTAATAACAAGTATGTTAATGGGCGACGCAGACAGCAGGGAAAGGAACTAAGAGCTTATATAGACAAACAGAAGATGCCCCTAATTACTTTTTGGGCAGAGGGAAGTGGCCCTCTATGCTGAAGACAAGGTTGTCGTTTTGGACAGGAGCAAAGGGTCAAACCTCGCGAGAAGCTGTGGATATACCATATTATCGAGTAAGGTGATAAGTATTGAGATGTCTTCAGGTGTGAGTGCTGATACTGATGCAATAACAGTCGTTCCTGTTATAAATGGAACATATCAAGCGGTAGGGATAAGTAAGCCTGCTGGCCAACATGCTGCTGTAATATCGTTCGTTTGTGTCATTCCTAATTGAACTTCACTTGTAGACTTGTAATAAGTATGAAGCAACAGCCGACAGTACCAACGGCACGCTATATCCCCGAATTACCTTATCAAGCCGAGCACGTGGCTGATCTAGTCCATTACGCTTGAGAGATCAAACCAGAACGGAGAGAGAACCAGAACGATACTATAAGAAAGTATCAACGAGTGGTTAACACCCTAGACATGTTAGATGGTGTCCTTGTTACGGTCAGTCTGGGAATGGGTGTGATTGGTGGAGTGCTGCTGTCCACCATTGCGTGGCAGCCATCGGAATAGGTCTTGAGATAAAAACTGTGGCATGCAGCGGCCTCTCAGAGGCTGGGAAGAATATCTGCTGCACAATGTGAACAGAGTCATGTCCGACAGCAAGGTAAACATAATTGCAAGTCATGTATCTACGTGCTTACCAAGAAGTTATCTGATGAAAAATACTCTTGACGAGGTATTTTAATTTCCGTCAGATGAAAAAGAAAATGCTTGCTGGAGCTCATAGATCACATGCCACTGTAGCCATCGATGGTGAGACAGAAGTCTCACTAATACAGCACGGACGCGACAAAGTCCACGTCAATTTCATGCACAAGAAATAACTGCACCTGTATAGTAATCTATGGCGAAGTTGAGTCAGCAGATTGCAATCCCAAGAGTGCGCTAAAAAGTGTAAAAGCCCCCCTGATATGACGACTGCTTACCAATCTCAGCAGAGCACCATGGCCCCGGCAATCCCCTACACACCACATCCACTGGTAATTGGTATCCTGTTAGCTACCCTATGCAGCATACTCCACGAGCCTCAGACCTATCCCCTTCACTATATGGCAAGGGGGTGCTAGAGCTCGGCCCGAGGATTGAAGCGGTCATTGCTGGGTCAGAGATACACCTGGCAAGTTCCTCAATGTCATCGACAAGCATTTATATTGTTTGATTGCCTTTCATCTTCTCGTCATGTTCAAAGAGATTTGATAACGACTGAAGCCAAAAAACATGTTCGTGTGAAGTAAAATGCAAATGTTTAATTGATATCTTTTATCCCCTCTGATGCCACCTCTTCAAAGGTAGATATCTTTACGTATTTGACCATTTTCTACCAATAGTAACCAATTAACCAAACCCAATTTTGGTATAACCAGACCTAGTTTTAATGGTATTTAAAACAGCGCCCATCATCATTCAAAGCTCTCTCAATCCACTAGATCAACGTCGAACGAGAGTGTGTCATCGGGCGTTGTCAGTTATATTCTTTGGATTTACTTGATTTTAATTGATGGGCCTGAATTAATTGACACCTCGCCGATTAATATTCTTTGACCTCCTTCCTTGTAATATATAAAAAATTAACTAGTGAAAAATCACATTCCCCCCAAAAATATAGAGAAGCTATGCAACAAACGACGCACATCAGGACTCCTTGCCGATTAAAAGTCTTTGATATTCTTCCCCGCATTATATATAACATCAACAAGTTCGGAATTAACGAAAATAATATTCCAATGAAATATATAGTAACCATGCTACACACTACCGCACATCAGTTTTGTTTGAAAACATCAGGTATTTATATAATGCTATATTATTGACTACTTAAAATGTTGATTCGTTAGCTACCTAGTGCAGCATCAAAGTCGCCTTCGCTTTACTGGTTATTGCGTACATTCACATGAAGCGTCATTTAAGAAGATAAAACACTGACGTTGTTATGTAATAGATAAATGAGGTTGATATATTTAAACCAACACTAGTCGCTAAGGTAATCCAGCATGAACAAACCAATCTGTTACATTCTCACTAACTAATACATGCTGTAAAACGTTCAACATTATTGAAGCCCGCACAAAAACAAGATAGACATTCGTTATTACCCTTTAACGGTTCCGTTTTTCTCTCTACTGTGCTTTGAAAGAACCCTATAGTGCACAGTTCTGCTTACCCTGCCTGATGCCTCTAAGATTAATTGTCTTGATTATCTTACTGTGTACTAGTCTGGACTGCATATTAATACTCACATGACAGTTGCAAACATTTATTATTCATGGTCAGGGTCAACGGACGACATAAATCCTGTTCACGGCATTGTCGACGGCAGAGAACAAAGATTCCTCGCATGAGATATGTTGTCTTGACTGCGTAAGAGATACATTTTAGTGTGATCATAATGTCGTCTCAACTTAACGCACATATGCTAACCGACATATTGTCTCGCGTTAAAGATTCCATGCGATGCGGATCGTTATAAGATTCAGATAAGAGAAAAATACTTATATAGTCCTGACCAATTAGGGTACACTGGGACCGCATCAATCCCAATGGCAATTCTGCATTTTCGCATTCGTGCAATACTTTGCACCGTGGCACATGAAACCCCAACACCTTTACGAAAGTGCGTTCCGAAGATGATTCCAGATTGCATTGTCGGATTTGAATTTTTCGCTGTTAATCATTTAGGACGCTTTGAACAATGTTGTACCATATTATTCGTATATGGATACCTTCAATTGATTGGCTACAAAATGAACATTAATTGCACGAAGGCTTACATTCACTATTATTCCATGATTTAAACGACCACGGATTCAAGTTGTTGAATCGAAAGCAACCCCGGGACAGCATTAGCTGAGATAGGATATCTGTTTGATTTTGCTGCACATATCATCACATAAAAGGGCGTTTTTAAACTTTTGGACAATGAATTCTGACTTGCATTTATTTTACTCTATTAAAAGTTAATCCTCTTTGCTGAATCACGAAAGAGCATCTGACATCAAACATATCATTTAATCTGGCCTAGCTCTTTCCCGCGTACCCATAGACTTAAAGCTTGTTAATATACTGAGCGAAATTGTCAACGTGCAATAAACGTCAACCAATGACATAAAATTAACCATCAAATCTGTAATATCAGTAAGCCAATCAGATCAACAAACATAGAGTATTTCAGTTGCTTATTGTGAAGATTATATTGTACTTCACACAAGATGAATATTACATTGACAAACAATATCTAAGGTAACATTTGTGTGATCCGAATATCCAGAGTTACAGAATCGATCTAATGTAGCGTTCCTCTTGTGCAATTAACATAACCGTGAAAAATAACAAAATATGTACGGTTTACTTGTGCCTAAATGATATGTATATTGTACAATATTTGTATACGTCCTTCGGGCGCAGCGAACTGAATTCTCCTAGTTGCAACGTACAAGTGATCTGACACTCACCTGGTCAAGGGGTTGATTGAGTAAAGCGTGCTTAATATTAGCTGATGACTGGTGTTAGTACCAGCGGAACCTATTGCTCTTTCTATGCCGCTAGCTAGGATACATCAACTTAATACATCAATGCCATGTATGTAAAGAACCAGGTACTAATGCTCCATATTACACGATGACATTCATGACACACACTGCGATCTACTTGTCGTATTGTTTCGTATGGATGGGAAGCGATGAAAGTTTACGACAATGGATGCTTAAGCTCACCAAATATCCATGGTCCATTGCAGACGTCTGTTATTTATCCCCCATATATTTTTATTCATGAAGCAATAAAATCTAATGGCTTGGACTTCTAGGGCAATGTTCTCGTAATGAAAACCAAGGTCAACAGCCACTTAGTGTGCATATGATGTCCAATGCCAAGTGTGAACACTGAACAATTCAATATCTATGGAATGACCATTACTATTCATCCGGAAAACAATGGTCAGGTAATCCCCAAGAAACGAGATGGGTGATC
Organism: Urechis unicinctus; assembly: GCA_034190875.2. Lineage (NCBI taxonomy): Eukaryota > Metazoa > Annelida > Polychaeta > Xenopneusta > Urechidae > Urechis > Urechis unicinctus. Next base: position 18,132,036 of record CM067346.1, read on the forward strand.
AAATATGGAGGAAGCGACGGGGTTTCGTAATTTTTTTCAACCAATATGCAAGAAACCATGCTACGAAAAATCCAATAATATCATTCCATTTTTAAGCAGCATAACAAATACATACTTCAAACAGCATCCTCTGGTATCAGAGATTATCCCAGCTAGTGCTAAAGGTGGCTGTGCATAATACGTGTGACAAAATTCATATATAATTTTGGCGCATAGAGACAATATATTTATACATGCGATCCGGAAACTATTTGAGGAAGGGTGATTGTAATCATTGGTGTTGCTCGACATATTGTTTGCAAAATGTCTTGAAAATATTCATAATATATATCTATTCATGTTTATGATAGATGTAGTCACATTGTATGTTGTTCGTAATATTGCTATACCAAAGATATAAGAACAATGAACGATTGACAACGAGGGCCAAATAGGGATGTGATATATAGCGTAAGGGGGTGGGGAGGGGGTCGGACTAGATGTTAGCACTATCAATGACTGGCACATCGTTCCTTACTATTGCAAAAAGACACGTGTTAGAAACGGTGCCGCGCCAGCTTGTTAGTTTAGCCCTTTGTTAAGGTAATATGTTATTGCACAAAGAATATAACATGGAAGGTTGAAGTTTGATATTTCAATCTGACTAGAGAGCGAAGAGTTCTGCTGCATGGCCAATTATATTGCCCTAATTATCATTGAAGACTTCCGGGGATCTTTGCGACATATCCCAACTCTGATGGCGACATGTATGCTACTTTACGGCATTATATCATGAATTTCCGGAAAGCTACCAAGAACTAACTGAAGGTTTTATTCATGTCGAGTGCAAACATAGCCTGACGATGTAATATAAGCTCAGTGTGGCCGACTGCGATGATAATATGGCAAACACTATTTGGCTAATTTTCCCTGAATTCGTTCTGACCATTTGCATTCATGGGATTTGCATGTAACACGACAATAACGAAGCGAATACATTTATACAGCAACTGAATCTTATATTATTTCTCATTTATCATTGTTCTACGTTAATAAATCTTGGTTCCGTTGTACATACATGATGCCGAGAGTTTACTTAAGTACTCACATTATCCCGTTGCTAGGCAGTTAATGAGCCATTTGAAACAAGAGAATCTCAAATAGCGTCATAATGCTTACATGGGGTACTCTTTGGCATATATCGTGTAGATAAAGTTACGGGCAATTTGTGGACGTATAATAAAGAGTTTATACGACACAACAGACAATAATGGATATGGTAGGAGAACAGATGTCATCGTGTTCTATTATTGGCATTGTGTAAGTTATTGGTTAGGTTATATTAACACTAAGCGAGCGTATCGTCCTAGTCCACAATACTTTAAAGAGAAGTTGATATTATGATATTAATGACATGAATAAAACAAGCTATAATATCCAGCGCAGTCATATCTCACGCCTCGCTGATGGTTGGAACATTAAATTGCTAATGTACATCTACATGCTGCAGTCGTATCTCACTTATAGAAAGACAAAAAATATTTTTTTCCTTCATAATAACTCTCATGCGATGCTGCTACACAATCTCAAGGTAAGGGGCGAAACAGGACTACTGTATATCGTCCATCCAACAGGAAATTCCCCAAACAATCTTCCTCATCAGAAATACGTCTACAATGACTGCCATACTAAGTTTTAACATGATGACAATAAATTAGAGCTGGACGCTGGTTTTCTGGCATGTGCAAGAGTGAGTATGTTGTATACCTGTCGAGTATGCTATTTTGTAGAACAGAATGAATAGATACTACTCAATTCTTAAAGAATCTAACCGTTTGTCGGATGATAAATACTGTCAATGAACGGGGCATTTATCTAACGTTGCCACTACTATTATCATTAACCTAGATACCAACGTTCATCTCTTTAGTGAAATACCATGTGTTTATTTCACAGAATGCTACCATGATATCATCGTCATTCGCTAACTTCAAAAAAGTGCACTATATTTCCTCATTGTAGTGCGGTTGGAGGAATGACCATGAAAGGCAATATGAGCACTTGATAATGTCGAAGGCGGCAATTCATTAACATACATATTGCTGTTCATGATGCAGTAGCTACGACTCGCGGGCTAAACGGCCTCATAATCACAACCGAGGCCCGAAGTCACGCATAATATGACATTGCTGATGAACCCCAAATGCAATCGTCTATTACTAACGTTTCTCCCTCAGCTGCGCTTTATTTGTATTTACCTGGAGGTGAGGGGTAGACACTGTAACCATACATATGTGTGAAATAAGACAATTGTAACATTAATGCATGCAGCGAACAGGTTTATTAATTGAATGGCAGATTATATTCGTAAGAATGTTCAGGGCCATCATAAGTTGATTTGCTGTGCTTGTTGAACAAGGACACGGCACGGTCTAGTTTGCATTGTCTAGCGTGAACACCGACAAATTGAGTACACGTTAATACATAACAGCCAGTGTGGTAAAGCGATACGAGGAAAAGTAAGGCGTTACCCTTGGAACATAGTAGTGAGTTTTCCAAACCAAACAAAATACCATCAACAACTAATAAACGATGACTTTCATATCTTTAGCTCACGAGTAATCTATTAATGATGACGACGATCTATGTTGGGCGTCTACATTGACTGATGGCTTGCGTCGCCTTTCGACCCACAGGCTGTGGGCTCAAATCTAAGCAGGGAAAACCTGATTGTTTTCTTGTGACTCAAATGGTCCCTTTAAATAGCGGTCACATCCCTAAAAGGGGATGCAGCCGACCCGGTTGGAAAGGGCACCGGGTTTGTCGGCACTGGCACTTAAGGGAAGCTGTTCAATCATCAAAATCATTATTCTCATTCCTTTTGTGTTAGAAAGAGACGTAATGTTCTAATATTACCATTACGCTGACTATAAGACAAATGTAGCGTATACACGGAGAATGCATGGCGACGATCAAGACGACCTCGACTACAGGTCAGTAGTTAGTAACCGTGGCGTTAGGGAAAAAGTATCAATACCATTTGGAATCGGACATGGAAATAACAATCAATGTGCCATATTTTCTCTCCTGCCCCTAAAAACAAAGTCTCCATGTCTCATTAGGTTGAAAAAACGACGGAGGTACGACCCCAGCACAAACGCCTCGAGACTATCACTAACAGACAAATAGATTTATCTCGAAAGTTTACTCGCCATTGATATCATCGAAAATATGCCCCGTCATAACTTGCGAGGGTATCATTTAATGTTCGTAAGGAAAGAGCACAACACTTTCCGCCAGAGGCCCTTTACAGATGCAATCACAAGGAAAGAATGATGATTTGAACAAATATTCGTTATGTATGAACAATAAATCGACTGCTTTCTTAAGTGATGTGATGGCCGATCTTAATTATATGCTACCTTTTCAGGTTCATTCAGCCTGCTCACTTATTTGTTTATTCAGCCTCGTGTCATATCTGCTGCCATCAAAATAGAGCACCACCCGGGTTTAAGCCTTCCTAGGATACACTTGCCTTGGAATGGTTGAAAGTGTTGAAAGTAATTGCAAATAAAAATGACACGACAATGAACCAGATACAGCACAGTATGTGAGACGACAATTTTAGTTACCCATTAAAACGAGAAAATGGTATTTATGTAATGCAATTTGTTTTGATTGGACATGTATTGCGCAATTGGTATTATGTACTGCAACTTTAACACAGCAGTTGCATCTGGTTAGGAACGCAATCTAATAGAACTCTACATTGAAAGAATTGACAATTGGCCATACACGCATTTTATCTGGTGGCCAAATTTATGTCACGCAATAGATCAGAATGGACACAATCATTGGCATTCTTAGTGTGCTTATTGCCAGTTGCTGTTTTGAAATATAATAAGTACCTTTGCAATTCTGAATTTTGCGATTCGACTGTTTTAAACACAAGAATGAAGACTGCATCAAACCCTATTCACGCACAAAGAGGACTGCATCAAATACAGACCTAGTATACATTGGTAATTCATTACACCAGCATGCATAAGAGCTAAAAATCCACCGGTAATGTCCCTCTCGGAAGAAAATACGAAGCCATCTTCTCGATGTCATTTTGCCTCAGTTGGACGCTAGGGGCAGGTTGCGTGACGTCAGTCATGCTGCTCAGCCTTCACGATGATTTGACATCAGCGGGAGAGAAAAGCGATTTTTTGGTTTTTAATTACACCGTATAACATCAAGCCATGTCGTCTTGTGAAGAAGATTTTGAAGCCCCATAACATAATATTGGGGAAATTATGACCATGGATATTTATTTGAACCAATATGGGCGGGAGTTGAATAGTCCAAGTCAGACTCGGAAAATGAAACTCGAACTCTGCTTCGGATACTGAATCCATAAAAGATCTAGACGAGTGCAGTATACCAAGTATTTCCCATCACTTTTTACATTCAAGTCGTTGTACTGCATATATAAACTTATAATGACTTATCTTAAATTATTCCTCTAACTTAGTTGTAGCTGTCAACACTGCATCCCAATAAACACAGCTAGAGATTCGAGTGCTGCAGATGTTTGGAGAGAGTGATGGCTATAACAGAGGAATGGCCATGCATTGCCAAGCATCCCGGAATCCTATCAAACTGACATTTTCGGTCAGCAAGTTGAAATCAGGAAGCAGAACTTACAATAAAGTTCAAAAGTGAGAGAGTGGTTTACACATGACTCTTTCCTTTTATACAACTGGAAGGAATAGACAACTAATTGATATGTTGCCTCTGATATAGCCTGCCGCCAGTTTACATTCTGGGCATGTCACAGACTGGGCAGAAGAAACACGAAACGTGCAGCCAGCCTGTTTTGTAACAACTAAAGGAGAATCATTCCCTGACCTGGGCGGCAAGTATACAGTGTTTACAAATTAACTATCAAAAGACACTTGGTCAGGTTACATACACCAGAAGTAATCCATGTCAATGCACTTCATCAAATATAATAAGGCAGTTGTCTTATGACACTTATAGAAACATTTGCCCGGTCCTGTATGACAAGAAACAGCTTGATTGATATACTGGCAACTTGGTGATAAATTCTACAACATCTAAATAATGATAAGTCAAGACTAGCATTAAGGTTCAGCCAGCGGATCCCATCTGTTGTCGTTGCCTTTTTCAGAGGATCGGTCCGTAATGCCTTGAGCTTGTTCACGTTTTCAATGAAGTGAATAATTGCGTGGTGCAATCTGGATATATATAGCAGTTTGATAACTTATATTGCCATGTAGGAATTAAAACCGCGGTATAGTTTGACTGCCACTGCGCATAACTCTACAAAGAACATAATGTTGACATTTTCGGTCAGAAAGTTGCAGTGCGTCACATACAGTGCTGAGTACCTGGAATATCCTTTTTACCAGGAAGGATAGACCTCTGTGTCCAGCCGTCTATGTTATCAATACAATAAGTATGCAACTATTTCATTCATTATTAACCAAAAGGATGTCAATGTTTACAAATTTAATATGGCGAGACACATGAATACATACAGCAGAGTAATCCCGTCAATGCACTTCATCGAATATAATAAGGCAGAATTTTTGTGACACGAGCTGAAACATTTGCCAGCAACCGATTGATATACTGGAAACTTGGTGATAAATATATAACATCTGAATAATTATAAGTCAAGACTAGCCTTAAGGTTCAGCCAGTGGATTCTATCTGTTGTCGTTGCCTTCTTAGGAGAATCTCCGTCGCTTAGCTTGACTGTCATCGACTGTAATGTGGCTTAAGAGAGTCGGTATAGCTTCATCTCGTAGCCTAGGATTCTTACGAAATTCTAGACTTTTTAGCAGCTCTATGTCAGTGTAATAAGCACCATTCTCGAAATGATCATAACATAGAACTGTCGTAAGGATCGGCACTCCAAACACACGCTTGTCATTCGTCAAACACAAAATAAACCGAAAAAAACTCACGCATGACTTCCAATTGTTCTGACAAACGAATCTTACAATAAGGCATAGAGCTATACCAGAAACGACACTAGACCGTGAAAAAGAAGAGTAAGTACACACTGTCAACCACCTGTGCAGGCTTAAGATGGCAAGATTGTTGGCGAACAGCGAGTTCACCGTCCAGAAATTCTAGAATTTTACCCGATATCTCGGCCTTATTCGTCCAAATCCGGTTTAACAATTTTAACTTTACTGCTCAGAGTGTGAACTGTTTATATGAAATAAATGAGTTGTGCACTTAGCATCACAACACACGCTAACGTAGTATAGGGCGAATATCTAATTTTGATGAAGAGCAAGCGACTCAATGTTATAGCGGGAATTTGCAACCAGAAATAGTGCATCGTATTACAGCGCTGATTGGAGTCACGTGGAGTGATATTGCTAATAACGCTCTAGGGCGCTAGACAATAGCCACTGGAATGTGTAAACTACCGCTATAAACACCCTGAGGAGCTAGACTACAGCCACTGGAGAGAGCAATATACTGCGTATGTGATTTACTGACAGTCAAAGGCACTGGACGACTTCAAATAATCGATTGATATAACAATGGTAGTTCTGGCATTGCCAGCAGGCTGTTCCTGCACTTTGAATGTTGACTCGTTATGCATGGGGCGTATGAAGCGTTGATTTCACTGGAAGTGAACTGATCGTTGCGGTTGATAAAAATGGTATAATTCTTTCTGTGAAGTATTTGAAAAACAATCGATATCATCAAAACTGTCCCCAATTTAAAGAGAGTTTTCGATATCATGGTCGTTCTTAGAAGTAATGTGTTGCGATAGATTTATGACATATTGCAAACACAAGAATTGAACTTGCTGTGGATGATGAAAATGGCTTCATCGTAGTATTGCTTCCATAGAATCAAGCTAATGCTGTTACATGTGCAGTACGCAATGCTGGTGTGATAGATGTCGGCCTTGACCCCTCCATCTATCCCATTCCGTCCCCAAAGGTGTGATAAGTTCTACATTTAGCATATATCTCCAATAGTTTGGGTATAAATTTCTCCGACAGTGCATTAAAACAGCACGTTTCATTTGACTGCATAACTTGTATCAAATGACTTTTTCCTGATTAAGGTTTTTTACGGTAGTCACGTAACTGCATACAATACAATCGGTTTACATCATTCCAGTCTATAGTCCGCTAGTTTGATTTATTGGAAGAAGCAGCATTCAATTTCTTCTGTGTTGCACTCACCATGATTTGCTATGCGACATTTTTGTAATGACAACTCAGATAACAATCACCCCAAGCACACATAAGCTTGTTAACGAATCAACCTCTTTGCTCGGCTGAGCAATTGCGTACTAAGTAAGCGATAGCCGCAGCAAAATCGGTGTTTACGTCAGCTTTTAGGCTTGACTGCTTCAGCCACTACGATGCAAACAGGCTAATAAATGGGAACTGCCATCCGCGAGAGTAAGGAAACGTCAACAAACCCATTTCCAACATCCCGAGCGTACTGTACAAAATGCAACTGGGCAACAATGGTGAGGAATGAGAGAGAAGACTTAATTAGATTGGTAACTGACCGTGAAACAACACAATGCATCATATTAATCATATAGAGCAGACTGACTCTGACTGGGTATTAACTGGGCCGCGTAGTGAATACGAGCATGCGCATGGTTGTTTTCGCCATAATTGGATAATATTGACTCAACACAGCAGGAAGTGCAAATGGAAGATTCCCTCATAGAAATCATTCACTAGTTCTAGTTTTGTTTTATTTAGCTCCAAACATGCATAATATTTAAGATTTTAGACCCTTGTATATAAAACATTACATGAATTAAATTATTTTGGTTGACCACATTTGATAATTTGTTATGGATATATTTCACGACAAGCGGTTTTCTTTGCGTTACTATTACCGCTTTTCAACAAACTACAAGAGTTACAAGAGATGGCACGTATCCCATATGCGATGTAGTGGTAATGGTATTCATTCATCTTTCTGAACTCCGTTTCCTGGTCATTCAGTCGTCAAATGATTATGTTGTTGATAGCCAATCATCTAATGTACGCACGCATTGACGCAATGAATTCTCATTAATGAATATATTGATAAATCAAACATCAAAACATATTTTCTTGCATGGTCAATTGATATCGGGTGTCACGCCAACCACTGATCGCAGCAATAACATATAACAGAACTTATACAACTGTTGCTTATGCTATATCAGGAGTGACTTGATCTACTGAATGACGCAACGTCAGTCAACCGCAAACAACAATAAGTTACGGCAAGAATGCGGGTCACCTGGTAGCAACGCGAGTTTGGACGCAAAGACAGCTACCCAGACCCATACATTATACCCCCATAATGAATTTGAATTTGTTAAGCTATTGCCGATAAATCGAACCCTCTACGATGAAGTGAAGCTTCGCTATCCTACTATATTTTTAAAATATTTTCCGACACCCGAAGCTATGACCACACCAAGTGCATTATATTTCCGATCTGATAATTTCATATGTTATGTTGATGAGGCGTAGTGAGCGCATTGAAAACATGAAAACCTCAGTCACTTCACACTAAGTTCAATGAATATTGCAGACTTCTTTGCCATTTTAAGTTATTGACTGACTAAATTCCCAATGAAAGTTGACATTAATCGTACATTTCTCTTTTATAAATAATGGTGCGAATTCTCTTGTACTCGTATTTATTTTTACTTAAGACTCGTTTTTGTTCGCTTATCACCTGACCGTTTGGCGTATTCCGTTTTCTGCTCGTAAGTGTAGTAGTCCTTTCCCATAACGCCTTGCGCGAAAATTCACAGTAATATGAATGGTATTATTGTGGTTTAACGTCACTTTTAACAAAGAGGTGATAAAGCGACGTTGATGCCGATTGTTGAAGATGTTGTGCTTGGAACTTATATAGACTCCCCTTAAGTGCCAGCGCCCACTTTTAATGGTAAAACCATGTTTCGCATTCGTGCGACGACCGCGAAACCCAAAACCACTTGCTTGGACGAGCCCACTTGGCGCAAACCTGTTGCCCATACGAGGCTACAAAACCCACGCCGCTGGGAAGGTCAAGCACAGTTCAATCGAGCTACCGGGTCGGGTGCATCCCCTTTCTGAAATGGGACCGCCAATTAAGGTGAATATCTAAATCACGGCGAGTCAGCCAGGTTTTCACACCTTGGTATCAAACCCACAACCTACGAGTTGAAAGGTGACACAGTTTGCCACTACGCCACGGGAACCGGCTCAGAAATTCACGGGCATTTGCATTCTGCTATGGAAAATTTGGTCATAGTCAGAACTTAACCTTACAAGGTCGTACGGTTGTTTTATTTCGATATTTCTCAGTACCCCTACAAACATCCTGTTCAAAAAAGCACGGTACTGACTTGCTATTCATAACTGATAAGTAGCGTCGACTTTCCCCCGACCATGTGTCGTTACCTAAAACAAGTCTTTAGCTGGGTGCTTGTGGTTGTTATTTTTTGCGACATGAACTGACTCTTATCTGTTCATGGACTTATAGCATATTGTACATCAAAGGATACTTTTTTCGTCCTTAGAATTGATTACCATAAGTGTATAGAAGCTAACACTAGCAACCTAGCACTGGCTTCGCCTTATATATATATATATGATGATATATATATATATAAGGATCTTTTTTCGTATCGAAGGCTATAGCACTAGCACTGGCTTCGCCTTAAGCCTTAGTGTTGATGGTGATGGTTGTGGTGGCAACGGTGTTGGTGATGGTGCTGGTTGGGATGGTGATGATGTTTATTGACGTCACAAAAGAGGCTTTTAATCAACATCTTTACAGTTGACGGTATGAGGGTGTTTCATAATTGATAACCAGCCTTGAAGTGAAAATTGCAGAGCATAGAAGTTATCGTGCTACGTGCCGGTAGCATGAGTGGAAGCATTTCTATTGCTTTATATGTATCACACCAAATATTATGAATATTTTGTCCGTTAACACATGAGGAATATATGAGTGTTACATGTTGTCTGGTTTTGCTGAGCCGAGGCCCATTTACTCCGCTCAATTATTTGAACCGTTTATGATGTATTAAGCCTTTTATTTTCCTATAATGCCAAATACAATTTCAGGCTATCTGTATTATTTATGGTGCAGGTAAATAGCTTTCACAACGAGTAAAATGACACATAGGCAATAACCAAATAATTGTAAGCAATTATCTCCAACACGAACCGAATCCTCCGGAATATGTCATTACCACGTTGCTTTGGCTTGGATGATTCTTGCCGACCGTATGACGCTCCAGTGTTTACTGTCCCATATATACTCGATCTGTATTAATATATAGCGATACAGGCGTCACGTTGGAGCAGTTAACAGGATGGAATCTTTGATATTGATGCTCATCAATAACAATACCAGGGTATCATTGAATGAATTGCATGGATATTGCAGTAATATAATGGCATCAATCTCGTGTGCATTTTGTCGATCGGCTTTTTTAATATTTTTTTACAGTGTGCTCTACATGCCGATATAGTGTTGATGGGAAATATATGATCTCTACCGTCGATTTCTTATAAAGTTTGAAATGCGGCAACTAACAACCACAAAAGCATCCTTTGGATATTCTCGTACATAAAATGAATATATACGACATAACTGAAAAAAGGCCCGGTGCTAGCGACAAAATATATGAAGGTAACTGTGTACTTTTCAAACGAGAGGAGGCGAGTTGAAATTGGTTTATTAGGATGTGACGTTGCCAAGCACGGCTTGTATCGACAAACGCATGAGTTTGCAGACCTGTATTGGTGGATATTATCGTGAATACATTTGTGTGGTTTATATGATCCAACTCACACACTGATTTGTTCTCATGGCAACACATTGTGAATAATAAATAAAGATTGATTTATATGCCCTCTCTGCACTTAACGTATTAACCTTAAGGAGTAGATATTGCTGGCAGTGGATATAGGAACAAATAGATTGTTACGTTCCATTCTCTCATAGTTAGCATTATGTAGCCTCATTCTGGAAGTATAAACGTTTGGATCCGAACAACTTTATTAGATCGTTGAGCATACCCGAAATATTCGGGGTAAACGAACATCATTCATTCCAACAACGACCGAGTTGTGATTGACCCTGTATATGTGCGTGTTGAATTTGCCGCTGTTTCGACGGTGTGTTGAGTTCTTGAAGAGTATGTTGAGGGCTTTGATGATGTGTGGAGGTCCTTAGCTGTGTATCGATATCGCTGGTTGTTTGAAGAAACCACTGGTTAAGTGAAGAGGCTACGAACTCTGTGTGAAGGTATTTGCAGGTTTGTGGATGCTATTAAGGGTGCTTGGTGGTTTTTATGGTTTGTGGTTGTTATGGTGTGTGGCTCGTGAGTAAAACTCACGAAATATTTACATCAGATATGCTTCAAGACATCGGTTACCAGCGTATTAAACATCCGACCACCTTAGAAGACCATATCAGTATATATATGCTGGCTAACCTCACAAACAACCAAGGTCGATTGTGTGCATATTCGGACGCCTGTTATTTATCATCCTATATATGGTTTTCATGTGGCAAAGACAACGGCTTGGTGTTCTAGGGCATTGACCTCGTAATCACAACCAAGGTCAACCACCATTTGGTGTGCATATGATGTCCATGGCCAAGTGTGAACACTGAACTATTCATTGTCGTTGGAATGACAATTGCTATTCATCCTGAAAACACTGGTCAGGTAATACCCTTGAAACGAGATATTTACAACAGAACGTCACATGTCCTTGGGGTGATCAATATGGAGGAAGCGGCGGGGGTTCGTAATTTTTATCAACAAATATACAAGAAACCATACTACGATTAATCAAATAATATTATTCCATTTTTAAGCAGCATAACAAATGCACACTTCAAAAAGCATCTTTTAGCATCAGAGTTATCCCAGCTAGTGCTTAAGGTGGCTTTACATAATACGCGTGACAAAGGCCTCATTACGAATCGTCTTGAGAGATATCTAACGAATATAGTGTTTGTACCTACATATTGTTTGTACCTTTATTGTGGCGCGTATATGAATATATTTTGACTTCGTCCATCACTTTTACCGAAGTGTAATTGATATCCACGATGTTGCTTGAGAGAATGATAGGTAATGATTATCTATATCTCTGCATGTTTATGATAGATGCAGTCACTTTGTATGTTGTTCATAATATTGCCATACAATAGATATAAGAACAATGAACGATTAAAAAGGGGGCCAAATAGGGATGGGAGATAAAGCGTAAGCGGGGGCGAACTAGAGGAGAGGACTACCATAGACTGACACATCGTTCCTTACAACTGCAAAAGGACATGTGTTAGAAACGGTGCCGCGCCAGCTTGTTAGTTTTGCCCTTTAGTCAGGTAATATGTTATTGAACAACAAATATAACATTGAAGGTTGAAGTTTGATATTTCAATCTGACTAGAGAGCGACGAGTTCTGCTGCATGGCCAATTATAAAGCCTTACTTATCAAAAGCGACTTCCGGGGATCTTAGCGACATATCGCAACACTGATGGCGACATGGATGCTACTTTACGGCAGTTTATCATGAATTTCCGGCAAGCTACCAAGAACTAATTGAAGGTTTTATTCATGATATGTCGAGTGCAAACATAGCCTGGCGATGTAATATACGCACACGGTTGCCGACTGCGTTGATAATATGGCAAACACTATTCCGCTGATTTTCACTGGGTTAGTTCTGATTACTTGCATTCGCGGGATTTGCATGCAACACGCCAATAACGAAGCGAATATATTTATACAGCAATTGGGCATCATTAAAACTGATTCACTGTATATAAATGATGATATTATTGCTCGCAGCACTATCAGAATAAATATACATGATATAGAGCATTTTCTTGAGTATTGTTTAGGATGCTTCGATGAAAGATTCTATTACACACATACAGAGCATGTCTTTACATTAGAAAATTTAAGTAGCGATTGAATTAAGGACAATGGTAAACATGTTTATATCAAACATTTGCAATTTTATATCAAAGAGAAGACGTTTCTTTAATTTGTATCCAAAGCATGATGACGATGTGTTCGATGACAGGTACGCGTTTGCTTGCAGAGCCTAGCGGTAAAATTGAATCGTCATTCTTCCTGTGGACGCCTGTTTTGCTGTTCCTTCTCGTCTTAAAACCTACTCTTTTTCATTTTGCACACTTTGAACATTCCCAAGCTCAATTTGTTATCATGGTTTCACAGCAACTATCGACACAAGCCTGTTTTGAACCAATTACTTAGAAAGCTCATGGTAAGAACTGCTAATTGCAATGCCTTTGTGTGAGGAACAAAGAGCTTCAATTCATTACAGAGGATTCCCTGCTCTCGCAACGATTAAGAGTTTCTTCACTTATGGACAATGAAATTGGGCTTATTGGATTTATTTTACTCCATTACAAGTTAATTCTCTTCACTGAATAACGAAAGAGCATCTGGCATCATACAGAGCATTGAATCTGGCCTAGCTGGGAAGCGATGAAATATGTGGGTAAATGACAATGGATGCTTTAGCTCACCAAAAGTCGATGGCCCATAACGGACGTCTGTTAGTTATACCCCTATATACTTTGTTCGTGAAGCAAATCTAATGGCTTGGATTTCTAGGGCAATGTCCTCGTAATGACAACCAAGGTCAACAGCCACTTAGTATGCATATGATGTCCAAGGCCAGGTGTTAACACTGAACAATACATTGTCTATGGAATGACCATTGCTATTCGTTTGGGAAACAAGGGTTTGGTAATCCCGAAGAAACGAGATGTTTATAACATGGAATGTCACATGTTCGTTGGGTGATCAATATGGAGGACGTGACTGGGTTTCGTAATTTGTATCAACCAATATGCAAGAAACCCATACTACGATAAATCAAATAATATCATTCCATTTTTAAGCAGCTTAACAAATGTACACTTCAAAAAGCATCCTCTAGCATCAGAAGTATAGTGCTGTACATAATACGTGTTACAAAAGCCTCAATACCAATCGTCTTGAAAGACATATTCATAAATAATTTTGGCGCATATATGAATATATTTAACGTGCGTCCACCACATTTACGGACGGGTAGTTGCAATCCATTATGTTGCTTGAGAAAATGATAAGTAATGATTATCTTTATCTGTCCATGTGTTATGATAGATGCAATCACATTACATGTTGTTTGTGATACCAGAGATAAACGATTGACAACGGGGGACAAATAGGGATGAGATATATGGCGTAAGCGGGGGCGCACTAGAGGTGAGCACTATCAATGACTGGCATATCGTTCCTTACATCACAAGGACACGTGTTAGAAACGGCACAGCACCAATTTGTTAGTTCTGCCCTTTAGTAAGATAATGTAATATTGTACAACGAATGTAACATTGAAGGTTGAAGTTTGATATTTCAATCTGACTAGAGAGCGACGAGTTCTGCTGCATGACCAATTATATTGCCCAAATTGTCATAGGTGACTTCCGGGGATCATAGCGACATATCCTAACACTGATGGCGACAGGGATGCTACAATTGTATATAGTGGCAAAACGTTTAGTGTTGTAAAGGTTGAAGCATGGGATTTGCTACCGACTTCGTGAGGAAGGGTGCGGCTGGGCAGGGACTGTATACATTTAGGATTCTCATTTATCATAATTCTACGTTATTAAATCTTTGTTCGGTTCTACATACATGATGCCGATAGTTAACTAAAGTACTGACATTCTGCCGTTGCTAGGCAGTTAATGAGCCATTTAAAATTAAGCGAATCTCGATTAGCGTCATAATGCTTCCATGGGGTACTCTTTGTCATATGTCGTGTATATAAAGTTACGGGCAATTTGTGGAAGTATAATAAAGAGTTTATACGACACAAGAGACAATAATGGATATGGTAGGAGAACAGATGTCATCGTGTTCTATCATTGGCATTGTGTAAGTTATTGGTTAGGTTATATTAAGACCAAGCACGCGTATCCTCCACAGTACTCTACCAGAGACAATTTCATTTTATAATATGAATGACATGAATCATACAAGCTAAAATATCCAGCGTTGTAATATCTCACCCTTCAGAATGACAACACGCCTACACGCTGCAGTCGTATCGCAGGCTGCAGTACGACAACTCGCCTAAACGCTGAAGTCATATATCATGAAGCCATAAGTCATATATAAAGCATAATTACTACAAGACGCCTACACGCTGCGGTGCAGCCCTATTCTCGACCACAATTAATTGAGTGCATATCAATATCCGGCCGGATTTCCATCCTTCATTATCGTCTCTAATAATTGTTTTTATTTTCTATGTAAACCCAGATCAATCACGACAAGAGAACCATGTACGTTTGATTGCATCAACATATCAACGGTTTGGAAGATTTCGTTTGACATACATACTTACCAAACTTGACAATGATAGTATGCTCTCCCGTCATCAAAGCCATGACTTGAAACACCTCCGAGAGATCATCATTCCATCCTTTAGATGATCCATTCGTTGAGTATGTCTATCACAGTCGGTATGTTATTTTGTAGACCTTAATGAATAGATACCACTCAATTCTTAAAGAATCTAATCGATTGATTAATGTCAATGAACGGGACAGATATCTACTTTTGCCACTACTATTATCATTAACCTAGATACCATCGATCATCTCTACCATGTGTTTATTTCACACAATGCCACCAGGATATCATCGTCAGTCGTTGGCTTCAAAATAGTGTACTGCATTTCTTTATTGTAGTGCGGTTGGAGGAATGACCATGAAAGGCAATATAAGCACTTGATAATGTCGAAGGCGGCAATTCATTAACATACATAATGCTGTTCATGTAGCTACGGCTCACGGGGGAAACGGCCTAATAATCACAATCGCGGCCAGAAGTCACATATAATATGACATTGCTGATGGTCCCCAAATCCAATCGTCGGGGCGTACAAATACAATCATACCACTGCGTAAAGATGAAATAGTAATTGATATTCACCCAAACGAATAAAATGAATGACTAACACGATTGCCCCGTGAGACCCGCAGGGCTGGCCATTGACCAGCGCCCTTGTTAGTAAAGATATATAGCAATGACAAAGTATAACCAGTGACGACCATGATATTAGCAGCAAAACAAGCCATTGTACCATTAGTGTTCTGGATCATGTGCCTGCTGTTTTAACATATCTTCACTATATCTGTGACATTTCTGCAATGACTATACATGTACAGATGCGATGACATGCTTAGAGTTTACAAGTCTTTAGAAATAAACACAACAGTTACTGTAAACGTAAAGCCATCAAACCCGAAAATCATTTAATCATCAATCACGTTGGTTATCAGGTTACGTAGTTTCGTTGCCTTATTGGAACTAAACAGGGTATAAGGTGTATGGTCAGCTATTTGCTCTGCTTGAGAGGAATAGAGAAGAAACAGAACACCGTTAAGCAACACATAAGCACATTGTATACAAGCACGTAAACATACTGATGTCTAAATATAACATGATAGCATCACATAATAGAGATGATACTTTTGATTGACTGATTCGTTGAATTTATTTGTATTAGTGAAAGATATATCCTGATTCATTACATGATGTTACATTTAGAATACCGTATGCCACCAATAGTGTGGCATAATCATGTCCAATTTATGCACTGGTCTTACCGATAAATATCCAACGAAAGGTGGTTGACCGTGAATGAATGCTGCCCGATATGGTAAGAAGATTAGCCTCGGGGACAATCATGCCATATGTACTACAGGAAGGGTAACATATTTCAACTAGCGTCACTAGTTGCATATATAGTTATGGGTCTGAGAATATGTATTGTTTAAATAGATAAGATAATGTGGACACCCAAACAATAATGACCGACCCAACAATAAAATATAACAAGGTCAAATAAACAACGATGAAGCTACGTGACCTTAAATATTTGAGACAGCATGTTTATGATTCTCTGATGGACGATCTCATTACATCTGCTACACTTAAATAAGTTTTTGATGCAAGAAAATCGTAACGATTAAATTAATGTATACGGTTAAAGGTTTACTAACAAAATTTGCAGATTATATTCGTAAGTATTTTCAGGGCCACCTTGAGTTGATTTGCTGTGCGGTAGTTGCATGCTGTACACGGATACGGCACGTTCTAGTTTACATTGTCTAGCGTGAACACCGACAGATTGAGTACACGTTAATACATAACAGGCATGGCACAACAACTGATATTTATTCGTTTCGTAGCCTGTCTAACTGGTCGTTTCCCCACCATTGGGCATTTTGCAATAAACACTCTAAGAAGAGAGTAACATAACATTTACAGGTCCGTGTGTGCGAGTCCAATAGTACTTGATTTGATCCCGCGGGTATATTTGCCTACTATAACAGCTGTGTGTCTGCTTGAACACCATGTGGTACCTGAGGACCATCAGTGTAGTAAAGCGATACGAGGAAATGTAAGGCGGTACCCTTAGAACATAGTAGTGAGTTTTACAGTAATGCCACCCTGAGACGCATGTGTTTATCATTTGTGTGAGATAAAATGAGATTTGGAGATCAGCAGTGAAAAGAATTATTGATCTGTTTAAGTACAACATATTCACAGCATGCAACGTTTATATAAGTTTTTAAAAGCAATACGTACACATTGACAGTCAGAAGGAACATCAGTAAGCGAACTCAAAATATTGATAATTAAACAAAATACATGACATGCTCACATGTTATCGCGAACACAGGTGGACTCGGAGTGCAAACTTAAATGAGACGTAGTGAGCGCATTGAAAACATGAGAACCATGACCTTTGGTCATTGACCTCAGTCACCCCACTCTAAGCTCGAAGAACAGTGCAGACGCTGGCGATGCGAAATTCCTTTGCCATGTGAAGTCATTGACTGACTAAAGTCAAAATGAAAAATGACATGAATTGTGCATTTCGCTTTCATAAATATTGGTGCGATTCTCTTTACTCGTGTCTATTTTAACTTAAGACTAACATTTTGCTCGCTTATCACATGACCGTTCGGCGTATCCCGCTTTCGGCTCGTAAGTGTAAGAGTCCTTTCCCACAATGCGCCGAGCCGTAATTCACGGTAATGGTAATATTAGGGTTTAACGTCATTTCTAACAACGAGATAATATCGCGACGGTGATGGATGAGGATGATTATGATGCTTGGACAGCCCACTTGGCACAAACCCGCTGCCCAGTCCAGGCTGCAAACCCCATGCAGCTGGCACAAAGGTCAAGCACAGTACTAATGAGCCACCGGGTCGGATGCATCCCCTTTCATAGATGGGACCGCATTTAACATGATCATCCGAGTCGCAGGGAGCCAGTGAGGTTTTCTTACTTTGGTATCGAACCCACAACCTGCGGGTCGAAACGCGACGCACTTAACCACTATGCCAAGGGAATCGGCTCGGAAATATACGGGCTTGCATTCTGCAAAGGAGAATTTGGTCATAGTCAGAATGCATCCTTGCGAGGTCAAACGGAACATAAAACGTTCACAACACACAGTTCCAATAACATGAGATTGTCCATATTATTTTGTGTGTGTGTCGATATTTGTCACTACCCGCTCATGAAAAGCACGATAATGAACTGCTATTCATCTGTTGAGTAGAGTCGACTTCCCCCTTGAGCATGTGTCATTTATCCTAAACGGAGTCTTTGGCTGGGTGCTTGTGGTTGTAATAAAATGACTCTTATCTGTTCATGGACTTATAGCACATTGTACATCAAAGGGTAATTTACTATTGTCCTTCGAACTTATTACAAGAAGGGTATACAAGCTAGCACTGGCTTCGCCAATGTATTTTATTGCCCTCATTGTTTTTGTAATAATACACGAGTAAGATACGAAATTTGGTAAGACAAATGCAAGCTGCTGCTAAATAACAATAAACTGGACAATCAACGGGGCTAAATGATAGCATATTTAGTGTGATTGTCAGTTATAGGACATATGCCATGGGCGATCCGTACGATGTATGGTAAGAGAAATGGAAGAAACTATCCCTAATGTTTTTGCAGACTGAGGCGATGCTATGATGATGATGGTGGTGGTGAAGGTGGTGGTGGGGTGGTGGTGTGGTGTGGTGGTGGTGGTGGTGGTGGTGATGGTGGAGGTGGTGGTGGTGAAGTTGGTAGTGGGGTTGAAGTGTTGATGGTGGTGGTTTTGGTGGTAGTGGTGATGGTGGTTTTGTTGCTTGTGATGGTGGTAGTTGAGGTGTTGGCTGATGTGATAGCGATAGTGGTAGTGGTGGAGGTGGTGAAATTGGTGGTTGTGATGGTGATGGCAGTGGTGGCGGTGGTTGAGGTGACTGCAATGGTGGTGGTGTTGTTGTTGTTGTTGTTGTTTGTGGTGGTAGTGTTGATGGTGATGGTGGCGGTGATGGTGGTGATGGTGGTGCTAGTTAAGGTGATGGTCATGGTAACTAGGGTTCAACCTTCACCTGTGAGTACCAACCGACACCTTTTCTGAAGGTCTTTTACAAGCAGCAGCAGTGGGAGGGGGTACTTCTCTTTCACTGAGCAGTACTTTTGCTCTTCTGTAGCTCAGATATTCCTCCCGAAGATGTAGCACCTGGGTCATCAGTCTGTCAATATATCCTTGAAGCACTTGTCATAATACTAATATAACTTGTTGTGATCAGCATGAATAATTTAATGACAGCTGACTGAAATATATCTTATTGAATAAATTATGCAAATAACGCAGTTTCTCTGGGTAGATGTTCACTTGGTTTTAGGCAATTCGATAAACGATACTACTTACTAAATGTTATCAATACTTTTACAGCTTTTAGCACTGGATCACTGTGTTTGGCCTTGGGAAAGGAAATTCTCCACTGAGCCATTCCGTGTTTAGTGGTAGACTGAGCTCGAGTAAAGTTCTCGTTAAAATGAAGGCCTGCTACCAGTAGTCTACAGAACAAGAAAACCTACAGTTAATGAAAATACAAGTTCTATAAATATAACAAGGAGTTGCTTCTAACACCATATGTATGATAAACCATTGCCACTTTTAATCTTTACATTGCAAACGGGAAGTGGACACTCTTAGGTGCGAAACAAATTACTACTTTATGGAATGCTTCCAAACTTCACGTTTGCTCTGATGGTGACAACCGACCAATATCCTTGACGAGAATCTTACTGTTGACAATAAGCTCAAGCTCTTTGTGTGGTTTAGAACCTGTGACATAAAGTTGACACCTCGATTGAATTGTACAGTTATTTAACTTGAAAGGAAGTCATCTGAAACCAAATATATCCGAGCACTTATAGCACAGGGTTTTGTTTGACAAGACAACACCAAGCTGTGTAACATCAATGGTTGATTATGTAAATGATAAAGCCCAGTAATAAGAATACATTTTACCTAGATATCGTCTATATCATGTACAGATCTAGTTTGAATTATTCTGAATCACCTAATGGGATCCACTATCTGTCATCTAACTCTTAATAAGTACAGTCAGGGTATAACTGCCCGTATGGATGTTTGCAACATGTCTCCCGATAGACATCCACTTTTCCCTTGCCAGTACCGCATCACCATTGCTCGAGGCAGCACAAAAGTAAACGTGATTGGTTATACTGAGAGCCCA
>CM067346.1:18159751-18297251 GCA_034190875.2 Urechis unicinctus
CGACCGTATGACGCTCCAGTGTTTACTGTCCCATATATACTCGATCTGTATTAATATATAGCGATACAGGCGTCACGTTGGAGCAGTTAACAGGATGGAATCTTTGATATTGATGCTCATCAATAACAATACCAGGGTATCATTGAATGAATTGCATGGATATTGCAGTAATATAAAGGCATTAATCTCGTGTGCATTTCGTCGATCAGCTTAATTTATATTTCTTTACAGTGAGCTCTACATGCCGATATAGTGTTGATGGGAAATATATGGTCTGTTTCGTCGATTTCTTGTAAAGATTGAAAACTAACAACCACAAAAGCATCCTCCTTTGGATATTCTCGTACATAAAATGAATATATAGGACATAAATAAAAAAAGGCCCGGTGCTAGCGACAAAATATATGAAGGTAACTGTTTACTTTTTAAACGAGAGGAGGCGAGTTGAAATTGGTTTATTAGGATGTTACGTTGCCAAGCACGGCTTGTACGGACAAACGCATGAGTTTGCAAACCATTAATGGTAGATAATATCGTGAATACATTTTTGTGGTTTATATGATCCAACTCACACACTGATTTGTTCTCATGCCAACACATTGTGAATAATATATAAAGATTGATATAATATGTCCTCTCTGCACTTAACGTGTTTATCTTAAGGAGAAGATATTGCTGGCAGTGGATATATGAACATACATATTGTTACGTTCCATTCCCTCATAGTTAGCATCGTGTAGCCTCATTCTGTAAGTGTAAACGTTTGGATCCGAACAACTTTATTAGATCGTTCATCATACCCGAAATATTCGGGGTAAACGAACATCATTCATTCCAACAACGACCCGGTTATGTGCGTGTTGAGTTTGCCGCTGTTTCGACGGTGTGTTGAGGGCTTTGATGGTGTGTGGAGGTTTTTAGTTGTGTATTGATATCATTGGTTGTTTGAAGAAACCACTGGTTAAGTGAAGAAGCAACTAACTCTGTGTGAAGGTATTTGATGGTTTGTGGATGCTATTAAGGGTGCTTGGTGATTTTTATGGTTTGTGGTTGTTATGGTGTGTGGCTCGTGAGAAAAACTCACGAAATATATACATCAGACATGCTTCAAGACATCGGTTACCAGCGTATTAAAAATCCGACCACCTTAGAAGACTATATCAGTACAGATGCTTAAGCTCACAAAAACTCGATTGCCCATTGCGGACGCCTGTTATTTATCATCCTATATATGTTATTCATGTGGCAAAGACAATGGCTTGGTGTACTAGGGCATTGTCCTTGTAATCACAACCAAGGTCAACCACCACTTGGTGTGCATATGATGTCCATGGCCAAGTGTGAACAAGGAACTATGCACTGTCTTATTTATCATCCTATATATGTTATTCATGTGGCAAAGACAATGGCTTGGTGTACTAGGGCATTGTCCTTGTAATCACAACCAAGGTCAACCACCACTTGGTGTGCATATGATGTCCATGGCCAAGTGTGAACAAGGAACTATGCACTGTCTATGGAATGACAATTGCTATTCATCCGGAAAACACTGGTCAGGTAATACCCTTGAAAAGAGACGTTTACAACAGAACGTCACATGTTCGTTGGGTGATCAATATGGAGGAAGCGACGGAGGTATGTAAATTTTTTCAATCAATATACAAGAAACCATACTACGATCAATCAAATAATATTATTCCATCTTTAAGCAGAATAACAAATGCACATTTCAAAAAGCATCCTCTAGCATCAGAGTTATCCCAGCTAGTGCTTAAGGTGGCTTTACATAATACGTGTTACAAAAGCCACATTGCGATTCGTCTTGAGAGATATGTTTTATTAATTATGAACTGAATAGTATCTAACGAATATATTCTTTGTACCTACATATTGTTTGCACCTTTATTGTGGCGCGAATATGAATATATTTGACTTCGTCCATCACTTTTACCCAAGTGTAATTGATATCCACGATGTTGCTTGAGAGAATGATAGGTAATGATGATCGATATCTATGCATGTTTATGATAGATGCAGTCACTTTTTATGTTGTTCGTAATATTGCCATACAAGAGATAAAAGAACAATGAACGATTAAATAAAGAGGGCCAAATAGGGATGAGAGATAAAGCGTAAGCGGGGGCGAGCTAGAGGAGAGGTCTACCATAGACTGACACATCGTCCTTACTACTGCAAAAGCTCATGTGTTAGAAATGGTGTGCCGCACCAGCTTGTCAGTTTTGCCCTTTAGTCAGGTAATATGTTATTGAACAACAAATATAACATTGAAGGTGGAAGTTTGATATTTCACTCGGACTAGAGAGCGACGAGATCTGCTGTATGGCTAATTATATTGCCCAACTTATCATAGGTGACTTCCGGGGATCTTAGCGACTTATTGCAACACTGAGGGCGATATGGATGCTACGATATGGATGCTACTAAGGTGTGATTATTAGGCCGTAGCTACTGCATAATGAACAGCAAAATGTATGTTAATGAATTGCCGCCTTCAACATTAACACATAATGTTGTAGTTCCCATGCTGCCTTCCACGGCATACATAAATATATACTTTATCCATTGCCTCGCATTGCAAAAATGAAGAGTTTTAGATGTTATTTTGAATTGTGTCTATCCTGTATACCCTTTTCAATACTTCGTAACACTTGGCTAGTTTTACGTAACCAAGGAAGAAGGATTTCAATTTCCGCCTGGCTTCGTTGTGGGATAGGTTTGCTGATAGTAGATAGAACGCTGGCGAAAATATCCACAGTTCCGTAAGCGTCAGGTTTTCTGCCTCCACTGTGCTCTCCCAAACATAGCCGCGCTAGAAACCCTACATTTGCAGCCGACGTTTGGTCAATACTTTCACAATGAACACAATGGAACGCTGCTTGTGTTCAATCCAGGAGCCTTTGTAATGATATTAACACACTTTGCCAAAAGACTTTCGGATTCGCCCAGGTGGGTTTTCGCAACATCCCAGATTTGATGTGGTACTATTTGGTTAAGAATACCTTACAATAATGAACTTCGGGACAGTTTTACTCCCTGAGTGGATCGATGGAAAGCATAACATAGCCTACATACGATGTTTTATTAGATTCAGTCTGTGTTGGATACAATATATTTATCTTAGTTCCCGAATGATAATTAATGGATGAACCACTGGGGTAAAACACTTCACTTCAATGCGTATGACGGGACGAAAAACAAACTCACAGCCGTCTGATTCGTTGTGGATAAGGTAGGTTTTACCTACACTTCCTGAATGATGAGAGCGAGAGAGAGAGAGTATGTGCGAACACGAGCGAGAGTGAGAGAGAGATAGGGAGAGATTGCGAGAGAGAGAGAGAATGAGAGAGAGAGCGAGAGAGAGAGAGAAAGAAGAAGAGAGCGAGAGCAAGAGAGCAAGAGTGAGAGAGAGCGCGCGTGAAAGAGAGATGAGAGAAAGAGAAAGAGAGAGAGTGAGAGAGAGATGCGAACGATAGACACTGTGTGAGACAGCCAGAGAGAGAGAGAGATAGACTTCTTAAATAACGGTTTTCACAGCTTACATCATAGTCAGGTTAAATTTAGGTTTAATGTAGCCTTGTTTGCAACCGGGTAACATAATCCTATATCATACATATATACATTACAAATGTCACACATTGTCTGTATTTGTTGCTAAAACGCAAACCATTGAATCTCAAGCTTTTACTTCTTTTACATAATACAGGGCTAGTCAGTGGTTTATAGTTTCTTGGTTTAGATCAGATAGGAAATTTACAAAGGCTATACTTCATATTGCTCAACAATTGCTAGCACAGAATGTGTTTAAATGCCTAATATATCTGTCAATATGACAGTGTTTGTGATATCACTGGCTGTATAAGTTTATCTTCCGATAAAATCGTTCATCATGGATAGATGCATTCAGTTTATGAGCACAACCCGCGATAATACTATAGTGTTTAAACACTATCTATGTTAAAGTGACGATCATTTTGACGAACATCTTATAGAAAAAATTAATCGATTTTCAATGCGATTTTTCGTGAGTTTAATGCCATTGCAAAATAAATGCATCCGGCTTCAGCACACCTTTGGACCAATCAAATGAACGTTTGACGGATCAATTGACCTGAAACAACATATAAATGTTACAATTTACCGATCGATAAACAGATGAAAGCAAACCGCTGTTACTGGTCTGGTGGTGGTGGGGCCCCTATATGTTTACTCATTATGATTACATATAAGCATATCAATATCATAACGTTACAGGCAGTCGCATATTCAAGTGTTTATAGCCTGTTGTTGCGTTTTATTCACTCATTGGTTGACTGAAAACTTTATAATTAGTAAACATTATTGTCGCTGATTCACTTTGTAAGGCAACTATAACCTGAATGGATTGTACCTACGGAACATTCATATATAACTTAGACCTGTACTGGGGTAACTCGGTAAATTGAGAGAAACAATAAACTATCAAAATTTCTGAGTTAAAATCTCATTGGCCGGTTTCATACAATTCGATGTGCAATATCTTTCAACAAATAATAGCAATTTTATCGACCAGATCAATTTCGAGAGCATGATTTACTCCTTTAGGTTAGTTATGCTAGACCAAACTATCTCGTTACAAAGGGATTATATTTCAAGTGACTGCTCACTTGCACATGTGCGTCCCGCCATATGTAAAGACGTCGATGTTGACCCGTGGTAAATAGGATGACTACTTGTTGCTGGCAGGGCTGGCCAACACCCCGGTTGTTCAACGGTCCACCTTCTTTAAGATAGTTGTGTTGGAAGTGTTTCTGTGGGGAGGATCACGCGAGGAACACGACAGAATGCGAGTGTTCATGGTGATTATATTCCTGCTAGCAGTGGACGGTGGATACGGTGACGCCATTACAGGTGAGATCATATCATCTTGTCTTTGTAATACGGAAGATTAGTATGTCCTATTTTGCACCAAGGGAGCAGTTATAACCAAGACAAAGTGATAATAACAAATGTTACCCTGCAGGTTACCTGTGCTCTCTCGTTCAATGTCTTCCCTAACTGCCTCCAGTGAAGTTTTAACTCGTCCCTATCTCATTTCTACTGAGACAAAAGCTTATATTCTGTCAGTGAGAAATATCGATTGCAAAGTCCAAGTGTTCGGATTCCGATATCAGGCTTCCGAGCAGTGAATTACGGAAACAATTCTTAACAAACAAGCAAACCTGAAGCCAGAGCTCGGAAACCTAACATTCAGACAACATGGCATGTTCATTGTCTGGTAAAAATGCAATTTGTCCAGGAAATGATGACTATCGGGTCGTGTGTTACTTCACCAACTGGGCCCAGTACCGACCAGGAGCTGGGTCCTTCAAAGCGATTCAGATCGACCCGTTCCTCTGCACACACGTCGTGGCGGCGTTTGCAAAGCTGACCACAGACGGTATAACGACGTTCGAATGGAACGATCTAGGTAAGTTGGCTTCGTGTCAAATCAACCCTGCCGAGCTGACGTCCATGTCAGCGTTTCTTGTCTATTGGACGTGGCACCTGGTACAATCTGCCTCTCATCAACAATGTAACGATTGAGGTCTTTCAATGCCAGATTTCGCTCAAGGCAGCAGTACTTGTGTTTTCTGGAATAAACTGAACAATTGTTCAAATACAGGGGGACTTGATACTCAAGTGACCTTAGACACAAGATCTGTTGTATACTCAATTCATGCTTTTAACATACGGCGAAAGCCTTGAGTGTAATTACTTAACAATTAAGTCAATTAAAGCACAATGGCTATTATGGACATGCCTACTCACATTTTGATTTATAAGGAAATTTGCTATGGATGATTATTTGTAAAAAGTATTCGATACCAAACAAGCCAAAATTTCACCAACAAAACCCTAACTATGAAGCCATGTGGTCATGGACTCGGTATACCTCCTGAATGATTCCGTTTGTATCCACCAGAAATGTACGGAGTTCTACGTGACCGGAAACAAGAAAATCCTGCTTTGAAAACGCTCCTGTCGATAGGCGGCGCCAATGTCGGTTCGGGTCCTTTTGCCGAGAACTGTCAGAGTGAGGACAAAGTGGCAGTATTCGCTGGTAATGTGTCGTCCTTTCTGCGACAGCACGACTTCGATGGTTTGGATGTGGACTGGGAATATCCCGAACACATGGCCGGGAACTTTACTCTTCTTCTTAAGGTATTCCAAACTGATAACAATTTTACAATAAAAATCATCTTTCAGAACACGCAAATGTAAAATGAGAGCACTTAAATTATGAAGCATTTAAAACAAAATTTGTATTCAACCCGGATATATGAACTCAACGTTATTGTTATACCACTCAAGACAAGTGAGCTCTGCGTCCAATCCCCATTCCACACATGCAGACTACGTTACCTTCTGACTAGCTCACTGATTGCTGTCACTTGACAGGGATTACAAGAGGAATTCCAATCAGAATCAGTGAGGTCGGGGTCGCCTAGACTGCTCCTGTCAGCGGCGTTGACTCAGGCATTGGAACAGCCGCCAACAGCTACGACATACCCGCTGTTGCTCAGTATGTTTTGTTCATGTTCGGTGCATATTTTTCTTTTTTGCAAATAACGGAAATAAGAATCAATCATACTGTGGCAGGTACGTCGACTTCGTCAATGTCATGGCCTATGACTACCACGGCATTTGGCAGCATCCTATGAGAACAGCTTTGCACACGGCCCTCTTCCCCAGCAGCCCGACAGACACTTTATCAGTGGTAAGTCCTTATTAAGAGGTGATAATTAGATGCGTCTCTTTATATCTCAATTATAGCTATCTCGAACGTTGGTAAATTGTGTTTGCTTGAGCGTCAGACGTTGAAAAAAAAGTTTGCTTGAGCGTTCGTGTACAAAAACTACACAAAAGCGACGTACATCGTGACTCATTAGGCATAAACCACTTTATACAATAGCGCTGTGTATTAAGTCATTGTTATTTGCATTTCATCAAGTTAAACGAATCATATTTAATATCCGGTAGAGACTATTATAATACTAGAAATTCTTAACTAACATGGCCCTATTTGTGGGATAATTCAAGAAAATACAGAGTCGTATGTGCGTTGTTTGTACGCAAAGTGCAAAGGTCGTTTCCGAGACGACGACATCCAAAAATTATCGGCTAGAATTGAGTCGCGTTAGCAACCAGGCAAAAACGCAACCAAAAAGAGCAATGGCAAGAAATTTGCCGAAAATTTCATCTTTAACCTCTGTTTCTTCTATGTCAGGAAAATACACTTAGTTACTACTTGGGTCAAGGAATGCCTCCTGGTCAGATCAACCTGGGCGTGGCGCTGTACGGCCGCGGATGGGTGTTAAAGGAGGGAGCTTCCCGAGAAGTCGGGGTGATAGCGGATGGTCCCTCTCCGGCCTAGAAGTACTCTCGCCAACAGAGCATCGTCGCTTATAACGAAGTACAGTATCACATATTCATGTCTGTAACTCGTTCTATTTTGAGACCATTTTTAAATTTTGCCATAGATAGGCACTCCACAGCTTATGTTCTTACGGTTCTGCTGGCTATATATATCATGCGATAAAACCACTTACATATTATAATATTAAGCATCTTGTACATTATACAGTATACCTTTCATAATGATTTAACTTCTTACACGTTCTGCAATCAAACTAGTAACGCTTTATGCATTCCAATTTATTATACTTTTGGCAATCGAACTTCTTGTACTTTCTGCGATCCAACTTCCTACACTTCATGCAATCAAGCTTCTCGCACTCCCTGCAATCGAACCATTGACACTTCTTGTAATGAAACTACTCACACTTTCTACAATGAAACTGCCCGCATTGTACAATCAAACCACGTTGTCATTCTATTATTGTTGATGATCGATACATCACGCACACATACCTTTTACAAGCTAGTTAATTGTTCACGAATTAAATCACTGTCAAATTCTAAAATCAAACCAATTTCGTATTTTGTAGTAAAACCGCTTACTCGCCCGACTATCCATGTTACCCACTTGCGCATTGACTGGTAACGTCTGAAATCGTTGATACAAGAGTCGTTATTTTTCAGATGTGTGGCGAAGGATGGACTCGGCAGGTGCACCCCGTACAGAAGGCAGCATACGCTTACAAGGACAACATCTGGGTTGGGTATGACAGAATGGAAAGTCTGGCTGTAAAGGTACGCAATGATTATTCGGCTAAATGCCTTACTTAAGCTGTCATATTGCTGAATAGAAAACCGAACATCCATGCTCTTGCATATGATTGCTCTGAGTATGTTGGTGCAGGTTTCCTACATTAAGAATCAGAGTTTTGGCGGCGTCATGTTCTGGGCATTGGGATATGACGATTTTGGCAACTGGTGTGGTGAGGGGAGTTTTCCTCTCATTCGTAGCGCACGTCGTACGCTACGATTGGACAACCAGGTCCCCACTACGCCATCAACCATCACCACAACGCCAACAACCGTCCCCACTACGCCATCAACAACCACCACAATGCCAACAAACGTCCCCCCAACGCCATCAAGTCATGCACCAGGCCAACATTGCACACCTCGCTCACTGCTATCACTGCTTTCCACAACGTGCTTGATAACATGGGCAATGATCGTAGTCTGACCACGACAGGACACCGCTCTCCTCACACTGTCTAATTAGCTATTTAGTGGCCACGGCACAATTGTATAAGCTAATGGTCAGGGTATTGTTGTAACTGCTTGGGTAACTTAATCAAATATGGAACTGTGAAACAGCAGATTACTGTTATGCTAACAACGAAGTCAATCATAACGCATGCTGATTTCAATTACATATACTTAGCCATTATTACAGGTTGCGTGATTAAAATACGTAATGTCATCATCGTCAATATTATTGGGATCATATAATATTATCGTCTTCATCATTATCATCATAGTTATCATCTTCACCATCGTCATTAAATAGATCTTGATGAGATGAAAGCAAATAGGGATGACATAACGCTTTGCTAACGAACGTTACCTCTCCAGTGACGGCGCCTGGTGACAAGGTTGGTCAAGTCACTTGCCAAACCGTCTCCAATCAGTAGAAGTCGAATTGGATTCAAGAAAGTTGCCCGTTGGAAGGTGGTGCTCCTGTAAAGTTCGTCTGAATCCAGGGGGAATCATTAAATGCAAACTTCATTCCTAATTTAATATAAACCTCTTTATATATATATATATATATATATATATATATATATATATATATATATATATATATATATATATATATATATGTACATATATAAGTATATATCTGTATATATATGTATACATATATATGTATATATATATATATATATATATATATATATATATATATATATGTATATATATACATGCATATATATACATGTATATATATGTATATGTGTATGTATATATATTTACTCAAGCTTTTGCTTCTTTTGCATAATACAGAGCTAGTCAGGTGTTTTTAGTTTCTTGGTTTAGATCAGATAGGACATTTACATTTAAATATATATATATATATATATATATATATATATATATATATATATATATATATATATATATATATATATATATATATGTATATATATATATATAGATATATATATATATCTATATATATATATATATATCTAGAGATCTATATATATATATATATATATAGAGATCTATACATATACATCTCTCATATCTATATAGTTATATATATATATATCTACATATATATATGGAGAGATCTATATATGTATATATATCTTATCTATATCATAGAGATCTCTCTATATCTATACTATAGAGGATATCTATATCAGATAAAGATCTATATCTCTCTAGATATATATAATTATATATATATCTCCTCTCTATCTCCATCTCTCTATCTATAGATATCTAGAGAGAGAGAGAGAGAGAGAGGGAGAGAGAGAGAGAGAGAGAGGAGAGGGAGAGAATATCTAGAGAGATAGAGAGATCTCTCTCTCTCTCTCTCTCTCTCATCTCTCTCTCTTTCTAGAGAGAGAGAGAGAGAGAGAGACTCTCTAGAGAGAGAGAGATCTCTCTCTATCTCTCAAGATAGATCTCTCTCTCTCTCTATATATCTCTATATCTCTCTCTCCTCTATCTATATCTAGATATATATCTCTCTATATATATCTATAGATATATCTCTATATCTATATATATATATATATCTATATATATATCTATATATCTATATATATATATCTATATATATATATATATATATATATATATATATATATACATATATATATTGGCTGCAGTCACTTGTCACGAGAAAGCCGTTAGATATGTTAGTGAGGAATCGCCGTTGGAGAAGGTTACGCTTTGTAATAAGTACGATGATGATGAAAGACAGGTAATCGTGCCCTGTCATACTGAACTCATGTCTCAAGCCGCTCAACTAGCAGCGCTGAGGACATATGAGGACATGCTGGAGGTCAAGGTCAACGCGGGCCATCGTCGACCCGTTGTGAGGAAGCGGGAAACCCCTCTGTTAAATGACGTTATTTCTAGACACACTAACAGCCTGGCGCAAATCCCAAACCGGACGCATCATGTCGACGCCAGTCGAATAGCGGACTCGCCCAAGTTATTAGGAAGGCACATTGCAAAAGCGCAAAGTCTCCTTGACCATATGCGCCACATATGAAGCTGGTCAGTATCTCAGACCAGTGGATAGTCAGCCGCTACAAGTGGACACGTGCGTCAGTACTTGGAGCAATGAATGGAGGAGTGATTTGGTGGACTGAGGTACGCGTGGATCGAATTTACGGTGGACTGAATTGTCGGATTGACGAGTAGTCCGCACAATAAGCGCAATGTTTCAAATCGACCTTGTTTGTTTATTGCTGCTTGAATTATATTTGTATTTATATACCGCATTAAACGATGATGACATTTGCTGTTCATATGGTAACGCAATAATAGCATACATATTCATAAAATCTTAATATTTCATCTAGTTCTGCAACGGAACCTGTTATCACAGTGTAACCTACATATTCTGAATACAAATAAATCCTTTAGGATAACTTAGCTCAGTTAATACACGCAAACGAGTAGTTAGTTTGCTGGAGAGCTCTTCCACAATTCAGCTGAAAACACAGATCTGCTGCCGGGGATGTTAAAGTGATAGAACTTTGGCCAGAATAATGCATAGGGCACAATAACATATGTATACCTCTAGTAAAGCCCTGTTCACATCAGGATGTGGGATGTTTTGCTCGTACGATTTCGCAGGCGCGGTGTTTGCAGCTTGAACGGAAAAAGAAAGGCACGCATTTCCAAGGCTGCCGTAAGAGGGCGGTGCAGCTGCCGTGCAAATTTACAAGACTGCCATGACTCTCTGCATGGACCATATCGCTCGGTCTCTCCTCACTTCTCGGCTATATATCTAGGCCTAGCATTGTTTATTGTGACATTGGCTATCAAAAACACAACTACATGAGGTTATTATTACACAGGAGGTATATCTTACATAGCCGCCAGCAGGAACAACCGCAGCCTCAATAACCCAGCACTCGTTTCCCTGCAGCCAATGGAAATCGACTGACACGGCCCAATAGCCGCCGTCGTATTAATACGATGCTAGCTGCTAGGAAGGCAGACCTACGTGGTACCACTGAGTCACCAGGTTCTTGCCCTCTTATTCCCTCTCCTTCAATTAACTTGACGGATAATGATCTCTTTGCTGATATTCAGGGATTGCAAACCAGCAGTGCGAACAACGCCCAGTTAATTGACTCCAATCTAGCTTTCGGCCATTACAGTTTGATTGACTGGTGATCGAAGGCCAGCGGGACTATATGGCATTTTAATATCGCTATAAGAGCTAGGGTTATTCCTGCCTGGAAGTTCATGTTAAAATATGTCTTGTGCAACAAGCGGCATCTATATAATAGACTTTTGTGTGACCGCATTTTGAACCCACAAGTTCCCATCAAATATAGAGATCATTCTATACTAAAGTATCGACCAGTTTAAGATGAATTTCCATCTTGACAATATTTCCACTTTCATTTCTATCTCAGTTTGTATGGTCACCCAAGACGTATACCAGTTCCTACTTATTATCAAATTGAACTGGCACCTCACCATGGTGATAACGACGGTCTTATACGAAATACAGCCCTGTCGAGGAGCCTCACCAGTGTGATAGCGAATGTCTGTTACCAAATGCAATGCCTGGCAAGGGGCCTCACCTTGGTGAGAGCGACGGTCTGTTACCAAATGCAATCCCTGTCGAGGAGCCTCACCATGGTAAGAGCGATGGTCTGTAACCAAATGCAATCCCTGTCGAGTAGCCTCACCATGGTGAGAGCGATGGTCTTTAACCAAATGCAATGCCTGGCGAGGGGCCTCACCATGGTGATAGCGATGGTCTTTAACCAAATGCAATGCCTGTCGAGGAGCCTCACTATGGTGATAGCAATTGTCTGTTACCAAATGCAATGCCTGGCAAGGGGCCTCACCATGGTGAGAGCGACGGTCTGTTACCAAATGCAATCCCTGTCGAGGAGCCTCACCATGGTGAGAGCGATGGTCTTTAACCAAATGCAATGCCTGGCGAGGGGCCTCACCATGGTGAGAGCGACGGTCTGATACGAAATACAGCCCTATCGAAGAGCCTCACCATGGTTTTAGCGATTTTCTGTTACCCAATGCAATCCCTGTCGAGAAGCCTCACTATGGTGATAGCCATTGTCTGTTACCAAATGCAATGCCTGGCAAGGGGCCTCACCATGGTGATAGCAATCGTCTGATACGAAATACAGCCTGCGTCGAGGAGTCCTACCATGGTGATCATGAGGGTCTGTTGAAAAGTGCCCATTTCACTCACCTTAACCTGACACATCTGTCACCTAAAAAATCATCGGCAATTTCGAAAATGTGCTGCCACATGCCAGCCTATATCATGAACAAAGATCGCATAGCAATAGTGGAATATTTTAAAATCACACCTTATCCATCAGTGTTAATACACACTCAAGTGAACTGAAACGTTTCACAGTGCCCGTCGTCAAGCCAGTTCCAAGTGCTACTCCTCTTTTTAATAGAAATACTTGTCAAATAGAAACTCAGCCTTTATCTATTGTGATAAACATGGAAGTGTTTGTGACGTCGCTGGTTTCCGCCAGAGAAGCTGTCCTCACTCAACTTTTTCTGTGGAACAAAATGTCATATGATGTTGATCATTTCTAACTCATCTATCGTAGTCAACACCACATGTTCAATTTGATCTATACTTTAATTAGCACTAGATCCGGGTTCGTTGCTGTTATTCATAGAATATCAAACGTTCCGAGGTATTGTGAAGCCTTGAATTAGCCTGCATTATATGTAAACATATGGAAATGTAGGCCATTGTTCAGGGATGAATTTGCAGTGTCCATACATTCATTCATTAGAATTACTGTACATAACTTTCCTCAAAATATTCAACATGTATTGCAAGAATTCCTTCATGGCAGGGTGACTTATGGCTGCTGATGAAATAATCATACTGTTGTTAAGGTCCACCACCAAAGACATTGACAGCATTACTTGCAAAGGTGTGAATTATGAAGAAATGGTATTCTCAATATCTTCGGCGAATTCGTTCATTTGTTTGTTTACACAATAGATTCTTTTTAACATATTTCAGGACACGCTGAATCCATATCCAAATAACACGTTC
Source organism: Urechis unicinctus (assembly GCA_034190875.2). Classification (NCBI taxonomy): domain Eukaryota; kingdom Metazoa; phylum Annelida; class Polychaeta; order Xenopneusta; family Urechidae; genus Urechis; species Urechis unicinctus. Next base: position 18,173,463 of record CM067346.1, read on the forward strand.
AGTATGTAATATATTTCTGCGGATGTTTAGAACTCACAGACACGTCGTAGCACGTGGTAGCTGTTGAAAACCGGGGACAAGACCAGGACCAGCTTATGGTTTCCACGTGGGCAATAGGGAAACTGCACTAAATTAGTCATTATAAATCATATTTCCTGTATGAGGACGCATTCTTGATATTTGTTAGTAACGTCAGTGTGGTAAATACGGCGTATCGAGACGTCTTTGTTGATGAAGTAGTACAGAGTACAAAAAAACACTATTTTTTCTAACCTTGCCAATGCATTGAATATCGCGCAAACTATGCATAATTACCGACCGTGTGTAATGGTCAGGATTTGTCGAACTATTTACTCTCGCATCCTTATTAACACGTTTTTCTTCATAGCATTAGGCACCACTAAGGCCCCGTAGCCAGGTGGTTAACTTCCTCGTCTTTCGACCGACAGGCTGTGGGTTCGATCACCAAGTGTAACAACCTGACTTGTTACTCGTGAACCTGTTAAACGGCGGACCCATAGCTGAGGATAACCGGACATCACTCACTGCTAGTCGAACATAGTGCGGATGCCCAAAACGACTATCATTCAACACACACACAGGCACAGGTTGTAGAAAACATCCATAGGCATCCGTTTATATTACGGAGTAAATATTGTTGTTCACTTAGTGCTCAGCGAGGGTATTGTTATGTTTAAAAACATATTATGTATGGTGAAGCTAATGTCGGTTGGGACAGTGAGAGATGGCTAGTGTCATATGGCTAGCTCAACATCGACGTCGCTTGGTCGCACTCCAGGCCCGCCGTTACATCGAACATCGCCCAAAATTGTCTACTGTTCCATTGGACCAGTCTATATGGCGCTTTCACTGGTGCGAAAAAAATACTGCTGGTCGCAGCCTTTCGGACAAGCTTTAATTACAAATCATGATAAAACACGACTTGGTGTATTGCACTAGTTGGAATTAAATCATTTTTGCAACACTCGCTGATTAACCCAATGCCTAGATATCAACTAATTAATTTAGCCGGCAGGGTGTCTCCCTTATATACATGGAGCTGAATGAAGATGCACGGCCAGGACTGACTGTCTGTTCACTAGAGGTAGTTTTTGCCTCCTTGAAGAATATAAGTTGCAAACAGTCTGCTTAAGAAGCTCCGCGTTAGTTCTTATCTTGTTCTACCGAAGTAGAAAGTACTACGCGTTCACGATACGGATGTGGTTAACGAGCATGGTTGCTATTATACTATCTATAAATGACATCACCTTCTCGACACACCTGTTTGCATATGCTTGGATTGCGTGCTCCCCATATTTTCAATCACCAGACAATAGCGAGACACATTTTGTTTACCCTTGACAAACATGCTTCCAGTGACACAATAAGATTTGGTTATGTCTTATGTTAATTAAGCAGACGTTTAAGCTTATCGATCGTAAACCTCGAAAAGTACTTCAAGTCCCCATTGGATGATTGATTTCTATTGCTTGCCGGTATTTCAACGCACTTGCCATTCCCACGATGGGTGTGAACATGTGGCTGTGAAGGTTGATTATAGTTTCTTTCCGGTGACCTGAATCTGGTCTTATCATAGCGACAATAGTCAATGAGGAATGGTAGGTAAGTAGCAAGACGCAATAGCAAATGGTCATCAGATATGACAGCAGCACAGTAAAGAGCCATGGTAAATGTGTGTTGAATGAAGAAAATTTAGTAATCCTCTTATATTGCCATCTGGGATGTCTCAACTACGTTTCTGTTCATACTTTGATCGAAAACTGGTTTAATAATCAAGAGGCACGAATAACATCCATATATTCTATCAACCATTGGCGTTGCAATGGTGTTCTTCCAATCACGTGGTAGGCTATGTTATGTACAAAGTATGATGAATACAAGAAAAAATTGAGAGGGAGAAAGATTTTCTGCACCCGAAAACGAGATTGCTTTTAGTTTAGGGGGGCTGAGGTGTGCTTGGCGATAGAGACAAGTTCGAGTTCTGCCATGGTCCGCGATTGCAAATGTGACTGCTTGCAATCGTTAAATCGAAACGCAATGCAACATCAGAAATATACCAGACACCAGACAAACACAGGCATAATTGCTGAGGAAGGCAACTTAACACGGTTATCAGATTTCGGGATACCCTTATCCATGCTGTGACCCCATCCTGGATCCTGCGGCGAGGAGCTTCATGGTGGTGATAGCGATGGTCCGTTACCAAATGTAGCCCGTGTCAAGGAGCGTCACCAAGGTGGTAGCGATGGATTTTTACGTAATACAGCCCTCATGATAAGTCGACGTTCATTTGCCTTACTAGGTATATATTTCATGTCCTGAAAAGCCGAAAACAATGTTTATATAAGCTGGGGCTGTTGGGTGGGAGAGAGAGGTAGGTACATGTATGCGTTAGTGGGGGTGACATAGGTGTTTTATATTAACAATGGCAACATAGAATAATTTCAACTCGGTTGACAATCAAAATTTATTATTGGTTCTTTTCGACTATATTTTTCGTTACTGTCTATATGCACATGACGAAAGACGCAGTTTCCATTATTGTTTACTTCGTACATTTTGAATCGGAAAATCGATTGCACCTAAATCATCCATTTGTTTGATTCTCAAATTTTAATGTTATCTGTTCCATTGCATTTATTGAGGATTCCGAGTTATTATTGATGATACATAAGCAAGGCTTACAAAATGCCAGAGATTAAGATTTTCTCCAGTCTCCAAAGAAACCTTCTCCTATTTCTCATAGATTTGATGCCATGTAACCCGATACCAATGATTCACCTTACCAAAGTTTATTTTGACAGCTTGTCCTACATTTCATTACCCAATTAACAAATGCTCTGTTGTAGAAAGCAATAATATGTCTTTCAAATTCTTTCAGTTCCAGTGCTACAATGAGGCCACTGCGCCATCTATCTTTCTAAATCACATTGAAGTGCTCGTTAGGACCATTTCTCAAGCAGTTGTGAAGGCAGAGAGTGCGCACTTACTCATCACGGTTCTTACGTCACGGTTCAACTTCTTGGAATAGCCCTGCTACGTGATTTAATGGCCACCTGAGAAAGCCATAGTGTCAAGTGCTGTTTATCACGATAGCCCCAGGTGTTTTGGTTCACACGCTGTGCTTTGTGTTGAACGGAAGTCGTCTGTTGAAAGTTGAGATGTTGGTTGGAGAATGAGAAGTACTGAGCCTTTCGTGTGTGTGTACGTGTTTGTTGACAATCAATATTTATGATCTTATTTTTCCCAACTATATCCTTTGTTACTGTCCATATACACATGACGAAAGACGCAGTTTCCATTTTTATTAACTTCGTACATTTTGAATCAGACTTCATAAGGTTTTTTTGCCAAATTAACTACGCTGTTTGGCAGAGCAGGATAATTCAGTTAATTATTTGAAGGGAGAAAATTAGTTTGGGTAAGTATAAGGACTATAGTTGTTCGCGTGCTCATTCCTACATCAAGTGCTCTCTTATTCTTCCTCTATACGCAGCGCCACCCATCGCTTCTATTTTATTGGGTTTGGGCACTGATTTACCTCCTCTGTCCACCTGTGACCTCAGATGGCATTGACGGTCGAATACAATGTAGCCTAGACATTCACCATCCAACGTTACCCTAACCAAACCTACTTATGCAGTACATCCAGGGAAAAGATATAACCAGTATTCGATTTAGTCACCAAGGCAACCTCGACATATACACCCGCACTATGGTGACGGAATAAGTAACGGGACGATATGAACGTGGAAACGTTTCCCCAGCCACTTATGGTATATTCCATGATAATTGAACCAAGCATCAATGACCTTTAATAATGAAGGCAAATTCAGTGGCTACAATATCCAACAAACTGCATTGACCGGCATTACCTGGGCACACCTGTCATCTAGAAATTCTTCGGGTATTTCGAAAATGTGCCGCCACATACCATCCTGTATCACGAACAAATATCGAGTAGCAATAGTGAAATATTTTAGAAAATCACACCTTATCCCTCACTGTTATTACGCACAACTGAAACGTTTCACAGAGCCCAACCAGTTCCAAGTGCTGCTCCTCCTTTTAATAGAAATACTTGACAAAATAGAAACTCTGTCTTTTGCCATTGTCATCACCATGGAAGGGTTTGTGACGTTGCTGTTTTCCGCCGAAGAATCTGTCTTCACTCAACTTTGTCTGTTGAATAAAGTGTTATATGATGTCGATCATTTCTAACTCATCTATCGTAGTCAACACCACATGTTCAATGTGACCTTCACTTTAATTAGCACTATATTCGGGTTCGTTGCTATTATTTATGGAATATCACACGCCTCGAGGAGTTGTGAAGCATCGAATTAGCCTACAGTATGGCGGACCCATAGTTGAGGATAACAGGACATCACTCACTGCTAGTCGAACATAGTACGGATGCCAAAACGACTATCATTCAGCACACTCACAGGCATAGGCACAGGCTGTAGAAAACATCCATAGGCATCCGTTTATATTACCAAGTAAATATTGCTGTTCACTTAGTGCTCAGCAAGGGTATTATGTTTAAAATATAATACGGTGAAGCTATATCTGGCACTTTCAATGGTCCATAAACATTACTGCTAGTTGCAGCCTTTTGGACCAGCTTTAATTACAAATCATGATCAAATGGTGCATTGCACTAGTTGGAATTAATCATTTATACAACACTCGCAGATGAACCAATTGCCTAGAAGCAAACTAATTAATTGAACGGATTGTTTCTTGCACGTGGCCTATGTTGTAAATGGCAACGTGCGCCGCAGCGCAGAGAGGTTGTCACTGCAAAGACCAGGTCAATGAATAACGAATTTATCACATGTTACATTCTTTGTTAGTCCGGAATGTTAGAGAAGCAAAGAGGCGTATACAATGCATTCAACTGTCACTGTCATCACTCATTGACCAAGCTTTATGAATGAAGATCTACCTGCACTGATGCTCCTATTGTTCGTCTGGATGTATTTCTTTCCTTTCTTATGAGTCTCATCAATCGTCAACGTGCGCTGCAATGATAACGGGACCATTATATTTCGCTTGCTGATTTAGGTAATTTTTTTATGGTCGGCAGATCACAATTATTTATCGGTGATAAAGTCCTCTTCATTCTCGTTCACCCAAACTGTCATTTTGGCAATGGTGATATTAGGTTGGGGTCATCAGTGCTATGGACAGAGCAAGGCATGTTATAAAATTGCACATACTCGGCGAGCCAGGCGTCTGTCATCTGGGAGGAGAATTGACCAGAATTGGGGTCCTCGTCTATTTTCATCACTGCCGATTTAAAGCATTCTAGATAGACATGTTTTCATCAGTGTCTTTTGTCATGGTGTCTTAAGTCATGGTTTTGCGTACGTCTACCCCATACTGTGCCCCCGCATGGGCTCTCGAGCGCCAAGCTAAACATTCAAATGAAGTCAGTTTGAAACGGGATTGCGGGAAGGCCAAATGCGACATATTGGACTAAACACGCGGCATTTGTCATCAACATAATGAAAATTAGAATCCCATAAGGGGTGTGGCTCTACTTAAACACTAAAAATTACCATAAGGAATTGAATAATAATCAAAACAAAACTGTACTGAAATTTAATGATAATCAAAACAAAAACTTTGATGAAGAGCGAATTGAATGATAATCAAAACAAACAACTGTGATGTAGAGCGAATCAAGATTATCAAACAAAAACTGCCATGAAGCGCTAATTGAATGATCATCATAACTAAAACTGTGTTGAAGCACGAATTGAATGAAATTCAAAACTAAAAAATATGCTGATGCTTGGTATATATTTGATGTCTGGTTGAATTTATTAGTTTTTTGTATAAGTTTGGTTCCATTGATTCTGCCATTTGCTGGTAATTTATTTGTTAATTGTATGATAAGGTGTTTTATCTTAGGGAGACGTTTGGACTATGATCTTATGTACCTGGTTTGCTGCTTAACCTGGTTCTTTATTACCTGTTATTCCTGAGTGTGATGGAATCCATGTCAGTGTTGAGTTTTGATATTGACACATGTTGTTCTGTATTAATTTAGTCATCGTGTTTGAGGGCTTGCCTTGTCTCTAGATAATGACATCATCTGCATCAAGGGGTGCTGTTGTTGGCAAGGGGGTTATCATCTACGTATATATTAAATAGTAGTAGGGATATAAAAGTGGAGGAGGGGGAGTCGTCATTAATAATGAGGCTGCTATGAGAGAAATGATATGATAAAGGGGGAGGTGTATTTTGTTCAAACTTGAAGATCAAGCGTTCATTAGGTTTTTAATTTGATTGCTGAGAATCTGGTTGCTAACTATTGCATGAGAAATTGAATCCATGTCTACGTTGGCATTCGGTAATTGTTTTGCTAGCACAGATAGGATGGTAGCTTTGATGTTGAAGTTTAATTAGGAAGATATGACGTCAGTGGAAAGATATATGTAATTTGTTAATTTTTCTTCTAGTGTTTTGATGGAAGAGACAAGTGGAGGAGGGGGCAGCATTTGTGTGCTGTTATAGGCTCGGGGGATGATTGTAGCAGTAGTTTGTCTGGTTTCAATGAGTTGTTGGTAGGATTGTTTTGGCGTAGAGTTATTTTGGGAAGAGTAGGGAATGTTGGGGGTTTTGCCGCTGGGTATAAGATAACCTTACTTCGGTTTGGAACTGTTATTTGTTTAGCGTTTTGAAAGGCTCAATCTTTGTATGCAGCGTTTTGGCTCTCACCACAGATTTCGCATTTTCTGGTTTCTGCATTGCAGTTCTCGTATGGACGAGGTTCCCCGCAATTAGGGCATGGTGTTGTGTTCTGTTGCTGTGTGTCCATATACATTGCACTTGTAATATCTAGTTGTAGGTGGGATGTTTATTGCAACGTTATGGATTTGGTAGCCGAAGTTGATTCTATTGATTCCGTGGGATTAATTTTTCGTAGTCGTCAGTTTAAGGTAACATTATAGTTTGCAAACCCCTTGTTTTGTCTTATCTTCCTATTTAGCGTTCTTACTATTACTGGAATGTTTGATTGAGAGGAATGGTTATGTGAACTATTAATGTTAGGGGTGATCCTGTTTGTAATATTTTATGGATGGGTCCTATGATGGAGGTGATTTGCTTGTTAATTTCCACTGGGTTATGTTTGGCTAAGTATGTGGTGGTTCTGTAAATGGTGATTCTTGTCAGTTCTTTGTAATGAATTTTCTGATTGGATGGATAGAGTGGGAGTCAATTCGAAGGAGTAGTCCGAGTCCTCGAGCTTATCGTGTGTCAGTATGTGAGCGTTACGTTGGGGGGAATGCGGGGTTCGGTAGAGTTGGAGAATCCAGGGATGGGGCTGTCGTCAAAAGAATCATAATCCATTTCGAGTGAATGTATTATTTTCTATTTGACTATTGATATGGAATGTTTGTTCAACAGAAAACATATCGAATTTAGACAGTATGCAATGTTGTGTTCAGTAAAACAACGATAATATGATGTGACAAAAATTATTGAGCATAGAGTAGAATAAAAATAATATAAAGCAATATAAAAATTAATGTAAAGTTGGGGAGGGATGGGGGGGGGGGTGGTGATGCGTGACAATTATGTAGCTTTCACAGTGTTATCCAGTCAGGGTTGCCTTTTGTTCAGGGACTTGGCTCCTGGCTACCGGCTGAGCAGGACACAAGAGCTAACCATCCCCGTAGTAACCAGTAAGCGGCAATGGAACACTACATTGGTTTTGTTACTGACGTGGTTGTATTTGTTTCGGGTTCAAACGGAACACGAGAGATAGGATGTGTGTAAAGACTTGTTTATCATTGTGCTTTCAGCACTGGGTCCTGCTCCTTATCAACTAAAATAAAATATTCCCGATCCGTGATTACACCTGTGGGTTCAGGGGTATAATATGCCAACTGTATCCTCCTGCATGTCTTGAGCGTCTACTAATAGCAGGCAGTCTGTTGGCCGTGGGTTGCTATTCGTGTCCTTACAAGGTCCATATCTGTACTTTGGCCCGGATTTGACCTTGATGAGAGACTGAAATGGCCTGGTCCAGACGATCGGCTGGTGGTGTCATGGACAAGAATAATCGTTTTTCATTTCTTTTTGTCCCATTCAACTTTCCTTCCAGTTTTCCCTACGTATGAATTTCATCTTTTTTACTATCTTAGGCGGCGGCTCAATCAGGTCGACTGAGTTATAGTAAACACAAAGATTATTTGTGCCCGCCATTGCTGTTCTACAGCAAATCACCACCGAAAGATGCTCCACCACTTATAGCTCTCCATAGCATCCCAAGAAGCGGAAACACCTGCTTCATCAAGCTACAGGTAACCTGACGATTAGGTAAGTTCATATAGATAAACTAAATATATATATATATATATATATATATATATATATATATATATATATATATATATATATATATATATATATATATATATATATATATATATATATATATATATATATATATATATATATATATATACAAAATACTTGTTTTCACTTTTTTGTACTTTGTATAATGACCTGTGTTTTAAAGTACCTATCGCGATTTGTGCTACGAGTTCTCTCTTCGCTGATATCTCTTAAACGGCTGTATTTACGCACATGAAATTTTGTCAGTATTTATAACTTTGCCTCGTGATAATGATTGTAACAGTATTTTAAGCATTCACAGTAAAAAAGTAAAAAAGACGCTTAGTTTGAATGTTTTCTACTGCGTCAGTTTAGCGAGTAGACTTTCTGAAGACTGGACATGTCTAAGTAGGCCAAACTTTACGTAATCGAGCAGAGGCATTCATCGCTTCCCTCGGCTTTGCATTGACTTGGCTAAGGGGTCTTGTCAAAACATCTGCTACGGGGTCATGTCAAAACATCTAAGCGGCAGCAGTTTGTGACATCTATCCTTAAATAGTGCGCGTCATCAGCTCCCCGTGCTGACATCTATCCTAAACGTGTGCGGCGCATAGGGTGCCTTAACACCAACCTTACGTAATGTAAACAAGGCGCAATCACAGTCCCGATTGCTGAACTAATAGGTCAAGTATTCATTTTGTTTAGAGATAACATTTGTTTGTGTTATATTATTCATACCGTATTGCTGGTCGTCCAACTTGCAGTTGGAAGACATGCCTTTGGCGCTTGTGCCAATCTAGTTGTATCTGCATCTATCTGTGTACCTATGCGTATCGGATGTATTATCGTTTTTCGGTGTATCTAGGTGCACCAATGCATCCAGGTTAAACTATGTACCTAAGTGCATCTGTGTTTATCTAACAGCAGCAAAACACACGGAGTGCAACGATATAAAGGTGTTCCATACGTGTTAAAGTATTTTGTGTTATCATTATGGGCACTCGCATTTGTTCGTCAAGGAAACATGACGGAAACGTTAAATGGAAAGCAAGTATGGGGTAAGCCAATCATCATCATTCTGATTGATTGGCTTGCAGCATTGAAAAACAACGCATTTCCGATTAATTCAATTGATCCGCCCCCAGAAATTATTAGATCACAATCTTAAAAAGAAATGCTATTGAACATGGTGAAATATACTTGAATTGTAGTACGATACCCCTAAAAAGGAAGGCACCTAAAAAGGATTTTCGTAAATAATCGTATTCGACTGAATTATAGTAAACACAAAGATTATTTGTGCCCGCCATTGCTGTTCTATAGCAAATCGCCACCGAAAGATGCTCCGCTACTTACAGCTCTCCATAGCATCCCAAGAAGCGAAAACACCTGCTTCATCAAGCTACAGGTAACCTGACGATTAGGTAAGTTCATATAGTTAAACTAAAATCATATAAATATATATATATATATGTATTCACAGCCTGGCACACGCTATGATCAGGCTACTATCGGGTAACCCTGGCCGTTAAATCCTTGTGTTTTCCAAATAAAGGATGATAAATTTTGCGACATTTTTGTGATTAACAGACAGCCAGACTTTTCTGTTGGCTTGATATTAATCACTCTTCAATTGAAGATCGTTGAACCCATTAAACGAGGCGTATTTATTCTCGATACCTTGGCCTTGTGATAACAGTGAAGTTAACACATAAAGAACTGCATGTTATTGCCCAGTTTTAGACCGACACGTCGTCCCTCAATTGGAACAAACAAGCAGCAACCAGACTTCCATTGAATGACACTGGATCTCACGCGCAATGGACTAACGAGACACCACGATGTTGATCAAATGGCAATTATGGCGATTATGGAACGAAAATCAATTAGCCCGCTCGGGCCTCTTGATTTGTTCTTATACATATCAGATTTCCTTCCTCCCTTAGCACATACAACCCAGAGCCGTCATGTTTCAATCACCGGCTCGTGGAATAGTTGAACCGTGCGTTGGTGGTTTGGCTGACAGACAGGCAAGTAGGTGACAGTTCATCGTTATTAGGCACCATGTGGATAAAAGGCTATTACGAACTTGGTGTATATTTAGCTAAATAAGCAGTATTAACATGAAAAGTTGCCGCATGATTCAAGTTGCCGCAAGTAATTATTCTACTGGACGATTGTGAATCCGGTGTTCTCTGCCTTGATTATCCGGTTTTCTGTAACGCATGTATAAACAGGAAATAAGTTTTATTGTTTGATACATGAGATGCAACAATGGCCGCTATGCAAACTAAAGCTCCTTCGGATTTGTTCATCGATATGACTTCTACATAATATAACTAGCGCAGAGAATTATACATTCGGCATACATATGATGTTGATAAAGGGCTGTGGGTTTATATCGAAACTTCTTGATTTAATGAATCTGTGAGAAAGGTGGGCAATGTGATTGAGGCTGTTGTTTCATTGCAAATATTGCTTTCACAATAACATAAAACATTATATTGCTTGATTATGCTTCAAATGAACTGTGACAATCTATTTGTTAATGTCTATATGTGCATGATTATTATAGCAAGTCAAATACAACATATTCACAAGGGTTAGTCGAGCCACACGCGTACAGGGAGATGAATCTTCTATTGGATAATAGGAATCATTAAACAGGCCTCGCAACTGCCGTCTCTTGAGGCCTCTCAAGGGTTATTGAGTTTTGTGGCAGGGTGCGACACAAAATTAATTCTCGCTCGTATTCGCCCCTGTCTATCGCTCCTCCACCTGTTACTAGAAATAATGAGCGAGTCTCTTTTTACATATCAACTCCGTAAACTGGCCAATTATGTTTTTCTTATCTCCATAGGTTTTAACGTATTGATTTAAGAGTAGCTCACTTCAGATATGACCTTATCACTTTATGGCACCAAGTAAGCTTCACTACGACTGATTCACTTTTGACATCGCTTTTATTGATTCTCGCGGTACTGGAGCATGCGCAATGAATGTTTTAGAGGCATCTTAGTTCAACCTTTTTATGGAAAGCAATGCTAGCTTATATTGAGAGTATTGTCTGTTTTCTAGAGGTGACCATAGAGTAAACATAGCAAGGGTTATGAGATGATTGCGTCTATTTAATGCAGCTATATTCCTATCATATTCACCACCGATGTACACCGCTCACGTGATTTCAATCGTTTCACAAGAGCTTATTGAATATGCATACTTTATAATCAGATCGTTAGGTACCCTCCCGTGGTTTCAGCACAATTGAATATGTTCCTGGTTATTAACGAAAATAAGCATTACTTTTCAATAGCTTGACTACTCGAGTGTGTCATTACATGATTTCACGTCAGGATTGGCAAGTTAACTCCCCCACACCCACGATATACACATTGATCAAGGTAAATACAGACTCTCATAACGACTAGGCAAGCGATTCACATTTACAGGTAAATTATTACCATAAGCATCTTTGATGCACAATCCATAAGGGTTAAGGATCAACATACTTTATGACATAAACAATAGCTTTTTATGAAGTTCCATTGTAGTATATGCAGTGTCTGCTAAATCTGGCAGAAGAATTAATTTCAGTGGTGTTAAAATAAACGAGCATAAAGTCGATACACTAATTGGCCTCCAGTCATCCGATATTTCCCACAGAAGAAGCATTTCCTTCCATAAACGAATACAATCCACACCGGTCATGTATTTCTACTAGGCATCGTCCATAATACAATCCACTCGGTCACCTATTGAATATGCTACATTATCTGTTACACAACCAGTGTCATCCTTTACCCTTTAACGCCCATGACACGTTGAAAACTAATGTAGTATATACCTGTTATCCTAATGATGCAAAGTTAGTGTTGGTAAATAGTTTTGTAAGCGAGTTTATCGCTAATTTAACAGATACATATTAGGCACATTTGCTCTACTGTAGTCCACAGTGGGATGGATTTTATATCCTGGCGAACAAGGAAATTCACCTGGAGAGACAAAACCTTACAAAAGCAACCTACCAACGAATTCTTATCCTTACCTGCCGCCTTTTCGGAGGATGTTTAGAAGAAATATGTATCTGTGTAAAATCATGTCCACTTCTTCCTTATAAAACAACCCTCTTTGACATTTGTTAGAGGTTCGTGTTTAAATTATTGCATGAAATCAAAAATATTTTGACCCTCACATTAATGCTATGAAAAACGGATATATTGATATATAGATATATATATATAAATATATATATATATGTATGATATATATATATATATATATATATATATATTGGATATATACTATATATATATGTTATATGTTATATTTATGTTTCCAGAACTATATATATATATTAGCTTTATATATATATATATATTGATCTTCATGAATACTATGCTAGAATGCTCTCGTCGATGTGTCCAATTTTCAACCTATACAGGGGCTAAGTGAAAAGGACCATCAATGCAATCGATATCGCATTCACACCCAAATAACCCCGAGGTTGCAGAATAGATTGATTCAAAATGCTAATTAGGTTGAAAGAATGATAGCTTGCATGTTGGAAGTGGAGCGGAAATAAGGCGTAGTCTGTCAAGTCAATGGCGGTCACATATCTTCGGTTGGTCAATGGAAGCCTCGCTTGTCAGCTTGGTCGACCATACACCCTGACCACTATCCTTTGTTAGCCGAAGGCATATCACTCGCTATTGACCACATCGTGTCGTGTGTGTGATGATTACCGCACGGATCACCATCGCTGTCTGCGATCTACGTCACGCTCAATGGATGGAGCTGGGTAGTTAATCATACCTCCTCAGAGTCATCATCAGATATTGATATCGTCGTCTTCAGAGGCCGTTCTGGTGACTTCAGGGGCAGAGCTGGGGCAACTTTCACGTTGAATTACAGCCTGGAACAATCATAAGCAATTCCCCTTATTGCGATGCGAGATCGCATCTTAGCTGATTGCGCGGTCTGCTAAATGACACCAACCAGTTCAGGTGTACTACCGCGGATCCACCCAGAAAACTAAATCAAGACAACAGCGCTGGGTCTGGTTTTGGCTTCTGTACTGGCTGATATCGCTATGCAAAACGCGCTTATTCCAATCGGATTTAAGCCCTGATCTGTTCAGATAACAGTACATATCATTAAGCCGATAGACTCTAATTGATTCAAGTTTTTTATGTATTGTACATATTAACTGCTGTGATAGCAGCGGGTGTGCCGGTAAACCCTGTGCCTTCCTTGGTGGAAGCGGGGTTTTTTGGCGCATGCGCCAATGCTGCCGCAGCCCAGCCTGCTGGCCACTATAAACAAGCGGCTACACCGCTGTCCGAGTGGATTGTGAGGCATCTAACTAACGAAGAAGGCACACGCACTCACTTCGATGGTTTTATCCTTATGGGAAGTCAGCACCAAGGAACATTCTAAGAAGATAAGGTCAAGTCAGTATTAGAGCCATCTACGCCATAGTCCCTTAAAAACAGGTGATCGATTCACACAAGGCTATGTGGAAGAACTCTAGGGCGAATGAAAACTATTGGGAAAGTATGGCGAACCTTACCTAAAACATAACAAGCTGCGTCGCTGGTGGATGAAATTTTGTGATACTGTAATAGACTAACAAGCAAAGACCTTGATGATAATGCTGATCGATGGGTCTGTGTAAATGTTTTGTTTATATATATATGTGATGACAATATGCGAATGTGTATTATGCTCCTTTAACGGATCAATGAGTTTATGCCACACGAGGCATAACTTAACCCCAAGTCGATAAAGACTTTTTATGATGTACTGGTCTTGGAACTGTATTATCAGCAGTTAGTTTGTCGTTCTGTCGACGACCCTGACAGATAGAATGGAACAGGGGCTTTAGAAGTGTCTATAGAGGGAAGAGCATTATACGACCGGGCCGAGACAGGCGCGTGTTCCTTGAAAGAGAATGCTTATTCGCTGAAGTGAAATTCTTTTTGGTCCCACAAGAGAGACAAGTGTCCAATCATACCAACTTATTGGGCACGTTTGCCCCATAGAGCATTATTTCAGTCACATGATGTGTTAATTTTTATGGTGCTAAAAGCATTTATTATGTAACTTGTAACATAACAGTAACTGTACACTGACCTCTTACTGTACACTGACCTCAGACTGTGCACTGACCTCAGACTGTACACTGACCTCAGACGGTAGAGGGATTTGACTCCGCGTGGTACATGATCGATTACAAAGCGTTAATAGACGAATCATATCTAATTAGTAACTAGCTCAAAATAATTGTGCATGGCCAACGATAAAGGTAGCCATAATGTCAACTCGTTTGAAGTAGTACTGCGGACGTAAGTGGCACTGTATTAATTCTGCATGTGAACCACTTTACATATCGAACATTTGTGTTGACTTGATTACAGCGCCTTTCTTGGACTGATGGAGATGAGACAGATATGGAAGGCAATATCTACATGTTGCTTGGATTTTAGACCACTATAAACGACAGTAGACGTGTCAGTCACACATGCATATGTTACCTGCCCTATAAGGCAATGGCCTTTACTTTGAACTCACTGAAAAACACTGTAGGGAAAGTAGAATATGTTAAGCGGCAATCAAACTTGGACTAACCAAATGGTGCTATAACTTGCTTCAAGTGGTCGAAAACCGTAATATTTGAGCTCTTGTTCAGCTGCTCAGAAAATGACTTTACTATATAGCGTACTGGAAAATAACAGTGCTTTGACAACGACAAGCCGCATTTCCATTAGGCTGCATGAATCGCTAAGGGTTTCGTTGCTACGAAATCATAATTCTTCGTGAAGCCGCGCTGCTTTGATCTATTTAAAAATCTCTCGTTGAGAATACATGTTTCCATTTACTAGTTGCTTATATCCATCACATTTGTTTGAACCAGAGCATTTTACGTGTCTGTGTTGATTGGGTCGCTTAGATAATGTTTTGCACATAAAGATCCAAAATATGCAATTTAGTAAAACAGTAATTTGAATTTTTATGAAATAAAATACGTAACTTTATTTATTGGTAGTTGCTTTTCAAGCCGAATAAAGCTAATTAAGCCGTCTAGATCAGCCTGTGATAGCAGTGACAACGTAAAAGCTTCGCTCATTCTTGTGGAGGTATGCAATTAATAGCGCCAGGAAGTAATGAGACATAGCTTTGGTCACTGCTAAAACGGAGGATGGAGAAGTTGACAGTGATGACGAAGGTTTTACACAGTTGGCTATGGTCAAATAAGGTGGTGCGGATGAGGTGGGGAGGGGGGGGGGTGA
Organism: Urechis unicinctus; assembly: GCA_034190875.2. Taxonomy (NCBI): domain Eukaryota; kingdom Metazoa; phylum Annelida; class Polychaeta; order Xenopneusta; family Urechidae; genus Urechis; species Urechis unicinctus. Next base: position 18,189,128 of record CM067346.1, read on the forward strand.
AGCTGACACTGGTGACGAAAGTGGTGCACAGTTGGTTATGGTCAAATAAGTTGCGTGAAGTTGATAGCATGCTCAGGTATATATGATAGTTATAATTCCCATTTCTATATAATTCGACACAAACAATGTCAGAACTTCATTATCATCCCAAAAACCAGCAGTCAATTGTCACATGGCCAAGCAATTGATTACAAGTTTACATAACAAGTTAACAAGTGCTATCTAATGCTCATTGATGTAGCATCATCCGACTGAACATCCGAGCAGATGTGATGTGAATGCTGCGCGAAGCGTTTGTTGAAAGCAGATAAAGCGTTAGGTGGTCTCACGGTGGGTCCTTGGGTTAATGGATATATTCTCTGTCCTATTTACAGATATAAAGCTTCTTATACAGAAGCATTTGCACTTAGTTTTCCGGTACACAGCCAACCAACGAATAACCTACGCAACCAACCAACCTTAACCAAAGTCAGCTTACCTGAATATTTCAGCTAACGAAAAACGTTTGGGCGTTGCTCATTATCTACTGCACACTTGCACACACACGGACCATTACACACCACATCGTGCCCCCAAGTCACGCATATTTTACTTATACTTGTCATTTATAACGTAGAATATTCAGCTCATTCAATCGTAGCTTTTTAGCTTCTCCATCCGTAAGTTTGTCCAGGTTACAATCTTTACCAGCAATGTGATTTTAAATGCTACTCGGTCTGTCGAAGTTGATGAAAGGTTCACATCGAAATGTTTGTATTGTCTCCTCAAACCCCATAAGTCTACTCATGTCGAATGGCTGGTGACCATCGAGTATCTCAAAGTCGAGAGGCGCATTGAAGCATAAGCCATAAACGTATGCGATGGCCTCGACTTCTGGCTCTAGGTCATCCTTTTCACATGCCCCAACCCGGAAATTAGGCTCGTCCATTCATCTGAAGTGTCATTATCCTAGGTACACCAACATGCCACCAAGAGGGTGGAATCTGCTGTGCTATCAGATTTCAATGTGCACGTGTTCATGAATACAAAACGTTCCATTGAAGGTTGCGTTGTTGCTGGGCACACAAAGATCCCCAATGGCGATGCTCTGTGAACGAACAGATCGTGGCAAAACAGTCTTCGGCGTGTCATGGCTGAAGGCTAACACAAAGACACTTGTCAACCGGTGCTTCTCTTCCCACAATTCGTCATAACAAGGACTGTCAGGAATGCAGAGCACAATGTGTGTTGGTGGTAACTCAGAATTACAACTCAGCCCTAAAAAAATCTACGTGAGCAGACGTTTTTTTCTTCAGTATGTGTTGCTAAGATATCTTCTCAGTCAGAGTAATGAGTTGCAATGCGTAAGCTACTCCAGTGGCCCAAAATGCGACGGTGGAGAAGCTAAGCTTTTGTGATTTCTGAACAGTGTGGCGCGCATTGTACCAGAGACCATTAAATTATTGGTGGCAGCTAGCTATTTGTAGCTATCAGAGGTTCTCACACTGCAGCTCTCCCAGAGGAAACCAACAGGACGTCAGGTGCACCCAGAAGTAAAGAGACTTCAAACAAATCGCTCGGGCAAGAAGTCGAATCCAAGTACGCATGGTAAAATAATCGCAGAGTGTAGCATTTGGCAGTAGTTCCGGGCAAGATGATGTTGGGGTGGATCTGCTAGGCTCAAATTATATATATATATATAAATCTGCTAAGTTCGAAATATACAGGTCTGTCCAGTCCATAAAAACATTAAGCATGCATTTGAAGCAAGGACGGCTCCCAGTTACCATATTAAACCAGTCGATCTTGTGTTAACGTTGGGGATGCTTACACAATGCTCTTACATTCCTTCGGAGCAACTTTGTTATCGTTAGGCACGAGATTCTTATAGTACATAGTGTGAACGCAACGACAGTGCTATAGAACATTTGCGATTTCTTTATTAATCTTCCTTAAGGATCTTTGGGCATATGCCCACAACTTCTAGTTATCGTTGATGTGGGGTGGATGGTCTGTTGTAGGCATCTTCAGTCTGCATCTCAAACAACGGTAACTCGGTATCTGGGTAGAGAAGCGTCCTGCTGTTTTCATACCTTGGTTACACGGTGTATAAGTCGTACATGAGGTGCTTTGATAGATCTTTAATTCACATGGCAATGTACAGAGGCTGGTCAAAAACAAGTCTGCCTTTGTGTATATCCCAAGCCGCCTGTTCGTCGCCGAATATTTGGTGTCTTGGGGTAGCTGGGTTTGATATCAGCTGGTGTATCTAGCCCTCCGTGTTCATTTGGTCTACGTCCGTCAATTCCAATCGTTCCGAAACGTTTGTGAGCCTCTTACGAATGCATATATATATATATATATATATATATATATATAGATATATAGATATATATCGAATAGAGGAGAGATATAGAGAGAGAGATAGATAGAGGAGCAGAGATAGAGATATATAGATAAAGAGTATAGCGATGATAGAGAGAGATCTAGATAGAGAGAGAGAGAGATGCTCTATAACATGGCAGAGAGAGAGAGTAGAAGATTCTCTCTGCCTCTCTGTATAGAGAGAGCCGCTCAGAGAGTCTCTCGAATATAGAGATATCTCCTAGGGATCTCTCTCTCTCTCTCTCTAGATATCTCTCTGTATCTATATCCCTAAGATTCATCTTATCTATATCTATCTATACTATATCTATCTATATATCTCTATTATCGCAACTGTCCAAGGGTATGTGATATAGTTCTGTCCATGTTGTTTAGGGTGAAATTAATGTTGACTGCTACTTTACTGTTTGCATCATCCAGAGATAACATTATGACCCTTTTCGTTTTGGCATACTACTGGCAAAGTCGTGGTGTGCGGGCTCAACTTCAGCTCAGGGTGTGTTTCTATTGATTTACTGGGGTCCTTGCGGTATAGCTCATCAAGACTGAGCCACTGGACAATGAGAGGGTCAATTGGCTCAACCAATAGGTGCTCCGTACTGACAGTGTTCGGGGCCATAGTCCGTCCAGTATGCCTATGATATCTCTAGGACTAATTGAGTTGCAGTTGTGACATAGTTTGTCGCTGTGGGTCTTGCCCCACCGGATCCTGGCAGTCTGTTTGTGGCACTAGGGGGTCGTGTGGAAACATCCGATTTAAGTGCCGCGTTAATACATTGCACATGCTGTCGGTGATGTTAATCTACACTTTGAAAATTATCCTTACATTACAACGATAAACCTATCATTGATGTATCCTGAGATTTAAGAAAATGTCATGCTATGGCGATTGGTAGGACAGTTCGATAGTCAACAATACTGAAATAACAACAGGGGCAAATGGTTGATCTAAAAACAGTCCGGCTATTCTGTTATCTGTTAACTGCCAGGGTTAATCATGAGTATGAATAAACTGTTAAATGATTGATGTCTCCATTATGTCATGATTGTATTTCAGTAGGAGACTGGGAGTGGGTGCTAATTACGCGAGGTCTACCTGTAGCTTATGGTGCCGATTATTGAGCGCATAACAATAGTAATTGTGCCATGGGGGAAAAGTTGAATGACCGGACGGACAGTACATTAATACATGTATATGTCATAAGCTATCCAGAGGCTACCCGACGCTGCTCCGTAGAATATTGCTGACGTCGGTACATCCTCGTCTGAGAGTAACGTTGCCACTATATTCTAGCTGGGATCAGGAGGAGAGGAAATTTAGCAGTCCACATAAGTATATGTAAGCGTCATGAATACATCTACATAATTAGAGGTGTCGTGGGGATCCACACGGAAATGGAATAACATAAATGTTATGTAAGCATACAAGAATATCCCAACGCAGGCGGAAATACAGCATGCTGAAGACATGGACGGCTCCCACCATTCATTAGTTAGGCCAAACTGCAAGATAGCGTATTAGTCGTGTTTGAGTTTTTGATAACGAAATGACGAGCGTTATGCCGTAAGTTCACAACCCAAATTGAGGTGGCGCACACTAAGTAAAGTTAATGTCGTACACTGTTCAATTTATTCCGTTGGATGCTTGTACGAATATGGTGCAATTTTTTGCGCAGACGCAAATGTCAAAGAAGAAATGATGTACTATTTGCACATATTGATGAGTAAAATTATTCTTATAACCAGACTGCAATGCTTGATAGACGTATGAACGGTAAACAGTGGTAAATGAGAGAATGCCTCAAATGCAAAGCAGGTGACGTGGAGGGGATACAACAGAGATTTATATCTAATTACCTAAGTGGTTTCTTTGATCACGGTAGATAAGTGGCTGCTCAAGGTGTGCTATATCATGCAACATCATTATTATCACTTACTAGGTAAGCGAAATCAAAATCATCATTGGTTATGCTTCCTACAACATATGGATGAAACCCCACTATCCATATGATTACTATGAGAGAGGTTCAGTGAACTGCAAAGGTGTTCCGGTATGCAGAATGCAACCTTGGTCTCTATGGTGTGTGAACTGGATTGTTATAACACAGGATGTAATAAATGTATAGAATATTAATCCTCTTCTTACAATGAGTATTGCGTAAATTCTGCCCTGGTGCGTGTAATGTATTGATTGTTATCGCACGCCGAACCCATGACGCACATGGGTCCGTATTCACCAACGAACTTATGTTTAAGCTCATAATAATGTTGAATGAGAGCGGGAGTTTGTTTGCACTTCTTGAAAGTCTAGTTATCATTATATACAATGTAAATACAAACGGGGGCCTGGGGTTGTCTCAAATTAGTAGATGGTAGTAGACGTGGTCGATCATCTGTGTTGCGTTAGATGGTTCATTGTTGGGGGGTGTTGAGCGGGGGCCACATCGGTGGCGAAATCAGTGCACTATTTCGCAAAACACAATTTCGCGGTTGTGTAACATTGTTTTTATGTTCCAGTCGAGTATTTATGTGACATATGCATAGAGAGAAAAAAGTTTATGTTGCTGGGGGGAACACAAGAGCATTGGCTCGAGTGCCCATGAAGCATTGACCTCATCTTGGCCAGTGGCAATTATTCAATCAATAATTATTGTTTCTTTGAAAAAAGATTTGGGGTTGTAGGACCACATACTATTTTGCAGCTCTAATTAATTGAAAAGTTTCAACACATTCATAATAAATCTTTAATTAATATAATAACAATCAGGAATATCAGAATGATCTGAATGTATTCCTGTAATACTTGAAAATATGTTGACACTACGTCACAAACAGTACATGTACGTATTCCAGGGTAGAGTAGACCTGAACAGTGCTTTTATATATTATTGTTAGGTGATGATAAATAGAAAATTCACTATAATATGGTCCATCCATCTGCTTTTTTTTACATCGCTTGACTCATGTTTGTATTGTTTATATTTGGGCTATCCAGTGGGTCAACTGAACTTGTTGCAAAGAACAAACATTCAAAGAGAGGAGGCATTAATTGTATTTAATGTTACAACCATACAAGCCCTATCACTCCGATCCCTACCAGCAAGTTGGACAAGTTGTCACAGTTAAAACAAGCAATATTCTCCGCCACCATTTATTGTAGGGTTGTGCTGCAAAGTGATTCCCTTGAAATGTTGATGGGCTATTGTTCTCTACCCATGTAGGTAATGACCCCAGGTGCAAGGAATGAGCTGGCAAGAACTAGACAAGTCTTGTAAAACTAATTTGGTTCCTTCATCAACTGATAATGTAGCATTGTAATAACATGTTTGAACCAACAAGCTTCATGTTTGTTTTAAATGCAACAAATTAGTGAGCACTGTTCACCAATTTCCTCTAATTATAACTTATTAACAACTTATGCAATGACAGCTCACTCCAATGCTCAAGTAGATAATTGTGAGGTTTTATTGTTAATAAAACTGAAGCACTTATTTGTGTAATTAATCTGTTATTGAAACATTTAGGCAGAACATATTGTTCACAAATAAAGTGCCTGCTAAATATCAAAGTGGAACTGTCTCGATGACATCGGTTCATTCGTTTGCATCATGAGGCATCAGCCTGTTTTGGCTCCTTCACTCCTTCAGTTGAAAGATGTTTCACTGCGTATACTTGTTTCTCAGCAGCAGTTTTATGTGCTTGGTCTCAGGAAGTACCTGGCGTACATCAGCATGTTCGTCACTTGTTGGGAAATACATCCTTCAAACGCAGGGCGTTTCCAGAAAAGGAAGGCGCCGCTGAAGGGACGAGGTCGAGCATGATGACGATTTGTCCACACCCGGTCTGGTCACAAATAATGGATGAGTCGGGGCCATCTAGAAAACGCAAACGTAGTAGACAGCGTTGACGAACAGATCATCCTGTTGATGTTCAGCTGTACGTCTATGATAATATACATCTAGACGTTTAAAGCTCCCCGGCGGCTTCGGATAATAACCACGAACATCCCGTCTTAAAATGAGTTATTAGCAGACCAGTCGGTGAGTTGAAGGTTCAGTTACAGGATGATAAACGCAGATTACTGGACAACCACGACCTTCTGTCAGAGCGTTGTCTTTGAATGTCAATAAAAACAAGAATCTATGAACCTCAACAGAAAAAGACGGATTCAGACCTCTCTGAATATGCAGAGAAGGCCTGTAGTGGATAAATTTTGTGCTACTATGACAAGTGACCTTGACATGCGAGGTAACAAAATCCGTTGGCTGCCTGACCCCATATCAACAAGGGATGCTGCCAACAAAGAATATGTTGATCTCTAGAAAGAGGCCGTCCGAGTTCCAAACGGAAGCAAATAATTACTACTTCTGCTGAATCAAAAGGTGGCCCTAGGGGTCACGTGTGGGCTATGGTTGGTTCAGGCGCAATCTCAATTGGTGGGAGTATGCTACGTATGAGGGATCTAAATAATACAGCTGCATGACAATGATAGTATCAACTTCTTTATGGATCAATCTGCGTTTGGTGTTATTTCAATGCTATTTGAACTTTATTTCTAACATGCTTAAGTTTGCATGAGTTACAAGGTTCAGTTAGTATGCACTAATCTTGCAAGACTGTAAAGATGTTTAGTTAAAACAAATATGCGCTGAACTGTCAAACAAGCAAGAATATCACACAGTAGACCTCTCTGAATTTGCAAAGAAGACCCATGTGACTGCCCAGGTCTCACAGCAAGTGGGTAAATCCGGTGATACTATGACAAACAGAAGAAACCTAATTACAGTTTTGGAGAGGCCCCCTGCAGATATCAAGGGTTGTCAAGGATCACGGGTCAAATCTCGAGTGAAGCTGTGGATATACCATATTATCGAGTTGTCAGATCATAAGTATATGTATGTCTTCAGGTGTGGGTGCTGATACTGATGCTATGACAGTCGTTCCTGTTAAAAATGGAACAAATCAAGCGGTAGGGATAAGTTAGCCTGCTGGCCAACATGCTGCTGTAATATAGTTCGTTTGTGTCATTCCTAATTGAACTTGACTTGCAGACTTGTACTTAGTATGAAACAACCGACAGTTCCAACGGAACGCTACATCCTGAACTACCTCATGAAGCTGAGCCAGTGGCTGATCTAGCTAATTCATTTAGGCTTGGATAGATCACACAGCTGCAAAAACAATTAGAAGCAGAATGATACTATAAAAAATTATCGACGAGTGGTTAACACCCTGGACATGTTGGATGGTGCCCTTGTTACGGTCATCCTGGGTATGGATGTGATTGTTTAAATTAAATGTTTAATTAATATATTTGATCCCCTTCACTGGTAGAAATATTTACGTATTTGACCTTTTTAGACAGATTGTAACAAGTTAACTTGACCCAAATTTGTTATAATACGACCTAGTTTTAATGGTATTTAAAACAGTGCCTACCATCATTCAAGGCACACTCCGTTCCCTAGATCTACGTCGATCGAAAGTGGGTCATCGGAAGGTGTCAGTTAAATTCTTTGGCTTTATTTTTTTATTTTTACTGACAGGACTGAATAGATTGACGCGTCGCTGATTAATATTCTTTGATCTCCTTCCTTGCATTATATATAACATCAACAAGTCCGGAATTAACTATTCCAATAAAATATACAGAAGCCATGCAGCAAACTACCGAACATCGGTTTTGTTTGGGGACGTCAGGTATTTATATGATGCAATATACTAAAATGTTGATTCGTTAGTAGCCTAGTGCAGCATCAACACTGCCTTTGTCTTACTGATTACTGTGTACGTGCACATGAAGCGTCATTTTAGAAGAAAAGCGTTGATGCTGTTGTGTAATAAATAGATGAGATGAGGTTGATTTATTTTAACAAACGCCAGACGTTAAAGTAATTTAGCATGAGTAAACCAATCTGTTATATTCTCACTAATTAATATATGCTTTGCAGTAAGTAAAACTTTCAACTTATTGAAGCCCATCAAAAACAAGATGGATAATGGTTATTTTCTCTCTAATGGGCTTTGAATGTTTCCTATAGTGCGCAGTTCCGCTTACCGTGCCTGATGCCTCTAAGATTAATTGTGTCAATTATTCTACTGTGCACTGGCCTGGACTGCATATTAATACTATGTTATATATTTCCAACGGACGACGTAAATCATGCTCACGGCATTGTCAGGACATAGAACAAAGATTCCTCGCATGAGATTTATTGTCCAGACTCTTGCATAAGCAATTCATATTAGAATGATTATAAAGCTGTCTCAGCTATAACGGATATTGTCTAGTGTTAAAGATTCCATACGCTGCAGATAGGTATAAGGTCCAGTTAAGAAAAAATAACTTATGTAGTCCTGACCAATTTGGGTATACTGGGATCACATCAATCCCAATGGTTATTCAGCATGTTTCGCATTCATGCAATACTTTCCCCGTGGCACATGAATCCCGACACCTTGATGAAAAGTGCGTTCCGAAGATGATTCCAGAATACATTGCCGGGTTTGAATTGTTCGCTGTTAATCATTTAGGACGCTTTGGTACAGTGTTGTATCATATTATTCGTTTATGAATGCCTTCAATTGGTTGACTTTATTCAGACACAAAATACAATTAACAAGCTGTTTGATTTTGTTGCGCATATCATCACGTTGGAGCTAGGGTCACTAGCCACGAGGACAGTTACCTGTAGGATATACTGGAGCATGACATAACCTGCACGGCCGCAATTGAACTCGAAGCCAAGCAGACAATACACGAGAAATTAATTCAGGGAATAAATGTCATTTGATTATATGCTAGCAGACACGTCAAAACGTGTCCGTGACGCCATTAACGCAGTGACGCCATGAACGTGACTCGCTTGCAGTTGCACTGCGCGGGATATGATTCGTTGCTAAGAACGTTGAGTTACACGCATGCTCCGGATCCGTGCGTTATACGGCTAAATTGCTAGTAGATTTGTAGGGAGGCTGATAGATGCAAACGTCGACATGTTTTATTCAGCAACTGCGTATTTGGTGTACTCAGATGCCTTGATGACAAGCTGACGTTCAAATGATCTCCGTTATACAAGCAAAGACGAGTCAGCAGATTAGTCTATATTGCGAAAATAGCGAGTGAAATAACGTTACATGAGCACTGGGAAGGCGCTGGGGGATATAAAATAAACATGAGGCATTTACGTAGAAACATTGCGACAAGAATATAAAACCAATGTTCCTAACACAAATCCGTAGATTATGCAAACGGCATATATTGGATGTATGATACACGTAAACATTGCTGTACTCTCCTCTTGGTGATTCTTGTATAACACTTTAATATTTATCTCATTTCTTTTTCGTTTCAGCCTATTACTATTAGTTGATGGAACATTGTGCCTAAACTATTATACATGACTAACATTGAAGAGAGGTATATCATTTAATCAATCTGGTCCTACAGCGGGAAAAGGATATGCAAAACAAAGAAAAAATGTTATACAGACCGGCCAACAAATGCCTGTTGCATCAAACCCATTACAGATGATTCCCTGCTCTCGCAACGATTAAGATTTTGTTGACTTTTGGACAATTGGATTCACGAAAGAGCATCTGGCATCACATAAAGCATTGAATCTGGCCTAGCTCGTTCCGAGTACCCATTAACTTAAAGCTTGTTATTATGCTGAGCGAACTTGTCAACGTGCAATAGACGTAAAGCAATGATATCAAATGAATCATCAAATCTGTAATATCATAATCCCTATAATCTTTATTCATGAAGCAAATTTAATGGCTTGGACTTCTAGGGCATTGTCCTCGCAATGACAACCAAGGTCAACATCCACTTAGTATGCATATGATTTTCAAGGCCAAATGTGAACACTGAACAATTCAATGGCTATGGAATGATTATTGCTATTCATTCAGAAAACAATGGTCAGGTAATCCCCAAGAAACGAGATGTTTACAATATAAAATATCACATGTTCGTTGGGTGATCAATATGGAGGACGTGACTGGGTTTCATAACTTTTATCAACCAATATGCAACAAACCCATACAACGATAAATCAAATAATATCATTTCATTGTTAAGCAGCATGACAAATGAACACTTCAAAAGCATAATCTGGCAACAGAGTTATCCCTGCTGGTGGTAAAGGTGGCTGAACATAATACGTGTGACAAGAGCCCCATTACCAATCGTCTTGAAAGACATATTCATAAATAGTTTTGGCGCATATATGAATATATTTAACGTGCGTCCATCACATTTACGGAAGGGTAATCGCATTCCATGATGTTGCTTGAGAAAAAATGATAAGTATTATCTATATCTATTAATGTTTATGATAGATGCAGTCACATGGTATGTTGTTCGTAATATTGCTATACCAAAGATATAAGAACAATGAACGATTGACAAAAGGGGGCCAAATAGGGATCAGATAAATGGACTGTCAAAGAGTGACACATTCCTTATTATTATTATTAGAAACGGTGCCACGTAAGCTTGCTAGTTTGATATTTCAATCTGACTAGAGAGTTCTGCTGCATTGCCAATTATAGTGCCCAAATTATCATAAGTAACTTCCGAGGATCTTAGCGACATATCGCAACACTGATGGCGACAGGAATGCTACTTTAAGGCAGTATATCATGAATTTACGGCAAGCTACCAAGAACTAACTGAAAGTTTTATTCATGTTATGTCGAGAGCAAACATAATCTGACGATGTTATATAACCTCACGGTGGCATACTGCGTTGCTAATATGGCAAACACTATTCCGCTGATCTTCACTCAATTCGTTCTGACCACTAACATTAGTAGTATTCACCTGTAACACGACAATGACGAAGTACATATTTGTACACAGCACATGGGCATCATTAAACCCGATTCACTGTATATAAATGAAAGTATTATTGCTCACCACACTGTGTAGATAAAGATATAGAATATAGAGTATTTTCTGAGTATGGCTTATGATCCTTCGATGAAAGATTCTATTACACTTATACACGGCATGTATTTAAGTAAGAAAATAGAAGTAGCAATTCAATAAACGCCCATAGTCTTGTCTGCAGCAAGTATAAGCATTTTAATATTAAAGAGTAGACGTTTGTTTTATTTGCATCCAACGCAAGGATAAAGTTGTATTTTGATGACAAATATGACACACGTGCTGGTTGGCAGAACCTGAAAAAGAAATATAGCAGATGTGGTGAAGTTTTAACGATTCCGTTTATTGCATCGCTGTTGGTGGTGTTTTATGACACGGTATAATGTTTTTTATTAAGTTCATCTCGGTGTCAAGTTAAATATTAAATGCATCTACAGCGTTCCCTGTGACACACTTAATATTTCAAAATTATTTTAGTTGATGGTTTAAATGTGCCACGTGCAAGAATATACCAGGGAAAAGGTCATCCATATTCCTTGTAAACCAACTGTTGGTCTGCTTGGAGTGGCTTCTGTATAGCATTGTAATTACAACATTGTAAGTTCGTTTAAATAAGTGCGAACTGGAATGCAATCATACGGGCGTCACAGCGGAACAACGTGATTGAACCCTCATTTAGCCCAAATGTGTGCATTAGCTTTGGAATTAATGTGGTAATTATTGCATTTTGGGAAGTATCGTTTCGAAAAAGTACAAACAAGTTACATAAGCCATAATAGCAGTTTTGTACTATTATTGTGTATTTGATGATATCAATAAGCAACAATGCAACTCACATCAGGCCGGTTTGACATTTCTTGTACATAATTCTTAGAAATCAACAAAGAATAAATATAATCACCATCGGTTTATTCAGTACATCGCCGCAAAATATTTTACGTCTATACACGTTACGGGATCTCAGGGCACATCTCACTGCATATTATATTGATTTGCTACGAAATACACCTCGGCAACTATAAACGATTATATATAGCAGTAAAATGTCGTATTGTGCGGCACATTCCCCATAAAAGCCTGATGCATGGTTTTACCAACCGGCTACGCGAAAAGGATGCAGCATGGCGGGGGTCACATACATTCAGGATTCTCATTGATCGTAATTCAGCGTTACTAAGTCTTGGTTTCGTTGTGCAAAAATGATGCCAAGAGTAAACTAAAGTACTTACATTTTACCGTTGCCATTAATGAGCCAAATGAAGTCAACAGAACTCTACCATATACAAGTTGATATTATAATATACGTGGCATGATCATACAAGCTATAATATCTAGCGCAGTCATATCTCACGCCGGATATCTTCATTTACATTTTCATCCTTCATTATCGTCCCTTATCATTTACTATTCTTATATTTCATGAATACCGAGACCAATCACGACATAGTGACCATGTGCGTTTTAATTACATCAACATATCAACGGTAAGGAAGAATTCTATTGACACGCATACTTATCAAAATTGATAATGGTAGTATGCTATAACCACACTGACTGAGATCACCTTCCAGAGCTCATCATTCATTCCGTTAGATGACCCATTCGTTGATCATTCGTGTGCAATGTGAGTATGTTGAATACCTGGCGAGTATGTTATTTTGTAGACCTGAATGAATAGATACTACTCAATTCTTAAAGAAGCTTACCATGTATCGGACGTTAAATGTGGTATTTGCACGGGGAATATATTTACGTTTGACACTTCTATTATCAATAACCAAGATACAATGGTTCATCTCTTTAGTAAAATACCATGTGCTTATTTCACAGAATGCCACCATGATGTCGTCGTCAGTCGTTGGCTTCCAAATAGTGCACTATATTCCCTTATTGTAGTGTGGTTGGAGGAACGACCATGGAAGGCAGTTTGGGTACAAGACCATTTTGTGATAATATAGAAGGCGGCAATTCATTAACATACATTTTCTGTTCAGGGCGCAGATATGTCGCTACGCCTTGCCGGGGAAATAGCCTCATAATCACAATAATAATATATCATTGCTGATGGTCCCCAAATGCAATCATTGGGGCGCACAAATACAATCATACCACTGCGTAACCGTGAATCAGTAATTGATATTCACCTCAACGATTTCAATGAATATAAACAAGCAGAGACTGACAAGATTGACCCTTGAGACCCACAGGGCTGGTCATTGACCATTAAGGGTATCAAGAAGCGCATTGCTATTAAACAGATATAGCAAGGACAAAGTATAACCAGTGATGATCATGATATTGGCAGCAAAATAAGCTATCGTACCATTAGTTTTCTGGACATGCCATGGTCGTCTTCCTTTATAATCTACACTGACGTCATCTACTTGTGGCCGAATGATCGAGGCTTAACTCCCAAATACAAAGATATTCGACACAGCCTAACCTGAATGTTTCAACAGGTTGGAACAACAATTTTCTTTCAACCATTACAGACTGCTGAGGGTTCTGTATTTGTTGTACAACTCAGGAGAGCTCTGTCCATCAACGATCATGATAGAGTTTATCCACAGCCTCCTCGTATTTGCCATTCTCTTGATTTTCTGGCTTCTATTGCTGTTAATCAAGGGTCATGACGACGGGACAGCAACCTTTGTGGTACATTGGATCGACGACATGTTGACGACCTAGAACTCGCTGAGGTCGACTTTTCATACATGTCTAGTACAGACATTTGGATTTCGTTGTGGCCATACCGATGATCAGTGGAACAACATTGTATTATCGATCCTTCTCCAGCTTGTTCCATATTTACAAGGCACGAATGCAACGGATAACAAATCGTCTGCTTGCAGTCTTCCCATACGACTACAGCACCGTTGTGTAGTTGATTGTTTATGGATGTAATCTGCGTGCGCTACAGAAATATTCCCTTTCGTTCAACCCTTTACCGGCAAATGACTGAATGCTTTACTGGTGATGACCTTGATATGTTGTAAAGTGAACTTACGGAAGTTGCATGGTAAAAATTAGAAATAGATTTTACTCGCCATTAATTATCATTAGACATGCAGGATTTCAGGATATTTGGGCATTATATTTCAAATGACAATTAGCATCGCAAGGTAGATTCGACGTCAACATATACTTTAATACAAATTCAAATGCGATTGAACCTTGCAATTCTGCCCCTAAGCTACATAACGGTAAAGAAAGAACCTGAATAAACATGTTGAGTTACCTAATGAAATCTCCCCTGAATATATAAACTGCATAGACTAGTGTCAAAATGAACTATTTGTTCTGATTTTCAGCAGTTAAACAATTAGACAATTAATGTTTCAAAATAAGGGCACCTTAGCAAAACAATTGTCACTATTTGATTGTGTTTCTGCACATACACCACTATTTAGCAAACATAATGAATGTTTCATCATCTTTACATCGTATGCTTACATAATTTAGACTACACAAACGCATATTATTGCTTAAACCTACACATTTGATTCGTTTAAAGTGTTACCTAACTAACCTCTCTTTTTCTGATGTCTAGTTTAAGACTTCAATGGCCCAGCAATGCCAGATGGTGAAGCCCAAGCAATGACATTTATTTATAGATTATTTTATTACACATAACTTTCACATTTACGAATGCAATTTATTTTTCAAGAAAGGTGGAGAAATGCGGAGAATTACTGCAAATATTAATTGATTTTCTGAATTATGTAAAACAAATGTTTAAAATAAAGTATTGAGAGAGCATGTTGAGGATACTTGTATAAGGATGATATATCTATTAAATAACCATCTTTTGTGGTTTGCGAAGTGCCATTGCGATGCAATGCGTCTGCGGTATAATATGACTATAGCAAAGACATTGACTTATTTGCACATGTGATATTGCACACTGTATTACTGTATGGCCGTCATAAACAGTTTCCATATGTTATCAGTAAGAAAACCCCATTACCATTATGTTCAGTCTTGTTGACGGTGGAGATATTGGGGACGCCAGTATACTGTGACAGGCAGGTAGCGAACAGAGATGACAGGGAAATGGTGAGGGATGAAGACGTAAATCAAATATTTATTAATCAACAACAACCTGAATGGCACTGTTTGGATGCGTAACTCACAAGTGTGTGTTGTTAATGCAAAATGTCTAGGTATTTTAACATTGATGCCAGTTATTATTTGGCGTACTCAATTAAGCAAACACATTAAACAACCTGAATGACACTGTTTGGATGCGCAAGCAAACACAGAGACATTTATCAATCTCTATATGCAAATGTTTGCGTTAGCTGAATGAACAATGTATTCCGAATAGTACATATCTTGTTTCAACAGGTATGCATGGGCCCATAAAGTAGATGTTATTTGAATAACGCCTATGGTTTGACTGTCACCAAGAGTAAATGCAAAAACGGTAAAGGCACTAAAACACTAATGAGCTATAGAATTATGTATGGTTACAGTGTATAGCGGTCACTTCCAGGTGAATATGAATTGAACAAGTCAAGTGCAGCCGAAGGAGAAATTATAGTAAGAGACACGAATACTCACTGGACAGAGTTTTTACTTAACATGTGCAGAAAAAGGTATGCATTTTGCATGCTTTTTCAGGCAACATCACGAAAACATAATGTGTGAGATATTATTTGATGCAATTTATTAGTGAATGGTTTATAAAAAAGTTATCTGCGTATTACCAGGTCGGCCACACTAGAGAAATGTCCACCATAAGCCACGAGAAGATTGCTTATTGCTTATTAACATTTGCTGGAAAACCTGTAATTGCCACTGCTTCCTCCATAACTAATGAAATGCATATCATAATCCGGGCTAGTTTAATCTATACCGTACTCCCGTGTTTACGCAATAATCACGATCCTTAACAAAGGTGACTCTCCAGCCAAGTAAATTTAGTATTGTTTAATCATCTTTTATCAGTTATTTAATATATCATCGCTATATTTGTGTAAAACTTCAACCTAATTGCTGCCATAAATATGCAAGTTGAGAAGCAATTACATGCTTTATTGGAATTAATTTTCTAATCTATGCATGGGCAATTACCCCCTAGGACTGTACACAGAAAATATATTTGTCAAGAATATCGCGTTTTTTAAATAAGAAGAAAAGTTGGCTGTTTGCAGTTTACGTTTAAGTTCGAGGTATCGTTAAGCATAAGGCTGTAATTGTGATTTTATAAATGCAGGACAATTAAATGAATATAAAAGTGAAAGAAAATACTTGAAATACTGAATGCAAAAATCTGTCCACAGTATTAAATGTGCTGAGGGTACAATGACAATACTGAATGTGTAAAGTTATTTGATAACTTATACAACTGACTATTTTTTTACCTGTATATATTGTTAGATAAAGCTTGGGAAAGGTATTATATACTCACCATTCGTATAGGTCTTTTGTGGATTCTGCATCGGAGTCTGAGTCAGAGCTCCCGGTTTCATTGTCCGAGTCTTACTTGGAAAATGCAACTCCCGCCCGTATTGGCTCTAATAAATAGCAATGGACATAATTTGCCCCAAGGTCATGTAATGGGTCCTTGGCTTGATGTAATACGGTGCGATCTTAAATCTTGTAGGCCGAGCAGCTTGAGTCACGCAACTTGCCAATTGCCAACTAAGGCAAAATTGCATCGAGAAGATAGCTTCGTATTTTCTTCCGACTGGGACGTTGTCGGTGGATATTAAGCGTGTATGAGAGTAATAAAGAAATGATGAAAATCGTTGTATTTGACCTTTAATGAACGAAAATTAGCATTAGTGGTATGAGGCGGGTTATCCGCATTCACTGATGATGTGCGTGGGCTGAACTGATGTCCGCGGGATTAACAGTGCGGCAGCCCTTTATAAGGGTTTGATCAAACTTGTGAATCCCAAGATTATCGTGGGGAGGCAGTTTTAGGGCGGTAAGAGAAAGTCGAGGTTGTGTTTATACGGACGCAAAGACAGCACGCTAATGTGTATTCCGACCAAATTACGGGTCACGTGATACACGCTGTCCACGGGCACAGCGACATTGTTCATCTGAGTGAATTATGTGGCTCCTCGAGCTTCCTTTACCTCTGCCGCAAAGCCGTCATTGTAAAAGTGCCCATCAGATCAGTGCTGTTTGTCTCTCCATCGAGCAAGTCACCCTAACCGCATTACTACTATGAATGTGTTATTTCGGTTACATGTGATGAACACACGTGTAAGTTCGTAACTAGACGCATAGTGCCACAACATCTTCTCCAACATTAGATAATCTATTTGTGTTGCAGTATATGTCTCATACCATTATTTACGACAGCAACAATTATATCGAAAACTTTCTTCAAATCCGAGAAAACATAGATGGCATCGATTGTTTTATATGAATGGCATAAATGTTAACACTGAATCCGGGCTGCAAACTATTTTAACGTGGAATCAAATGTCGTTGTATAATTGGTCCATGTTTTTTTGGTACAGTCTTCTTTGTGCGCTATCATTAAGCGTTCACATACGAAATGATCGTTCAATCTTGTATAAAACATATTTTAGTTAGATAATGTGTTGTACTTAAAGCCAGAAGCCTTTGTGGTAAACAGCTAATGACACATTGTGACTGTACATTAGCTGTGGCAATTCTAATTTCTTTAACAGGGTTTTATACATTTAGCCAAATCAGCCTTCGGATTCATGTCCAATCAACTGAATCGCGACATTCAGGATGGTGAAGGTCCCAATTACAGTTCAATACAGTAACTGGAAATAAGCATACTAAGAATGCAAATGGTTGCGCATATTTCGATCTATAGCGTGATAGCAGATTAAGGACTTGTACTGCCAATTGTCATTTCTTGCAATGCAATTTTCGATTAGATTGCGTGCATAACCAGCTGCGTTACGCTGCAGTAAATAATACCATTTGCACAATAAATGTTCAATCAAAACAAAGTGCATAACATTAATACCACTTTTCGTTTAGATGGATAACTAAAATAGTCGTCTCATATATTTTACTGTGTCTAGTTCATTGTCGTGTTATTGTTATTGGAAATTATTTTCAACACTTTCAACTATACTCAGCTGATTGAATCCTGGGAATGCTAACACCCGGTAGGTATTACGACGGTAGCAGATATGACACAAGGCAAAAGTAACCAGGAATGGGTAGACTGAATGAATCCTGAATATTTCGCATATGATTAATATTGGTCATCTAAACACTTTTGAAAGCAGTCGATTTATTGTTGATACCCACCGAATATTTGTTCAAATCATTATTCTTTCCTTTCAATTGCATCGGTGTAGAGCCTTTGACTGAAAATGTTGTGTTCTTTCCTCACGAACGTTAATTGATACCCTCCAAATGATGATGGGGCTATTAATGTTCCATATTATCTATGATATCAATGGCGAGTAAACTTAAATATATATCTTACCTCCGTCGGCATTTCAAGCTAATGAGACATGGTGAAGTTGATTTAAGCGCATGAGAGTAAATTTGGTACGTTGATTATTATCTTCATGTCCAATTCCAAAGCGCGAGACGACTTCAATTAGGGAGGTATTTATACCTTTGGCCTAAAGCCATCGTTACTATCTATTGACACCATTGTCAAGGTCGGCGTGATCGTCGCCATGTTTCTTCCTGTATGCGCTACATTTATCTTAATTATCAAGCGTGAGGGTTGCAGTAATATTGGGAAATTACGTCTCTTTCAACAACGAGGCGATATCCAGACGGTGATGGATGAGGATGATTCAGATGCTACGACAGCTCCTCTTTAGTGCCAGAGCCCACAAGCCCGGTGTCCTATTCAGGCTGCGAAACCCACACCACTAGCACCTCTAGCACAACGCCATTGTGCTACCGGGCGGTTGCACCCCCTGTCAGAGACGGGACCGCTATTTCAAGAGACCATCTGAGTCACAAGGGACCATAGGGAGGTATCATGCTGGTGTAATCTACGCAAGTTACAGAGGGCGAAAGAACCAAGGGTAGTTCCCTTTATGGTCGGTATATAATATGGAACAGTGAGTATTCAACATAAGATAAATTGGACGCAAATATAACACTCAATGCCCGTGGCCATGTCATTGAAGTATGTGACGTCTGGTATTATACCGTCTGCATATAGAATGAAATAATATGCGTTTGCACGAGTTGTAGTGAGTTTTGTCTGCACGGACTTATTGATATAACGGTCATATGGTAAAATATTGTGCAACATCAAATTTCAAAATGGGATAATGCTTTCGAAATATTTATATCATACCGCAGAAGCTTATCAGCTCAATAACACATTAGCGAATTTTATTCGGCGCTTCACCAACTACATAAGGTGTTGGTTATTTAATATATAGATAATACTTAACATGCTCTCTCGATACTGATTTTTATATTGCTCATTTGTTTTGCCTGATTCAGATAATCAATTAGGATTTGCAGTAATTACATATTTCAGGCAAATGTTGCAGACAGGCGAGTGCAGCTTTAAACTAGACACCATAAAAGAAAGGTAACTCTTCAAACGAATCAAATGTCCAGGTTTAAGCTATAACATAAAACTTGCATCATCTGCTGCGAAATTGCAAAAGGTATCAATCTTCATAACGACTGCTATTGTGTAGTCACGATTATGTAAGCTTACAATGTATAGTTGACGAAACCTTCATTGGGTTTGCTTAATCGTGGTGTATATGCAGTAACACAATCGAATAGGGACAATTATAAATTTGAGATGCTCTTATAAGGAAACACTGATTGTCTATTCTTTTAAAGGTTGAAACTCAAAAAGGTTATTTTGACGAAGTAAAAATGTGGGTATTTTCCTAACATTCTTGCATGTCAAATGACAACTACTGACGAGTAAAATATATTTCTATTTTTTAATCTAAGGAACATTTCTGTAGCACACATGGATGTAATCCGTACACAAGTGTCTTCAATAAACTAAACATCGGTGTTGTAGTCGTGTGGGAAGGCTGCAAGCACACAATTTGTTCTCCGTAGCATTATTCCTTGGTAAATATGGAACAAACTGGGGAAGGACCATACGATGTTGTTCCACTGATCATCGGTATGGCAATATCGACATAAAAACTTCTGTACTGGACGTGTATGAAAAAATGACTACGCAGAGCAAGTCCCCATTCGACCCCAGAGAGTTCTAGGTCGTCTACATGTCGTTGGCATAATGTACCACAGAGATTGCTGTCCCATCATCATGATCCTTGATCAATAGAAATTCAGGCTAGAAAAGCAAGATGATAACCAATACAAGGAGGCTGTGGATTAACGCTGACCGTTGATAAATAGAACTCTACTGAGTTATACAGCCATTACAGAACCCTCTGTAGACTCATACCACGGTTATTGATACAATGGTTGAAAGAGTATTGTGGTTCCAACCTGCTTAAACATTCGGGTTAGGCTGTGGCAAATATCTTTGTATTTGGCAGTAAAGCATCGAGCACTCGACGACAAGTAAGTGACGGCAACAAGAAGATGACGTTCGTGTATCTACGGCTAGTTGATGATAAAGGATGACAACCATGGCAGGTTCAGAACAACAATGGTACAATAGCTTGTTTTGCTGCCAATGTCAGGATCGTCACTGGTTATACTTTGTCCTTGCTATATCTGTTTAATAGCAAGGCGCTTCTTGATACCCTTACTGGTCAATGGCCAGCCCTGCGGATCTCTCGGGTCAATCGTGTCAGTCACTGATTGTTTATATTCGATTGAAATCGTTTGGGTGAATATCAATTAGTTTCATCGTTACGCAGTGGTATGATTGTATTTGGGGACCATCAGCAATGTCATATCATGTGCGGCCTCGATTGTGATTATGAGGTCGTTTCTCTCGTGAGCCGTACCGATATATCTGTATCGTGAACAGCAATATGTATGTTAATGAATAGCCGCCTTCTGGAATGAGTCATCTAACGGATGGATTTATGAGCTCCCGGAGGTGATCCAAGTCATGACGGTGGTGTGGGGATAGCATACTATCATTGGCAAGTTTGATAAGTATGTGTGTCAATGGAATTCTTCCTAACCGTCGAAATGCAGATGCAATCATACGTACACGTTCACCATGTGCTGATTGATCTCGGTATTCATAGTGCAAAACCTGCTATTTATTCTTATGTAACTTGCCCTTACCTTTTCAAAACGATCCAACCAAACATTCAATAATCAATATATTTTATTGCTACAATGCTCTCGTACGAACGACACATATCTGTATTATAGATACAATATAAATATTTTCTCATCAGATAATCGAAATGTTTGTTGAGAATCAATATACAACGTGGCTATGTTTCCAAAGATATCCCGTTACAGAACTAATGCACCCATGTGTGCTACATGAGGGTTGAGTCAAGTTGTTCTGCTGTGACGCCTGTATGATTACATGCATGTCCCACTTCGTATTTATTTAAACTAACTGGTCGTTATCAAAATGCATCACAGAGCCAGCCCAAGCCGACCAACAGTTGCTTGCAAAGAATATCGGTAACTCTCTTCTCCGGTATATTCTTGCGCGTGGCACATTTTAACCATCAACCTAAATAATTATGAATATATGACCTTCAAATCATAGAGTTTGTGTGAGAGGGAACGCTGTAGAAGCATTTAATATGTAACTTAATGCCGAGATGCATTTAATGAGCCACTTTATACCGGGTCTTAAAACACCACCTACAGCGAAGTGACAAATTGAATCGATAAAACTTCATTACAGCTTGTTATGGTGTCTGTTAGCTTCTGCAAACCAGCACGTGTCATATATCATGATAAAATGTGTGGCTAAATACTGGTCCATAACGTTTGTATTGTCAAAAATCTAATGTCAAAGTGCTTGGTTGTGACGAAGAGAAACATCAAGTCAGGCGTCCACAGGACAAATGGCGATTCAATTTCAGCTTTGGGCTCTACATGCAGACGCGTGTCATATCTTTCATCAAAAAGACATATTCATACCGCCTTGTATGAAAATAAACGAAACGCCTTCGCTTTAATATTAAAATGCTCCTGCTTACTTCAGTTTACCATAGGCCTTGATGTAATCGCTACTTCAATTTTCTTATGAAAAGACATGCTGATTATTAGTGTAATAGATTCTTTAATCGAAGGATCATCAGCCATACTCTAGAAAATACTCTATTTTGTATATCTGTATCTTGAACGTGCGGTGAGCAATATAATTATCATTTCTATAGAGTGAATCGGTTTTAATGTAGCCCATTTGCTGAATAAAAAATATCTACTTCGTCATTGTCGTGTTACATGCAAATGCCACAAATACTAGTAGTCAGCACGAATTAAGTGAAGATCAATGTAATAGTGTTTGCCATATTATCAACGCAGTCGGCCACCATGAGCTTATTTTACATCGTCAGGCCATGAATGCCTCGACATAAAATCAAACATCCTTCAATTAGTTCTTGATAGCTTGCCAAAAATTCATGATTAAGTGCCGTAAAGTAGCATTCCTGTTGCCATTAGTGGAGCGATATGTCGCTAAGATCGCCTGAGGTCATCTACGATAAGTTTAGCAATATAATTGACCTTGCAGCAGAACTCTTCGCTGTCTAGTCACATTGACATATCAAACTTCAACCTTCCATGTTATATTCGGTGTACAATAACTTATTACCTGACTAAAGGGCAAATATAAAAACGCCGATCGACGAAATGCACACGAGATTAATGCCTTTATATTACTGCAATATCCAGCAAGTCGTTCAATAATACCCTCGTGTTGTTATTGATGAGCATCAATATCACAAATACAATCCTTTTAACTGCTCAAACGTGACGTGAAATATTCCTTAAGATTCGTTGGGGATAAATGCTTACGATTATTTGTTTATTGCGGATATGTCATTTTACTCGTCGTGACAGCTATTTACCTACACCATAAATCATATAGATAGCCTGACACTGAATTCGGCATCATAGGAAAATAAGAGGCTTAATTCGTCCAGTTCATCTTTGTTAAGAATAAACGGTTCAAATAACTGAGCGAAGCAACTGTGCCTCGGCCCAGCAAAACCAGACAACATGTAACACTCATAAAAATCATATCATATATATATATATATACATATATATATATATATATATATATATATATATATATATATATATATATATATATATATATATATATATATATATATATATATATATATATATATATATATATATATATATATATATATATATGTATATATATATATATATATATATATATATACATATATATATATATATATATATTTATCTATATATATATAAACACATGTATATATATACATATATATATATATATATATATATATATGTTTATATATATGTTTACATATATGTAGAGATAATTTCTCTATATATATATATATATATATATATATATATATATATATATATATATATATATATATATATATATATATATATATATATATATATATATATATATATATATATATATATATATATATATGTAGTTATAAATACTATGACGGTGAATGGGTCAACTTTCCAAGCACGAACTTCGTATTTATTTAAACTAACTGGTCGTTATCAAAATGCATCACAGAAGCCAGCCCAAGCCGACCAATAGTTGTTTTGCAAAGAATATCGGTAACCTCTTCTCCGGTATATTCTTGCGCGTGGCACATTTTAACCATCAACCTAAATAATTTTGAATATATAACATTAAAATCATAGAGTTTGTGTGCGAGAGGGAACGCTGTAGAAGCATTTAATATGTAACTTAATGCCGAGATGCATTAATGAGAGCCACTTTATACCGGGTCTTAAAACACCACCTATAGCGAAGCGACAAATTGAATCGATAAAAAACTTCATTACAGCTTGTTATGGTGTCTGTTAGCTTCTGCAAACCAGCACGTGTCATATATCATAATAAATGTGTGGCTAAATACTGGTCCATAACGTTTGTATTGTCAAAAATCTAATGTCAAAGTGCTTGGTTGTGACGAAGAGAAACATCAAGTCAGGCGTCCACAGGACAAATGGCGATTCAATTTCAGCTTTGGGCTCTACATGCAGACGCGTGTCATATCTTTCATCAAAAAGACATATTCATACCGCCTTGTATGAAAATAAACGAAACGCCTTCGCTTTAATATTAAAATGCTCCTGCTTACTTCAGTTTACCATAGGCCTTGATGTAATCGCTACTTCAGTTTTCTTATGAAAAGACATGCTGATTATTAGTGTAATAGATTCTTTAATCGAAGGATCATCAGCCATACTCTAGAAAATACTCTATTTTGTATATCTGTATCTTGAACGTGCGGTGAGCAATATAATTATTATTTCTATAGAGTGAATCGGTTTTAATGTAGCCCATTTGCTGAATAAAAAATATCTACTTCGTCAATGTCGTGTTACATGCAAATGCCACAAATACTAGTAGTCAGCACCAATTAAGTGAAGATCAATGTAATAGTGTTTGCCATATTATCAACGCAGTCGGCCACCATGAGCTTATTTTACATCGTCAGGCCATGAATGCCTCGACATAAAATCAAACATCCTTCAATTAGTTCTTGATAGCTTGCCAAAAATTCATGATTAAGTGCCGTAAAGTAGCATTCCTGTTGCCATTAGTGGAGCGATATGTCGCTAAGATCGCCTGAGGTCATCTACGATAAGTTTAGCAATATAATTGACCTTGCAGCAGAACTCTTCGCTGTCTAGTCACATTGACATATCAAACTTCAACCTTCCATGTTATATTCGGTGTACAATAACTTATTACCTGACTAAAGGGCAAATATAAAAACGCCGATCGACGAAATGCACACGAGATTAATGCCTTTATATTACTGCAATATCCATGCAAGTCGTTCAATAATACCCTCGTGTTGTTATTGATGAGCATCAATATCACATACAATCAATCCTTTAACTGCTCAAACGTGACGTGAAATATTCCTTAAGATTCGTTTGGGATAAATGCTTACGATTATTTGTTTATTGCGGATATGTCATTTTACTCGTCGTGACAGCTATTTACCTACACCATAAATCATATAGATAGCCTGATACTGAATTCGGCATCATAGGAAAATAAGAGGCTTAATTCGTCCAGTTCATCTTTGTTAAGAATAAACGGTTCAAATAACTGAGCGAAGCAACTGTGCCTCGGCCCAGCAAAACCAGACAACATGTAACACTCATAAAAATCATATCATATATATATACATATGTATATATATATATATATATATATATATATATATATATATATATATATATATATATATATATATATATATATATATATATATATATATATGTATATATGTATATGTATATATATATATATATATATATATATATATATATATATATATATATATATATATATATATATCTATATATATATATATATATATATATATATATATATATATATATATATATATATATATATATATATATATATGTAGTTATAAATACTATGACGGTGAATGGGTACTATGACGGTGAATGGGTCAACTTTCCAAGCACGAACTTCGTATTTATTTAAACTAACTGGTCGTTATCAAAATGCATCACAGAAGCCAGCCCAAGCCGACCAATAGTTGTTTTGCAAAGAATATCGGTAACCTCTTCTCCGGTATATTCTTGCGCGTGGCACATTTTAACCATCAACCTAAATAATTTTGAATATATAACATTAAAATCATAGAGTTTGTGCGAGAGGGAACGCTGTAGAAGCATTTAATATGTAACTTAATGCCGAGATGCATTTAATGAGCCACTTTATACCGGGTCTTAAAACACCACCTATAGCGAAGCGACAAATTGAATCGATAAAACTTCATTACAGCTTGTTATGGTGTCTGTTAGCTTCGGCAAACCAGCACGTGTCATATATCATAATACAATTTGTAGCTAAATACTGGTCCATAACGTTTGTATTGTCAAAAATCTAATGTCAAAGTGTTTGGTTGTGACGAGAAGAAACATCAAGTCAGGCGTCCACAGGACAAATGACGATTCAATTTTAGCATTGGGCTCTACATGCAGACGCGTGTCATATCTTTCATCAAAAAGACATATTCATACCGCCTTGTATGAAAATAAACGAAACGCCTTCGCTTTAATATTAAAATGCTCCTGCTTACTTCAGTTTACCATAGGCCTTGATGTAATCGCTACTTCAATTTTCTTATGAAAAGACATGCTGATTATTAGTGTAATAGATTCTTTAATCGAAGGATCATCAGCCATACTCTAGAAAATACTCTATTTTGTATATCTGTATCTTGAACGTGCGGTGAGCAATATAATTATCATTTCTATAGAGTGAATCGGTTTTAATGTAGCCCATTTGCTGAATAAAAAATATCTACTTCGTCATTGTCGTGTTACATGCAAATGCCACAAATACTAGTAGTCAGCACCAATTAAGTGAAGATCAATGTAATAGTGTTTGCCATATTATCAACGCAGTCGGCCACCATGAGCTTATTTTACATCGTCAGGCCATGAATGCCTCGACATAAAATCAAACATCCTTCAATTAGCTCTTGATAGCTTGCCAAAAATTCATGATTAAGTGCCGTAAAGTAGCATTCCTGTTGCCATTAGTGGAGCGATATGTCGCTAAGATCGCCTGAGGTCATCTACGATAAGTTTAGCAATATAATTGACCTTGCAGCAGAACTCTTCGCTGTCTAGTCACATTGACATATCAAACTTCAACCTTCCATGTTATATTCGGTGTACAATAACTTATTTCCTGACTAAAGGGCAAATATAAAAACGCCGATCGACGAAATGCACACGAGATTAATGCCTTTATATTACTGCAATATCCAAGCAAGTCGTTCAATAATACCCTCGTGTTGTTATTGATGAGCATCAATATCACAAATACAATCCTTTTAACTGCTCAAACGTGACGTGAAATATTCCTTAAGATTCGTTTGGGATAAATGCTTACGATTATTTGGTTATTGCCGATATGTCATTTTACTCGTCGTGACAGCTATTTACCTACACCATAAATCATATAGATAGCCTGATATTGAATTCGGCATCATAGGAAAATACATATATACATATATGTATATATATATGTATATATATATATATGTATATATATATATATGTTATATATATATATAGATAAATCTATATATATATATGTATATATAGATATATACATATATATATATTTATAAATTTATCTATATATATATATATAAACATATATTATATAATATATATATATATATACATATATATATATATATATATGTATATATGTATATATATATGTAAACATATATGCATAGATAAATTTCTATATACATATGTATATATATACATCCATATATATATATATCTATATATATATATATATATATATATATATATATATATCTCTCTATATATATATATATATATATATATATATGTAGTTATAAATACTATGACGGTGAATAGGCCAACTTTCCAAGCACGCAAACAACCAATCCATTTATATCAATTCTCACCTAATCGTTGCTTTGAAATAGAACCAGCATAGATGAGTGTGTCATAGGTTTCGCTATAGATGCATTCAATATGCAACTGAATACCGAGTTACATGCGATGAGCAACTTATACCTGATCATAACACACCACCTACAGCGATGACTCGATAAAACTACATTAGAGCTGTCATGGAGTCTTTTAGGTTCAGCGCGTGTCATATATTATGATAAAAACTGCTATAAAACGTTTGCATTAACAAAAAGCTTGTTTCAAAGTGCTTGGCTGTGACAGGAAGGAACAGCAAATTAGGCGACCACGGGACGAATGCCGATTAAATTTTAGCGCTAAGCTCTGCAAGCAGACGCGTGTCATATCGATCATCAAAAACATCTTCATCACGCGTTGGATACAAATTAAAGAAACGTCTTCTCTTTGATATTGAAATGCAAATGCTTGATATAAACACGTTTACCATAGTCCCTAATTTAATCGCTACTTAAATTTTCTAATGAAAAGATATGCTCTGTAGAATCGTTCATCGAAGGATCCTAAACAATACAAAGAAAATTATTTGTATTATGTATATTTATCTTGATACTGCTGCGAGCAATAATATTATTATTTATATCCAGTGAATCAGTTTTAATGCAGCCCAATTGCTTTATAAATATATTCGTTATTGGCGTGTTACATGCAAATCCCAAGAATGTAAGTAATCAGAACGAATTCAGTGAAAATCAGCGGAATAGTGTTTGCTATATTATCAACGCAGTCGGCCTCCATGAGCTTATATTACATCGTCAGGCTATGTTTGCACTCAGCATAACATGAATAAAACCTTCAATTAGTTCTTGGTAGCTAGCCGGAAATTCATGATATAGTGCCGTAAAGTAGCATCCCTATTGGGATATGTTGCTTAGATCCCCGAAAGTCACCTATGATATGTTGGGCAATATAACTGGCCATCCAGCAGATCTTGTCGCTCTCTAGTCGATAACATATTACCTGACTAAAGGGCAAAACTAACAAGCTGCCGCGGAACCGTTTCTAACACGTGTCCTTTTGCAGTAGTAAGGATCGATGTGTCAGTCTTTGGTAGACCTCTCCTCTAGCTCGCCCCCGCTTACGCTCTATCTCTCATCCCTATTTGGCCCCCATTGTTAATCGTTCATTGTTCTTTTGTATGGCATTATTACGAACATCATACAAAGTGACTGCATCTATCATAAACATGCAGAGATATAGATAATCATTACCTTTCATTCTCTCAAGCAACATCGTGGATATCAATTACATTTCACTAAAAGTGACGGACGCAAGTCAAATATATTCATATACGCGCTACAATAAAGGTACAAACAATATGTTGGTACAAACAATATATACGTGAGATACTGTTCAGTTCACGATCAATAAAATATATCCCTCAAGACGATTCGTAATGAAACCTTTGTCACACGTATTATGTAAAGCCACCTTAAGCACTAGCTGGGCTAACTCTGATGCTAAATGATGTTTTTTGAAGTGTGCATTTGTTATGCTGATTACAGAGGGAAAAATATTATTTGATTTATCGTAGTATGGTTTCTCGTATATTTGTTGATAAAAATTACAAACCTCCGTCGCTTCCTCCGTATTGATCACCCCAAGGACATGTGACGTTCTGTTCTAAATATCACGTTTAAAAGTTATTACCTGACCAGTGTTTTTAGGATGAATAGCAATTGTCATTCCAACGACAATGAATAGTTCAGTGTTCACATTTGGCCATGGACGTCATATGCACACCAAGTGGTGGTTGACGTTGGTTGTGATTACGAGGACAATGCTCTAGAAAACCGAGCCATTGTCTTTTCCAGATGAATAACATATAAAGGAGGATAAATAACAGGCGTCCGTAGTGGACAATCGTTAGCTTAAGCATCTCTTCTGATATGGTCTTCTACGGTGGTCGAATTTTTAATACGCTGGTAACCGATGTCTTGAAGCATGTCTGATGTGAATATTTCGTGAGGTTTACTCACGAGCCACACACATAAAACCACCAAGCACCCTTAATAGCATCCACAAACCAGCAAATACCTTCACACAACCTCTTCACTTAACCAGTAGTTTCAACGATATCAATACACAACTAAAGACCTCAACACACACCATCAAAGCCCTCGAAATACTCTTCAAGACCTCAACACACCGTCGAAACAGCGGCAAACACAACACGCACATAAAGTCAATCACAACCCGGTCGTTGTTGGAATAAATGATTTTCGTTTACCCCGAATATTTCGGGTATGATGAACGATCTAATGAAGTTGTTCGGGTGTCGGAAAATATGTGAAAAATACAGTAGGATTGTGAAGATTCGCTTTATTGTAAAGGATTCTATTTATCGGCAATAGCTTAGCAAATTCAAATTCATTGTGGGGGTATAATGTATGGGTCTGGGTAGCTGTCTTTGCGTCCAAACTCGCGTTGCTACCAGGTGACCTGTATTCTCGCCGTAACTTATTATTTTTTGTGGTTGACCGACGCTGCGTCATTCAGTAGGTCAAGTCTCTCCTGATATAGCATGAGCAACATTTGTATAAGTTCTGTTCCATCTTATTGCTTTTATCAGTAGTGGGTTTGACACCCGACACCAATCAACCATGCAAGATGCTTGGTTTATCAATGTATTCATTATTGATAAACCAATGCTAAATGACCAGGAAACTGAGTTTAGAAAAATGAATAAATACCATTACCCCTACATCACATATGAGATAAATGCGATCTGTTGTAAATCTACATAGTTTGTTGAAATAATAACTGAACGCAAAGAACACAGCTTGTCTTGAAATATATCCAGAACGAATTATCAAAAGGTGGTCAACCAAAATGATTTAATTCATGTTATGTTTTATGTGCAAGGGTCTAACATCTTAAATATTATGCATGTTTGGAGCTAAATGATACGAAGCCAGAATTAATATGCGTTTGCACGAGTTGTAGTGAGTTTTGTCTGCACGGACTTATTGATATAACGGTCATATGGTAAAATATTGTGCAACATCAAATTTCAAAATGGGATAATGCTTTCGAAATATTTATATCATACCGCAGAAGCTTAACAGCTCAATAACACATTAGCGAATTTCATTCGGCGCTTCACCAACTACATAAGATGTTGGTTATTTAATATATAGATAATACTTAACATGCTCTCTCGATACTGATTTTATATTGCTCATTTGTTTTGCCTGATTCAGATAATCAATTAGGATTTGCAGTAAAGCAGCAAATTGATCTGCTGTAATTACATATTTCAGGCAAATGTTGCAGACAGGCGAGTGCAGCTTTAAACTAGACATCATAAAAGAAAGGTAACTCTTCAAACGAATCAAATGTCCAGGTTTAAGCTATAACATAAAACTCGCATTATCTGCAGCGAAATTGCAAAAGGTATCAATCTTCATAACGACTGCTATTGTGTAGTCAAGATTATGTAAGCTTACAATGTATAGTTGACGAAACCTTCATTGGGTTTGCTTAATCGTGGTGTATATGCAGTAACACAATCGAATAGGGACAATTATAAATTTGAGATGCTCTTATAAGGAAACACTGATTGTCTATTCTTATAAAGGTTGAAACTCAAAAAGGTTATTTCGACGAAGTAAAAATGTGGGTATTTTCCTAACAATCTTGCAGGTCAAATGACAACTACTGACGAGTAAAATATATTTCTATTTTTTAATCTAAGGAACATTTCTGTAGCACACATGGATGTAATCCGTACACAAGTGTCTTCAATAAACTAAACATCGGTGTTGTAGTCGTGTGGGAAGGCTGCAAGCACACAATTTGTTCTCCGTAGCATTATTCCCCGGTAAATATGGAACAAGCTGGGGAAGGATCTTACGATGTTGTTCCACTGATCATCGGTATGGCAATATCGACATCTGTACTAGACGTGTATGAAAAGATGACTACGCAGAGCAAGTACCCATTCGAACTCACAGTGTTCTAGGTCGTCTACATGTCGTTGGCATAATGTACCACAGAGATTGCTGTCCCATCATCATGATCCTTGATCAATAGAAATTCAGGCTAGAAAAGCAAGATGATAACCAATACAAGGAGGCTGTGGATTAACGCTACCGTGACCGTTGATAAATAGAACTCTACTGAGTTATACAGCCATTACAGAACCCTCTGTAGACGCATACCACGGTTATTGATACAATGGTTGAAAGAGTATTGTGGTTCCAACCTGCTTAAACATTCGGGTTAGGCTGTGGCAAATATCTTTGTATTTGGCAGTAAAGCATCGAGCACTCGACGACAGGTAAGTGACGGCCACAAGAAGATGACGTTCGTGTATCTACGGCTAGTTGATGATAAAGGATGACAACCATGGCAGGTTCAGAACACCAATGGTACAATAGCTTGTTTTGCTGCCAGTCAGGATCGTCACTGGTTATACTTTGTCCTTGCTATATCTGTTTAATAGCAAGGCGCTTCTTGATACCCTTACTGGTCAATGGCCAGCCCTGCGGATCTCTCGGGTCAATCGTGTCAGTCACTGATTGTTGATATTCCATTGAAATCGTTTGGGTGAATATCAATTACTGTTTCATCGTTACGCAGTGGTATGATTGTATTTGGGGACCATCAGCAATGTCATATCATGTGCGGCCTCGATTGTGATTATGAGGTCGTTTCCCTCGTGAGCCGTACCGATATATCTGTATCGTGAACAGCAATGTGTATGTTAATGAATTGCCGCCTTCTGGAATGGGTCATCTAATGGATGGATTTATGAGCTCCCGGAGGTGATCCCAGTCATGACGGTGGTGTGGGGATAGCATACTATCATTGGCAAGTTTGATAAGTATGTGTGTCAATGGAATTCTTCCTAACCGTCGAAATGCAGATGCAATCATACGTACATGTTAACCATGTTATGATTGATCTCGGTATTCATAGTGCAAAACCTGCTATTTATTCTTATGTAACTTGCCCTTACCTTTTCAAAACGATCCAACCAAACATTCAATAATCACCATATTTTATTGCTACAATGCTCTCGTACGAACGACACATATCTGTATTATAGATACAATATAAATATTTTCTCATCAGATAATCGAAATGTTTGTTGAGAATCAATATACAACGTGGCTATGTTTCCAAAGATATCCCGTTACAGAACTAATGCACCCATGTGTGCTACATGAGGGTTGAGTCAAGTTGTTCTGCTGTGACGCCTGTATGATTACATGCATGTCCCACTTCGTATTTATTTAAACTAACTGGTCGTTATCACAATGCATCACAGAAGCCAGCCCAAGCCGACCAACAGTTGCTTGCAAAGAATATCGGTAACCTCTTCTCCGGTATATTCTTGCGCGTGGCACATTTTAACCATCAACCTAAATAATTATGAATATATGACATTCAAATCATAGAGTTTGTGTGAGAGGGAACGCTGTAGAAGCATTTAATATGTAACTTAATGCCGAGATGCATTTAATGAGCCACTTTATACCGGGTCTTAAAACACCACCTACAGCGAAGTGACAAATTGAATCGATAAATCTTCATTACAGCTTGTTATGGTGTCTGTTAGCTTTTGCAAACCAGCACGTGTCATATATCATGATAAAATGTGTGGCTAAATACTGGTCCATAACGTTTGTATAGTCAAAAATCTAATGTCAAAGTGCTTGGTTGTGACGAAAAGAAACATCAAGTCAGGCGTCCACAGGACAAATGGCGATTCAATTTTAGCTTTGGGCTCTACATGCAGACGCGTGTCATATCTTTCATCAAAAAGACATATTCATACCGTCTTGTATGAAAATAAACGAAACGCTTTCGCTTTAATATTAAAATGCTCCTGCTTACTTCAGTTTACCATAGGCCTTGATGTAATCGCTACTTCAGTTTTCTTATGAAAAGACATGCTGATTATTAGTGTAATAGATTCTTTAATCGAAGGATCATCAGCCATACTCTAGAAAATACTCTATTTTGTATATCTGTATCTTGAACGTGCGGTGAGCAATAAAATTATCATTTCTATAGAGTGAATCGGTTTTAATGTAGCCCATTTGCTGAATACAAAATATCTACTTCGTCATTGTCGTGTTACATGCAAATGCCACAAATACTAGTAGTCAGCACGAATTAAGTGAAGATCAATGTAATAGTGTTTGCCATATTATCAACGCAGTCGGCCACCATGAGCTTATTTTACATCGTCAGGCCATGAATGCCTCGACATAAAATCAAACATCCTTCAATTAGTTCTTGATAGCTTGCCAAAAATTCATGATTAAGTGCCGTAAAGTAGCATTCCGTGAAATATTCCTTAAGATTCGTTGGGGATAAATGCTTACCATTATTTGGTTATTGCCGATATGTCATTTTACTCGTCGTGACAGCTATTTACCTACACCATAAATCAAATAGATAGCCTGATATTGAATTCGGCATCATAGGAAAATAAGAGGCTTAATTCGTCCAGTTCATCTTTGTTAAGAATAAACGGTTCAAATAACTGAGCGAAGCAACTGTGCCTCGGCCCAGCAAAACCAGACAACATGTAACACTCATAAAAATCATATCATATATATATATATATGTATATATATATATATATAGATATATATATATATATATATATATATATAGATATATATATAGAGATAGAGATATACATATATATATATAGATATATATATATATATATATATATATATATATATATATATATATATATATATATATATATATATATATATATATATATATATATATATATATATATATATATATATATATATATATATATATATATATCTATATATATATATATATATATATATATATATATTAACACGAACGCGACCTTTAGTGGACAAACCGCCAACCTTTCGTAGACTTGGGTCCACGAAAGGATATACCAGTTTGTCCACATAAATTCAACGCCTATTTTCTTTCAAAATCATTGAAAATATTTTGGTTTGACTATTTGAATTTGATAGTCTAGTCTTAGTAACGTACAAAAATAATCTTTCAAGCGTGATTTCTTTCGATTTTGAAAATAATAGCGAAATAAAGTTTTAACAACTAACCATTCGCTGACATAACCCGCAAACCTCGATATCTTCCATACAACCATATATACTTCGATCCAAATTGCCGAAATAATGTCTAATCATGTGTGTTGAATATGTGTATATGAAAAATTAAAATATTTGATTTATTTTTAAATTTCTTTACAGAAAACTATATTTTTCTCCTTATTCATCATTCTACAATGTTAAATTAGATCGCGAAATGCTACCAATGGTTCATAATGATCACATTTACAACAAATATTATGTTTGTAATCCATGATGACTGAAAATGATATCAAAATTTCAGTTTTCCGCAAATATTCGATAATATATATATGTACGAAAGGTTGGATTTATACGTATAAATAAGTGTCTTGACCTTTCGTGGACGACCTTTCGAGGACCAAAAGTACATTTCAGGAATAAAAAGTGACAAAAAGATTTTTATTCGCATTGAACTATTTCATTGTATCAATGAAAATATGCCGAATAAATAATTGATAATTAATGATAGCAAAACCGTACTATACAAATTTGTCCACGAATGGTTGGAGTCTACGAATGGTTGGAAACGTCACTATATATATATAGATATATATATATATATATATATAGAGATATATATAGAGATATATATATATATATAGATATATATATATATATATAGATATATATATATATATATATATATATATATATATATATATGAGATATATATACTCTATATATAGATATATAGATAGATATAGATATATCCTATAGATAGAGAGATAGACATACAGATATAGAGAGGAATTATATGCCTATATCTATCTAGATCATAGAGATATATATCTCTATATAGATATATATATATATATATATATATCTCTAGATATATCTCTCTCTCTCTCATATATATACTATGTTTGACATATATGTATATAGATTCCTTTTTTATATAGAGATATATATCTCTCTATATCTCTCTATATATATCTCTCTATATAGATCTATATAGAGATATCTCTCTCTCTCTATCTATATATATCTCTCTCTCTTCTATCTCTCTATATATCTCTATATCTATCTATCTCTATCTCTATATATATATATCTATATATGTGTGTGTGTGTGTGTGTGTGTGTGTGTAGTTATAAATACTATGACGGTGAATGGGTCAACTTTCCGAGCACGAACACAACCGATCCAATTATATTAATTCTCACCTAATCGTTTCTTTGAAATAGAACCAGCATAGATGAGTGTGTCATAGGTGACGCTATAGATGCATTCAATATGCAACTGAACACCGAGTTGCATGCGATGAGCAACTTATACCTGATCATAAAACACCACCTACAGCGATGACTCGATAAAACTACATTAGAGCTGTCATGGAGTCTTTTAGGTTCAGCGCCTGTCATAGATTATGATAAAATGTATCTAAAAACTGCTATAAAACGTTTGCATTAACAAAAAGCTTGTTTCAAAGTGCTTGGCTGTGACAGGAAGGAACAGCAAATCAGGCGTCCACGGGACGAATGCCGATTAAATTTTAGCGCTAAGCTCTGCAAGCAGACGCGTGTCATATCGGTCATCAAAAACATCTTCATCACGCGTTGGATGCAAATTAAAGAACCGTCTTCTCTTTTATATTGAAATGCAAATGCTTGATATAAACATGTTTACCATATTCCCTAATTTAATCGCTACTTAAATTTTCTAATGAAAAGATATGCTCTGTAGAATCTTTCATCGAAGGATCCTAAACAATACAAAGAAAATTATTTGTATTATGTATATTTATCTTGATACTGCTGCGAGCAATAATATTATTATTTATATCCAGTGAATCAGTTTTAATGCAGCCCAATTGCTTTATAAATATATTCGCTTCGTTATTGGCGTGTTACATGCAAATCCCAAGAATGTAAGTAATCAGAACGAATTCAGTGAAAATCAGCGGAATAGTGTTTGCTATATTATCAACGCAGTCGGCCTCCATGAGCTTATATTACATCGTCAGGCTATGTTTGCACTCAGCATAACATGAATAAAACCTTCAATTAGTTCTTGGTAGCTAGCCGGAAATTCATGATATAGTGCCGTAAAGTAGCATCCCTATTGGGATATGTTGCTTAGATCCCCGAAAGTCACCTATGATATGTTGGGCAATATAACTGGCCATCCAGCAGATCTTGTCGCTCTCTAGTCGATAACATATTACCTGACTAAAGGGCAAAACTAACAAGCTGCCGCGGCACCGTTTCTAACACGTGTCCTTTTGCAGTAGTAAGGAACGATGTGTCAGTCTTTGGTAGACCTCTCCTCTAGCTCGCCCCCGCTTACGCTCTTTCTCTCATCCCTATTTGGCCCCCATTGTTAATCGTTCATTGTTCTTTTGTATGGCATTATTACGAACATCATACAAAGTGACTGCATCTATCATAAACATGCAGAGATATAGATAATCATTACCTTTCATTCTCTCAAGCAACATCGTGGATATCAATTACATTTCACTAAAAGTGACGGACGCAAGTCAAATATATTCATATACGCGCTACAATAAAGGTACAAACAATATGTTGGTACAAACAATATATACGTGAGATACTGTTCAGTTCACGATCAATAAAATATATCCCTCAAGACGATTCGTAATGAGACCTTTGTAACACGTATTATGTAAAGCCACCTTGAGCACTAGCTGAGCTAACTCTGATGCTAAATGATGTTTTTTGAAGTGTGCATTTGTTATGCTGATTACAAATGGAATAATATTATTTGATTTATCGTAGTATGGTTTCTCGTATATTTGTTGATAAAAATTACAAACCTCCGTCGCTTCCTCCATATTGATCACCCCAAGGACATGTGACGTTCTGTTGTAAATATCTCGTTTCAAAGTTATTACCTGACCAGTGTTTTCAGGATGAATAGCAATTGTCATTCCAACGACAATGAATAGTTCATTGTTCACATTTGGCCATGGACATCATATGCACACCAAGTGGTGGTTGACCTTTGTTGTGATTACGAGGACAATGCTCTAGAAAACCGAGCCATTGTCTTTTCCAGATGAATAACATATAAAGGAGGATAAATAACAGGCGTCCGTAGTGGACAATCGTTAGCTTAAGCATCTCTTCTGATATGGTCTTCTACGGTGGTCGAATTTTTAATACGCTGGTAACCAATGTCTTGAAGCATGTCTGATGTGAATATTTCGTGAGGTTTACTCACGAGCCACACACCATAACAACCACAAACCATAAAAACCACCAAGCACCCTTAATAGCATCCACAAACCAGCAAATACCTTCACACAACCTCTTCACTTAACCAGTAGTTTCAACGATATCAATACACAACTAAAGAGCTCAACACACACCATCAAAGCCCTCGAAATACTCTTCAAGACCTCAACACACCGTCGAAACAGCGGCAAACACAACACGCACATAAAGTCAATCACAACCCGGTCGTTGTTGGAATAAATGATTTTCGTTTACCCCGAATATTTCGGGTATGATGAACGATCTAATGAAGTTGTTCGGATCCAAACGTTTACACTTCCAGAATGAGGCTACATAATGCTAACTATGAGGGAATGGAA
The DNA here is from genome assembly GCA_034190875.2 of Urechis unicinctus. Taxonomy (NCBI): domain Eukaryota; kingdom Metazoa; phylum Annelida; class Polychaeta; order Xenopneusta; family Urechidae; genus Urechis; species Urechis unicinctus. Next base: position 18,227,625 of record CM067346.1, read on the forward strand.
CGTAACCATCTATATGTTCATATATCCACTGCCAGCAATATCTTCTCCTTAAGATAAACACGTTAAGTGCAGAGAGGACACATTATATCAATCTTTATATTATTCACAATGTGTTGGCATGAGAACAAATCAGTGTGTGAGTTGGATCATATGAACCACAAAAATGTATTCACGATATTATCTACCATTAATGGTCTGCAAACTCATGCGTTTGTCCGTACAAGCCGTGCTTGGCAACGTCACATCCTAATAAACCAATTTCAACTCGCCTACTCTCGTTTGAAAAGTAAACAGTTATCTTCATATATTTTTGTCGCTAGCACCGGACCTTTTTTCTGTTATGACGTTTATATTAATTTTATGTACGAGAATATCCAAAGGATGCTTTTGTGGTTGTTAGTTGACGAATTTCAAACGCTATAACAATTCGACGGATTAGATCATATACTTTCTATCAATACTATATCGGCATGTAGAGCACAGTGTAAAGAAATATAAAAAAACCGATCTACGATATTAATGCCATTACATTACTGCAATATCCGAGTCGTTCAATATACCCTGGTGTTGCTATTCACAGATTCCATCCTTTTAACTCCTCCAAGTAGCCTGTATGGCTATATATTATAAGAGATCGAGAATTTATGGGACAATTTATACTGGAGCGTCATGCAGTCGACAAGAATCATCCTGGTCAAAGCAACGTGGTAGTGAAATATTCCTGAGGATTCTGTTGGTATTGGAGATAATTGCTTACAATTATTTGGTTATTGCATATATGTCATTTTACTCGTCGTGAAAGCTATTTACCTGCACCATAAATCATACAGATAGCCTGATATTGAATTCAGCATCGTGGACTTGATACATACAGTTCATCTTTGTTCAGATTAAACGGATCAATTAACTGAGCGGAGCAAATGTGCCTTGGCTCAGCAAAACCAGACAACATGTAACACTCATACATTCCTCAGGTGTTAACGCAACCATATATATATGGTGTGATACATATAAGCCAATAGAATGCTTCCACTCATGCTACCGGCAAGTAAGTCGATAAATTCTACGCTCTGCAATTTTTACTCCAAGGCTGGTTATCAATTATGAAATACCCCCTATATATATATATATATATTATGAATAGATATATATATAGATATATATAGAGAGAGATATACCCTATATATATATATATATATATATATATATAGAGATATATATATATATATATATATATATATATATATATATATATATAGATATATATATATATATATATATATATATATATATATATATATTATATATGCATATATATATATATATATATATATATATATATATATATATATATATATATATATGTTATATATGTATATATATATTAATATATTCGAAGTGTACTCCGAATACACCTGTGTTCGCAATACATATGAGCATGTTATGTATTTTGTTGTGCTAACATGTGTCATTCATACAGAACATTCGATTATTATTTTCAATATTACATATGAAATTATTAAATATAATGCACTTGGTGTGATCATAGCTTCGGGTGTCGGAAAATATGTCAAAAATACAGTAGGATAGTGAAGCTTCGCTTCATTGTAAAGGATTCTATTTATCGGCAATAGCTTAGCAAATTCAAATTCATTGTGGGGGTATAATGTATGGGTCTGGGTAGCTGTCTATTCGTCCAAACTCGCGTTGCTACCATGTGACCTGCATTCTCTCCGTAACTTATTGTTTTTTGTGGTTGACCGACGCTGCGTCATTCAGTAGGTCAAGCCTCTCCTGATATAGCATGAGCAACATTTGTATAAGTTCTGTTCCATCTTATTGCTTTTATCAGTAGTGGGTTTGACACCCGACACCAATCAATCATGCAAGATGTTTGGTTTATCAATGTATTTATTATTGAGAATTCCATGCTAAATGACCATGCTAAATGACCAGGAAACTGAGTTTAGAAAGACGAATAAATACCATTACCGCTACATCACATATGGGATAAGTGCGATCTGTTGTAAATCTACATAGTTTGTTGAAATAATAACTGAACATACAGAACACAGCTTGTCGTGAAATATATCCAGAACGAATTATCAAATGGTGGTCAACCAAAATGATTTAATTCATGTTATGTTTTATATACAAGGGTCTAACATCTTAAATATTATGCATGTTTGGAGCTAAATGATACGAAGCCAGAATTAGTGAATAATTTCCATGAGAGAATCTTCCATTTGCACTTCCTGCTGTGTTGAGTCAATATTATCCAATTATAGCTAAAACAACCATGCGCATGCTCGTATTCATTACGCGGCCCAGTTAATACCTAGTCAGTCAGTCCGCTCATGATAGTTAATATGATGAATTGTGTTGTTTTACGGTCTGGAACCGATCTAATTAAGTCTTTTCTCTCATGCCTCAACATTGCTGGCCAGTTGCATTTTGTACAATAAGCTCAGGAAGCAGGAAATTGGTTTGTTGTCGTTTCCTAACTCTCGCGGATGGCAGTGCCCATTTATTAGCCTGTAAGCAACGTAGTGGCTGAATCAGTCAAGACTAAAAGCTGACGTAAACATCGATTTTGCAGCGGCTATCGCTTGCTTAGTACACAATTGCTCAGCCGAGCGTATGTGTGCTTGGGGTGATTGTCATTACAAAAAGGTCGAAAGGCAAATCATGGTGAGTGAAACACAGAAGAAATTAGAATGCTGCTTCTTCCAATAAATCAAACTAGCCTGCTAAAGACTGGAATGATGTTAACCGATTGCATTGTAGGCAGTTACATGACTATTTTAAACAACCTTAATCAGGGAAAAGTCTATTGATACATGTTATGCAGTTAAATGAAACCTGCTGTTTCAATGCACTGCCAGAGACACTTACACCCAAACTATTAGAGATATATGCTAAATGTAGAACTTATCACACTTAAAACTTGTGGGGATTGAAAGGGATAGTTGAAGTGGCCAAGGGCGCCATTAATCACACCAGCATTGCGTACTACACATGTGACACGGAAGCAATACAACGACAAGGCCATTTTCACCACCCACAGCAAGTTCAATTCTTGTGTTTGCAATATGTCATACATCTCTCTCATCCCATTACTTCTAAGAACGACCATGATACCAAAAACTCTCTTTTAATTGGGGATATTTTTGATGTCATCGAATGTTTTTCATATGCTTCACAGAAGCAATTATACCATTTTTATCAGCGCAACGATCAGTTCACTTCCAGTGAAAACAACGCTTCATACGCCCCATGCGTAACGAGTCACCATTCAAAGTGCAGGAACAGCCTGCTGGCAATGCCAGAATTGCCTTTGACTGAGAGTAAGATGCATATCACATACCGTAATAAGTACCTACTACAACGCAGTTGATTGCTCTCTCGAGTGGCTGTGATTTAGCGCCTCAGGGTGTTATTAGCAGTAGATTACACACTCCAGTGGCTGTTGTCTAGCGCCCTAGGGCGTTGCTAGCAGTACCACTCCACGTGACTGCAATCAGCGCTGTAATACGTTGCACCATTGCTGGTCGCAAATTCCCGCTATAACATTGAATCGCTTGCTCTTCATCAACATTATATATGCGCCCTATACTACGTTACAGTGTGTTGTTATGCCAAGTGCACAGCTCATTGATTTCATATAAGCAGTTCACACTCTAAGCAGTGAATTAAAAATTGTTAAACCGGATTTGACCGAGTAATGTCAGATTAAAGTGTATCGAAACCATAATGAGTTGACTGCGCGCTTTTTCTCTCATATAGAATGATTTAAAAGTGTACATTTTCCACGTCGAAATCGGTCAACATAGGGCGTGGTAAAATTCTGGAATTTCTGGACAGTGACGTCACACTCGTTTGCAAACAATCTCGCCATCTTAAGCCTGCACAGTTGGTTGACAGCCTGTGACTTACCCTTCTTTCTTCACGGTCTAGTGTGTTTCTTGGTATGAAATATGCCTTATTGTTGTGCGTTCGGTTGTCAGAACAATGGGAAGTGATGCGAGAGTTTTTTTCGGTTTCCGAAAGACAGCAAACTGCGCCACATATGGGTGACGAAAGTCAAGCGTCAAGACTGGAGGCCGACCAGTACGACAGTTCTATGTTCTGATCATTTCGAGAATGGTGCTTATTAAACTGATCCAGAGCTGCTAAAAAAAGTCTAGGATTTCGTAAGAAACCTAGGCTACGAGATGAAGCTGACTCTCTTAAGCCATATTAGAGTCGATGAATGTCACCCTTAGCGACGGAGAGCCAAAAAAAAATACAACAGATGGGATCCGATGGCTGAACCTTAAGGCTAGTCTTGACATATGATTAGTTGGATGCTGAAGAATTTATATCCAAGTTGCCAGTATATCAATCTAGCTGTTTCTTGTCATACAGGTGCAGGCAAATGTTTTTAAGTAATTGTCACAAGGCAACTGCCTTATTATATTTGATGAAGTGCACTGACAGGGATTACTTCTGCTGTATGTATCCATGTGTCTTTTCATAGTAAATTTGTAAACATTGACATGCTTTAAGGCTATAATGAATGAAATAGTTGCATACTTATTGTATTGACACAGAAGTCTATCCTTCCTGGTAAAAAGGTACCCAGCACTGTATGGGAACGCACTGCAACTTGCTGACCGTAAGTGTCATCATTATGTTCTTTGTAGAGTTATGGCTTTTTATTCCTACTTGGCAAACTGTCATGTGTCAACCACTCTCTCCGGGATGCTTGGTGATTTGTTCCTCTGTTATAGCCATCTGCTTCTGCAGCCTGACTTTCATGCAGTGTAACAGCGACACATAAGTAGAAAAATAATTTGAGATAAGTTATTATAATTTATATATCAGTACAATGAATTGAATGTAAAAAGTGATGGGAAATTCTTGATATACTGCAGTCGTCTAGGTCTTTTATGGATTCTGTATCCGAAGCTGAGTCCGAGCTTCATTTTCCGTGATTGACTTGGACTATTTCCCGCCCTATTGGCTCAAATAAATATCCATGGACATAATTTGGCCTAATATTATGTAATGCCTCAAAATCGAAGTCTATAAATGTTATTTCGTAATCTTGTTGGTAGCAATGTGTCATACCATCTTGAATTTACTCACACATTGTAGTGGCCAACTGAAGATGGCTTCGTACCAGTCCGAGGGGGGAAATACGTGGACTGTACATTGGCCCTGGCAATTCAATCGGATTTCTTGAATAGGGTTTGATACAGTCTTCCTTCTCGCAAAATTCAGAATTGCAAAGGTCCTTATTACATTTCAAAACAGCAACTGGCAATAAGCATACTAAGAATGCCAATGAATATGTCCATTCTGGTCTATTGCGTGACATAAATTTGGCCAGCAGATTAAAGGTTTGTATGGCCAATTGTCAATTCATTTCGGTTGCATTCTGGTCTATGCAGATTAAAGGCTTGTATTTAAATTGCCTGCTTCTACCAGATAACTAAATGCTGCGTTAAGATTGCAGTGTTTAATTCATTCTCGTGCTATTGTTATTTGTAATTACTTTCAACTCTTCCAACCATTTCAAGTTAATTGTGTCCTAGGAAATCTTAAACTCGGGTGGGGCTCTATTTTGATGGCAGCAGATATGACACGAGGCTGAAACAACCATTAAGTGAGCAGGCTGATTGAACCTGCAAAGGTCGCATATAATCATTATCGGCCATCACAACACTTAAGAAAGCCGTCGATTTATTGTTCATACCAATCTGATATATGTTCCATTCATCATTCTTTCCTTTCGAATGCATCTGCATAGAGCCTCTGGCGGAAAGTGTTGTGTTCTTTCCTTGCGAACATTAAATGACACCCTCGCAAATTGTGACGGGGCTATTGATGTTCCATATTTTCGATGATATCAATGGCGAGTCAATTTTGAGTCAATTTAGTTTTGTTTATTCATCATGTACCTGTTATTTTATCATATCGTCGCAATATTTGTCTATAACTTCAAAGTAATTGCTGCCATAAATATGCACTTGCATGCTTTATGCTATCGACAGGTCTTTTTTTAAATAATTTTTTAATCTATGCATGGGCTATTGCCCCAGTGACTGATAAAGGCCTATTCCTGTTAACACACAAAATGTATATGTCTAGAATAGCGCGATTGTGAAATAAGAGGAAATGTTCTTCAGGTAAAGCAGGTCGCTCGGATAGTAAATCGTAATGACGAGTAAATGAATTTTGATAAGATAATTTATCTTGCTTGTACATTAGCAATTGCCATGTACCAACCATCAGTGCTCCACCGTAATATCATCAACGATAAATAGACTTCTGGGCTTCCTGGTTACTTAATTAACAATACTTTGTTATCTCATACATCATTAAGTTTTATCATGACCAATATAGAAGATATTTTGCATGAGGGGTTTTGTCAGTACAAATTTCTAGTACCACCCGAGTTCTAGTCGTTTATCTATCTTTTTAAATTTTACAAGTCAACAACTTTAGATATAGGCACATCAGTGACTGCAAGCGCGAAGGCACCCAACCCAAAAAGCATTCATTCAACTATCACGTAAGTTATTGGGTTATGTAGTTTCTTTGCATTATGGAAAGTAAACAGGGCATAAGGTGTATGGTCAGCTATTTTTCGCTGCCTGAGAGGAATACGAGAAGAAACAGAACACCGTTAAGCAACACATAAGCACAATGTATACAAACACACAACCATACTAATGTCTAGATATAACCTGATAGCAACACATAACAATGATGATAATTTTAATTGACTGATTCGTCGAATTTATTTCGATTAGTGGTAGATATATACTGATTCATGACATAATGTCCCATTTAGAATGCTGTCTGCCAACAAATTTAGGCATACTCATGTCCAATTCATCCATTGGTCTGGCTGATAATCATCCAACGAAAGGTGGACGGTCGTGAGTGAATACTGCCCGATAAAGTTAGAAGTATAGCTACGAGGACAATCATAACAAATGTACCACAGTGAAACACGGAAGCTGTTACGATTTTCGACTAGCGCTGCAGAACCCTCAGCAGTCTCACACAGCGGTTATTGATGCAATGGTTGAAAGAGAATTGTGGTTCCAACCTGCTGAAATATTCTGGTTAGTCTGTGGCAAATATCTTTGTATATGGCAGTAAAGCCTTGAGCGACAAGTATATGACGTCAGTGTATCTTCGACTAGTAGATTATAAAGGATGACGACCATGGCAGGTCCGGAACACTAATGGTACAATAGCTTGTTTTGCTGCCAATATCATGGTCGTCACTGGTTATACTTTGTCATTGCTATATATCTTTACTGGCAAGGGCGCTGGTCAATGGCCAGCCCTGTGGGTCTCACGGGTCAATCGTGTCAGTCATTCATTTTATTCGTTTGGGTGAATATCAATTACTATTTCATCTTTACGGAGTGGTATGATTGTATTTGTACGCCCCAACGATTGCATTTGGGGACCATAAGCAGTGCCATATTATATGTGACTTCTGGCCTCGATTGTGATTATGAGGCCGTTTCCCCCGCGAGCCGTAGCTACTGCATATTAAACAGCAATATGTATGTTAATGAATTGCCGCCTTCGACATTATCAAGTGCTCATATTGCCTTTCATGGTCATTCCTCCAACTGCACTACAATAAAAAAATGTAGTAGACTATTTTGAAGCCAGCGACTGGCGATGATATCATGGTGGCATTGTGTGAAATAACCACATGGTATTTCACTAAAGAGATGAAACGATGGTATCTAGGTTAATGATAATAGTAGTGGCAAAAGTAGATATACGTCCATTGGCTTGGTGGAGGGATAACATACTTTCATTGTCAAGTGTGATAAGTATACGTGTCAATGGAAATCTTCCTAACCGTTGATATGTTGATGCAATCAAACGTACATGGTCATCATGTCTTAATTGATCTTGGTTTTCATAGAAAATTAAAAAAAATAATTAGAGACGATATTGAAGGATGGAAATGTCGAAATCCGGCCGTATATTGATAGGGCTGCAGTGCAGCGTGTAGGCGTGTTGTAGTAATTATAGTTGAGATATGACTCATGGCTTCATGAGATATGACTTCAGCGTTTGGGAGAGTTGTCGTACTGCAGTTTGAGATACGACTGCAGCGTGTAGGCATGTTGTCGTACTGCAGTGTGAGATACGACTGCAGCGTGTAGGCGTGTTGTCATTCTGAAGCGTGAGATATGACTACGCTGGATATTTTAGCTTGTATGATTCATGTCATTATAACATGAACTTGTCTCTGGTAGAGTATTGTGGACTAGGAAGATACGCTTGCTTGGTCTTAATATAACTTAACCAATACCTTACACAATGCCAATGATAGAACACGATGACATCTGTTCTCCTACCATAACCATTATTGTCTGTTGTGTCGTATAAACTCTTTATTATACGTCCACAAATTGCCCGTAACTTTATCTACACGACATATGCCAAAGAGCACCCCATGTCAGCATTATGACGCTATTCGAGATTCTCTTGAATTCAAATGGCTCATTAACTGCTTAGCAACGGCAGAATGTCAGTACTTTAGTTAACTCTCGGCATCATGTATGTACAATGGAACCATGATTTAGTAACGTAGAATTATGATAAATGAGAATCCTAAATGTATACAGTCCCTGCCTAGCTGGATCCTTCCTCACGAAGTCGGTAGTAAATACCATGCTTCAACCTTTACAACAATTTACGACGTTTTGCTTCTATCTATAATCGTACATATTTGCCAAGGTGTATTTCGTAGCGAATTATTATAAGATTCAATTGCTGTACAAAAATATTCGCATCGTTATTGTCGTGTAAATGCAAATCCCATGAGTGCAAGTGAGAACAAAGTCAGAACAAATTCAATGAAGAATCAGCTGAATAGTGTTTGCCATATTATCAACGCCAGGTAATGTTTGCTCCCGACACAAAATGAATAATAGTTCTTGGCTGCTTGTCGGAAATTCATGATATGGTGCCGTTTAGTAGCATACCTGTCGCCATCGGAGTTGGGATATGTCGCAAAGAAGATCCCCTTAAGTCACCTATAATACTTTTAGGCAATATAACTGGCCATGCAGAAGAACACGTCGCTCTCTCGTCAGATTGAAATATCAAACTTCAACCGTCAATGTTATGTTCGTTGTACAATAACATAATACCAGTTCTTTACATACATGTCATTGATGTGGTTAGTTAATGTATCCTGGTTAGCGGCAGAGAAAACACGCTTTACTCAATCAACCCCTTGACCAGGTGAGTGTCCGATAACTTAAAAGTTGGAACCAGGACAATTCAGTTCGATGCGCCCGAAGGACTTGTCAAATAAAAATAAAAGAGAGCACGCATACAAATATTGAACAATATACCTATCATTTAGGCACAAGTAAACCGTACATATTTTGGTACTTTTCACGGTTGTTAATTGTACAAGCGGAGCAACACAGGTGTACGTGCCACATTCGGATCGACTCTGTTACCCTGGATATTGTTTGTCACACAAATATTCATCTTAGAATATGTTTGTCATGGTTGCATGTGTGTACAATATAATCTTCACAATAAGCAACTAAAATACTCTATGTTTGTTTATCTGTTTGGCTTACTGATATTACAGATGTGATGGTTTATTTGATATCATTGGTTGACGTTTATTGCACGTTTACAAGTGCGCTCAGGCATATTAACAAGTCAAATGGTAAGCAGAAAAAGGCTAGGCCAGATTAAAATAAATTTCATTGTCCAATAGTCAAGAAACTCGTTGCGAGAGCAGGGAATCCATTGTAATGAATTGAAGCTCTTTGTTCCTCGCAAAAAGACATTGCAGTGAGCAGTTCTTACCATGAGCTTTCTAAGTAATTGTTTCAAAACAGGTTTTTGTCGATAGTTGTTATTGCTGTGCAACTATGATAACAAAGCTTGTGAATGTTCAAAGTGTGCAAAATGAAGAAGAGTAAGTTTTAACAAATGTAATATAATAACAATATGGAAACATGATTGTTACTATGGCTTAATTAAGTCTATATGCATGGGTTAGCACAACAGAGCACTTCATTACCTAATGGGCTATACATCTGGGAGATGGTTAATAGCGGCTATTTCAATTAATGACAATAGGTATATGGTTCAATTTGTGATGTTTGCCATTCGAACAACAGCTCTGGGTTTGGCCGGTCTGTATATCATTTCTGCTATGTTTAACATGTCCTTTCTCGGCTGTAGGACCAGATTGACTAAATGATATACCTCTCTTCAATGTAAATCACGTCTAATAGTTTAGGCATAATGTTCTATAAACTAATATTGATAGGCAGAAACGAAAACGAAATGAGATACATAACCTAAGTGTTATACAAGAACCACCAAGAGGCGTACAACAATGAAGAAAATATGTGAAGCAACTAAATTCTTTGTCTCCGTTGCTTACGTTTATCATACATCTAATATATGCTGTTTGTATAATCTACGGATTTGTGTTTGGAACATTGGTTTTATATTCATATCGAAATGTTTCTATGTAAATGGCTTATGTATATTTTTTATATCCCTAAGCGCTTTCCCAGCGCTCATGTTATGTTATTTCGCTCGCTATTTTCACAATAAACCAATCTGCTGACTCGTCTTTGTTTGTATAACGGAGATCATTTGAACGTCAGCTTGTCATCAAGGCATCTGAATACACCAAATACGCATTTACTTAATAAAACATGTCGACGTTTGCCTTGATAAATGCTGACTATTATACCTCTACGACGTCGTACACAGCACTTGGGCCAGCAGTAGGATTTGCCATCACAAGCGCTTGTCTCGTCGTATCAGAATCGAATATCTGGACCAGCCAAAAACACATCAGTAAAGATCAGATAAAAAAATGTGTATGCAACAGATTGCGGTCTACGTCACTCTCACCTGCTGGTTCATGCAAATCTTATAACTTTCTTTCAATATGTCCTGTTTGTTGAAGTTGAAATTATTGACAATAAATTACATTATGGCCAAATTTGGACTTGTGATTCCTCCTTCACGCACGATATATCGACTTTATATATGGTTCATTATTGACAAATTTGGTAAATCCGATTCCCCCTTCACCAACGTGATATATGCAGCAAACTTCAAATATATCTATCTCGACGTTCGGGGTTCTTCGATAGTAATCCGTGGTAGGTGATAGTTATTAAATGTGTGCCTTCGTAAATCGCCATTTTGTAGCAAATCAATTAGGGTATCAGTACACGACTAAAACGGTACAACATTGTTCAAAGCGTCCTAAAAGATTAACAGATATGCATTCTTGCTCCAACGTGATGATCATGTGCCACGGCGAAAGTATTACAAAAATGCGAAAAATGCAGTATCCTATCTCAGTAAAGCCATATTGGTTGACTATCCGTTTTTATCTCTTCGATTCAACAACTTGAATCTTTGCGTATGTCGGTTAAATCAGACGGCATAATAGTAAAATGTAAGCCTTCGTGCAATTAATGTTGTTAGGTTAGTACCACTTCAGTACTCAGGAAGGTATGCATCACTTCCTATATAGTAAAGGGGATGGGTCTAAGGCTCGTGTATGCTGCATGCCGTGCTGAGATTGATAAGCAGTCGTCATACAAGGGGGCTTTTACACTTTTGAGCGCACACTATAGGCTGTTAATCTGCTGACTCTACTCTGCCATAGATACTTCGGTAACGCACTTTTCTTCGTAAAATTGACTTCTTTGTAGCGTCCCATCGACGGCTACAGTGAAAGTATTGCATCTCCGTTTTTATCTGGCGGAAATGCGTGAAAAAATGTGTTCATCAGATATTACATTGGGATCATGTTTACCTTGCTGGCGGACATGACTCTGACTTCATTGTGCCAGTGGCTGATAATCTTCCCAGCCGCTGTATGCCACGGGTTTTATCTCAATACCTATTCCGATGGCTGCCACGCTAAGGTGGACAGCTTCCACTTATCAAGCCTAAATGACTTAGCTGGATTGGCCAATGGCTCAGCTTCATAAGGTAGTTCAAGGTGTGCCGTTTGAAATGTAGGTTTTTGTTTCGGTGTACAAGTCTACAAGTCACGTTCAAAGGAATGACATAAACGAAGGATATTACAGCAGCATTTTGGCCAGCAGGCTAAAATACCGCTTGATATAGCAGTCAGCACTCACACCGTACCTCTGACCACATTCACCTCTACTTCAGTACTCAGGCCGCGCTGTTGCATCCACTTCCTTTATAGTAAAGGGGATGGGTCTGAGGCCCGTGGAAGAGGCTGTTAATCTGCTGACTCTACTTCGCCATAGATTACTATACAGGTACAGTTAATTTCTTCATGAAATTGACGTGGACTTTGTAGCGTCTTACCATCGACGGCTACAGTGGCATGTGATCTATGAGCTCCAGGTAGTTTTTATCTGACAGAAATTAAAAACCTCGAGAAATTTGGTTTGATGTGTTCATCAGATATCTTCCCGTTGGTCAGCACGGTAGATATATGACATGCAATCATGTTTACCTTGCTGTCCGACATGACTCTGACTTCATTGCGCCAGTGGCTGGCCGCTGCATGCCACGGGTTTTATCTCAATACCCATTCCGATCGCCAGTCCAAAACTACAGCAGCAAACCTTTGTCCTCTGCGTAGGGGGCCACTTCTTTCTGTCCAAACAGTAATTTAGGGGCCGTTTGAAATGTGTTTTTGTCTATATGTAATGCCCTGCTGTCTGTATCGCCCATTACATACTCTTTATTGGCAGCATCCGTTGGTGATATGGGACCTCCCAGTCGCTAATCTAGCATGACAAGGTTTCCAGTCATAGAATCACCGGATTTACATACTTGCTTCTGTGAGACCTGGGCAGTTACAATGGATCTTCATTGCTTCTTTTCAGAGAGGTCTACTGTGCTTATCTTTGTGTCCTGTTGATCTAAGTCCATGCATAACATACTTGTTTTGGAATGACAGCCTTTAAGGTCTTGCAACTGAACCGGATTTTCAACTCATGCAAGCTAAACAGGATCTTCTTTGCAAATTCAGAGAGGTCTACTGTGTCTTTCTTCCTGTTGATCTAGGTCCATGCATGCTTGTTTTGGAATGAGCCCTTTAGGTCCTGTAACTGAACCTTTCAACTCATGCAAGCTAAAGCATGCTGTAAATCAAGTTCAAGTAGCGTTAATACCAAACGCAGATTGATCCTTAAACAGGTTGATACTATCACTGTCATGCAGCTGTATTATTTAGATACCCCCATACGTAGTATCATGCCACCAATTGAAATTGCGCCTGAGCCAACCATAGCCCACTCGTGACCCCTAGGGCCACCTTTTGGTTTAGCCGAAGAAGTTATTATTTGCTTCCGTTTGGAACTCTGACGGCCTCTTCTTTCTAGAGATTAACATGCTCTTTGTTGGCAGCATCCTTTGGTGATACGTGGTAAGACAGCCAACGGATTTTGTCACCTCGAACGTCAAGGTCACTTGTCATAGTAGCACCAGATTTATCTACTACAAATGCCTTCTCAGCATATTCAGAGAGGTCTTTTTCGTTTGAGATACTTGTTTTTATTGACATCTTGTACATTCAAGGACAATGCTCAGCAGAAGGTCATAGTTGTCCAGTTATCTGCGTTTATCATCCTGTAACTGAACCTTCAACTCACGCACAAGTCCGCTAATAACTTGTTTTAACGAGTAGTTTGTGGTTGTTTGTGGTTATTATCCGAAGCTGCCGAAGCTCTTAACGTCTATATGCACATTATCATGGGCGTAGAGCAGAACATCAACAGGATGGTCGGTTCGTCAACGCTGTCTACTACGTTTGCGTTTCCAGATGACCCCAACTCAACCATTATTTGTGTGCCAGACTGGGTTTGGACAAACCGTCTTCATGCTCGACCTACTTGAGTCCCCCTTCTGTGGCGCCGTTCTTTTCTGGAGACGCCCTGTGTGAGAATGATGTATTACCCAACAAGTTAGGAGCGTGCTGATGAACGCCAGGTACTTTGCTGAGACCAAACGCACAAAACTGCTGATGAGAAACAAGTATAGCAAGCAAGGAATCCACAGATGTCAGCATAGACAACGAATCCACAGATGTCAGCAGAAACAACAAATCCACAGATTTCAGCAGAGGCAACGAATACACAGATGTCGGCGGGAACAACGAATCCATAGATGTCAGCAGAAACAACGAATCCATAGATGTCAGCGGAAGCAACGAATCAACAGATGTCAGCGGAGGCAATTTCGGATGCGGTGAACAGGGTGTCTATTGAGTCTGAACCCACATAGAACCCGCGAAATGTTGTTGTGAGGTTGAAGGGCCCTGCAGCCCAATACAGGAACAGCATCTGGGTGAGCTCACTGAGGCCTAGGCCACGCTACCCTCTACAAGAAATGAGACAATTGCTGTCGCAGTACCACCCACAGAAAGAGTGATGACGGAAAGGCCTTCTTCGCTTCTATTGACTGCTTCTTTGGTCCTTTGCACAAGTTCTGTTGACCTGACAGCCCCAAATACCGATAGGAAAATGCTTGTTGCTAATCACGCAATGATCACAGTGCAGTTGTTTCTGTCATATCACTAGGTAACGCCATGATCTGCCAGATGGCTCTGGGAGGGGTACTCCCGAAGCTTCACTTCACGCCACGCGACCTGGACATGGCTGTTTTCATGGCCACAAAAACATGCAAATCAAACAATGGATTATACCAGCTGATATAAGTAAGGTTGTATTACAAGACAACAACTTTGGCCAGGAGCTATGCAAGCTACCGATGTGGTTATTAATTCCCGGACAGTCAATAAACCCATCTAACGCAACACTGATGATTCAACGCATCTAGGCTAATTTCCTCCTTTTGTGACTCGTGTGATTTTCACTCTAGTGGTGTGTGCAACAGGAATGATGTAGAACACAAACATATAATTCTTTCAAGCAACTATGTAACGAATCTCCTAAGGGGACATGGAACGTTAACACCATGATGCCGCAATCGAGCAACAGAGCAATCGATTTTGCTACCGATGTGGTTATTAATTCCCGGACATTCAATGAACCATCTAACGCAACACTGATGATCAATTACGCCTGCGCCATCTAGGCTAATTTCCTCCTTTTGTGTCATACTCGTGTGATGGGCAATACAGTGTTTCTACGAATTGCATGGCTACTCTAGTGGTGTGTGACATCTTCAACAGGAATGCGATTTCATGTTAGTTTCGTAGAACATTTCGTTTTAAACTTGCCGTGTTATTACATATAAAAGTAAACGCTATCTTGATATGAAGGTGATGTAAACAAAATATGAATAAATGTTTCCTTGTTATTGCATGTCCCTAACCCGTCGTCAGGTGCGTAATGGATTCGGCGTGGGATAGCAATCAATACATAACCCTGACTAGTGCTTTCATGTGAGACCAGGTGTGTCATGGGTTCGGCGCGCGATATCAATCAATTCATTACAGGATACTGCTTTCAGTGTAGACCAGGGCCCGCATTCACCAACCACGTTGAGCTGAGGTCACGACTCTACTCTGAGTCGCCGTCAGCTGATCCGTCGCTAAGTTGGTATTCACCAAAGCCATTGAGTCCGGACTTAGTTGAGACTCGCGCGCAACTTGTTGGCTGTCTGCGAGAATCAATACCTCGCCTCTCGCAGTGCGCTGTGGTACAAACGTTTTGTGTTGGTTTGTAAGCATATGATAGTCATGGATGTCTAATACAACTTGACAGTTTGGATAAGGAGATCAGCCCGTTTGTGTGCATGGATGGATAACAGAAAGCTATGACAACAACGGGTGGATCGAGTGAAATTATAATGGACGCTAGCTAATAATAATACAGGAAGAGGCTTTACAGTCAATAATAATGTTTGCAACAGCTTTACCCCGACTTTCCCTAGTTGCTGTTGAATGATTTGCTGGGCAAGTGACAGCAGTGCCTTAGGAGCTTCACTGTGCTGAGTTACTGTTTCCCTTTGTAAATAAATGATAATTATCTGTTACCAGCTGTGTAGCTTTACATCCCCGTGTCGCTAGATGTTTTGACGCTGCTAACGGATTAAAACATATCATTTGAACATTTATCAAATATTCATTTTCCAATTGCAATAATCTTCAAAACGTAGTTTCCCTTTGTAGCTAAGGATTCGTTGGTGACCTGATTAGTATTGCGATCGCACAAAGCGACACCTACCGGTAATTGTCTCACCTTCATGGCAATTTCAATATGGTAAATTCCTAATATCCTAAAGACAGTCGCGTGAAGCATTCACAATAGTCAAACTCTTTTGTGTACTGATGTTGATAGTCTTAAGAATAACGATAAGTCAATCAGTGCATCGTTGAATATGAATTACAAGACAACTACACAGATGTTCCCATTGTTCACAATTCTACTTGCGTTTAAAACCTTTTGTCGTGAATAACAATCAACATCTATTATTCGAATTGCTATGGATAAAGTTATGAACGCCGCCTGAAGTCAATCAAGCTTTACAGTTTGCAATTCTTGGATCAACAATCAGGTGGTCTAATCCTTAACTATGAGTAGTCTAGATCTTCATTCTAGTAGTATAACTAATTTTCTACCGGTCTACTGCCCCGCCCCTTTCTCGTAATCATTAGTCGTCTGCAACCAGGAAGTCTAGTTTAATCAGAGTATCAGAGAGTTGTGGTCAATAATGGACTCTCACGAAATTAGGATAAGTAACGTGAATTAGACAGGGTTCGAGGAAACAAGGTTAATGGAGAAGTTTTTGAGGGAAATGTTTTTGAGCAGGGTTTTGAGGGAGCCGTTATAACACATTCCTAAAATGAGGCGTGGTTAAGTATATTGTCCATGTTTTTCATTTATTGTTCATATTCAACTGAAGATGGTTAAGAAGAACAGAAAACAGGCTGATACCTCATGACGGCCGGCTTATAGATGACTGAGTAAAGTATCGACTAGTTCCCTTTGTTATTTAGCAGGCACTATACTTGTGAACGATATTTTCGGCTTAAATGTTTCAATAACAGATTAATTAAACAAAAATGTGCTCAAGTGGTATTACCTATAAAACCTCACATTTATCTACTTGAACATTGGATTTAGCTGTCATTGCATAAGTTATAAATAAATTATAGTTAGTGGAAATTCGTGAAAAGTTTTCACTAATTTGTTTCATTTAAACCAAACATGAAGGTTCCGCCATTTTATTACAATGCTACATTGTCAATTAATGAAACAACCAAATTAGTTTAACAAGACTTGTCTAGTTCTTGCCAGCTCATTCCTTGCACCTGGGGTCGTCACCTACATGGGTAGAGAACAGGACCTTTATCAATAGCCAATCAATATTTCAAGAAAATACTACAATAAATTAATTAGTATATTGCTTGTTGAATGTGACAACTTGTCCAACATGATCAATTGGGATATCTAGTATAACATTTTGATATTCAGCATTATATACAATAAAAGCATCTTCTATTTCAATATTTCTTCTTTCAATCAGTTTCAGTTGACCAAATGGCATGGATATAACCGATTAAACAATACAAACATGATTCTACTGCATACCGGAACTTCTCTGTAGTTGACTTATTATCTCTCAGTGTAGCACCACATAGTAATTCCATGGACAGTGGGGTTTCATCAACATGTTGCAAGAAACATAACCAATGAGGATTTTGATTTCGCTGACCTAATAAGTAAATAATGATGTTGCATGTAAAGCACACCTTGAGCAGCCACATATCTACCGTGATCAAAGAAAACCAATGTATTAAGATATCGATCTCTGTTGCATCCCCTCTGCGTCACCTGCTTTGCGTTTGAGGCATTCTCTCATTTACCACTGTTTATCGTTCATACGTCTGTCAAGCATTGAAGTCTGGTTATAACAATGATTTTACTCTTCAACATGTGCAAATAGTACATCATTTCTTCTTTGACATTTGCGTCTGCACCAAAAACTTGTATCATATTCGTACAAGCATGCAACGTAGGTCTAACTAATGATATGTGGGAGCCATCCATGTCTTCAGCATGTTGTATTTCCGTCTGTATTGGGATATTCTTGTATGCTTACATAACATTTATGTTATTCCATTTCCGTGTGGATACCTTAGACACTTCTAATTATGCAGATGTACATTAAACTTACATATACTTATGCGGAATGCTAAATTTCCTCTCCTTCTGATCACAGCTATAATTTAGTGGTAACGTTACTCTCGGCCGTGGAATGACCCATACGGAGCAGCGTCGGGTAACCTCTGGATAGCTTATGACATAAACATGTATTAATGTACTGTCTCGGTCATTGAACTTTTCCCCCATGGCACAATTACTATTGTTATGCGCTCAATAATCGGCACCATTAGCTACAGATATACCTGGCGTAATTACACCCACTCCCAGTCTCCTACTGAAATACAATCATGACATAATGTAGACATCAATCATTCCACAGTTTATTCATACACATGATTAACCCTGGCAGTTAACAGATAACAGAATAGCAAGACTGTTTTGAGATCAACTATTGCCCTTGTTGTTATTTCAGTATTGTCGACTATCGAACTGTCCTACCAATCGCCATAGAATGACATTTTCTTAGTTTCGTCTTCTCTGCTTAACTCGGGCTAAATCTATGATAGGTTTATCGGTGTAACGTAAGGATAATTTACAAAGTGTAGATTAACATCACCGACAGCATGTGCAATATTTTAACTTGTCACTTAGAATCTGATCTTTCCACACGACCCCCTAGCGCTGCGAACAGGCTGCCGGGATCCGGTGGAGCAAGCCCTTCAGCGCCAAACCATATCCAAACTGCAACCCAATTAGTCCAAGAGATATCATAGGCATACTGGAGCGACTATGGCCCCGAACACTGTCAGTACGGAGCACCTATTGGGTGAGCCTATTGACCCTCTCATTGTCCAGTGGCTCAGTCTTGATGAGCTATACGGCAATGACCCCAGTAAATCAGTAAAAACACACCCTGAACTTAAATTGAGCCCGCACACCACGACCATACCAGTAGTATGCCCAAAACGAACAGGGTTATGATGTCATCTCTGGATGTAGGCCATCAGTTAAGTGGCAGTCAACATAAACCACACCCTAAACAACATGGACAGATTCACATCACTGACCCTTAGAGAGGTGCGAGAAATACGTTGTTTATTGCGGGAATCTCAACATCTATATATGCATTGGTAAGAAGCTCACAAACGTTAACGGAACGATTGGAATCGAGTAAAGTAAAGTCCATGGAAGTAGACCAAATGAACACGGAGGGCTAGATACACCAGCTGATGTGCTTGATCCTTAAGGGAGATTACTAAAGAAATTTCAAATGCTCTTTAGCACTGTCATTGCGTTCACACTATGTACTATCAGAATCTCGTTCCTAACGATAATAAAATTGCTCCGAGGGAAAATAAGCAGCATTTAGTACGGCATTCCCAATAAGCATCGCCATTGGGACCAAGTAACGTTAACACAGGACCGACTGGTTTAATATGGTAGTTGGGAACAGACCTTGCTTCAAATGCATGTGTATTGTTGTAATGGACTGGACAGACCTGTATATTTCGAGCTTAGCAGATCAACACCAAACATCATCTTGCCCGGAACTACTGCCAAATTATTCACTCTGCGATTATTTCATCATATGTACATGGAGTGGAAATCTTCCCGAGCGACTTGTTGGAAGTCGCTCCACTTCTTGGTGCATCTGGCGTCCGACTGTTTACTCTGGGATAGCTGCCGTGTGAGAACCTCTGAAAGCTACAAATAGCGAGCTGCTACCAATAAATTAATGGTTTCTGGTACAATGTCCGACACGCTGTTCAGAAACAGCAAAAATTCAAAATTTCTTAGCTTCTCCATCTTAGCTTTTGAGCCACTGGAGCAGCTTACGCACTGCAGCCCATTCCTCTGACTGAGAAGATCCTTTTGCAAAACATACCGAAGAAACGAATGAGTTAGCACCAACACACACTTTGCTCTGCATCACTGATGGGTCTTGTTGTGACGCACTGTGGGCAGATAAGCATTGGTTGATCAGTGTTTTTGTGTTAGCTTTCCACGGACGAAGACAGTTTTGCCATGGCCTGCCCGTTCACAGAGCAGCGCCATCAGGGAACTTTGTGTGTCCATATTATACCCTTGCAACACAGCAACGTTCAATGGAAAGTTTTGTATTCATGAACACGTGCACATAGAAATTTAAAAGGACAGCAGTTTCCACCACCTTGGTGGCTTGTTGGTCTACCTAGGGTAATGACACTTCAGATGAATGAACGTGCCTAATTTCCGGGTTGGAGCAGGTGAAAAGAATGACCGAGGGCCAGAGGTCGAGGTCATCACAGACGTCTATGGCTTCTACTTCACTGCACGGATGTTCAGTCGGATGATGCTACATCATTGAACAATAGATAGTCTTGTATGAAGTTGTAGTTGGGACAATTTTTACGGTTTGTTTTGTACACTTAGTTGATGTAATTAGTATTTTGGTAGGATAGATAATATTGTTGAGGTACAGGACACAAAACCACTTGATGGTGTGCGTTGATATCTAGGCTCACACGATTTGAAACTTGCAAGCAATTTCGAGGTTATATGACAATTGACTGCTTGTCGTTGGAATGACAATAAAATTCTGTCATTGTTTGTGTCAAATTATATAGAAATGGGAATTATATCAAGTCATATATACCTGTGCAGGCGATCAACAACACGCAACTCATTTGACCATAGCCAACTATGCACCACATTCGCCAACACTGTCAGCTTCACCACCCCCCAACTGTTTCTGACGCTACTAA
Source organism: Urechis unicinctus (assembly GCA_034190875.2). Taxonomy (NCBI): domain Eukaryota; kingdom Metazoa; phylum Annelida; class Polychaeta; order Xenopneusta; family Urechidae; genus Urechis; species Urechis unicinctus. The sequence continues at coordinate 18,248,461 of CM067346.1, forward strand.
TCTGCATACCTCCACAAGAATGAGCAAAACTTGTACTTTGTCACTGCTATCATAGGCTGAATATGCTTTATTGAGCTTGAAAAGCAGCTACCAATTATTTAAGTTATGTGCAGAACATTTTATGAGCGACTCAAATAACACCGACACGTAAAATGCCTTGGTTCAAACAAATGTGATAGATATAAGCAACTAGTAAATGAAAATATTTTAAGCATATTCTCAACGTGAGATATTCAAATAGATCAAAGCAGCGCGGCTTCACTAAGGATCATGATTTCGTAGCAACGAAACCCTCAGTGCTTCTTGCAGCCTCGTGGAAATGCGGCTTATCATTGTTAAAGCACTGTCATTTTCCATTATGCGAAAAAATAAAATCGCTTTCTGTGCAGCTGAACAAGAGCTCAAATATTATGGTTATTGACAGCTTGAAGCAAGTTATAGCGCCATTTGGTTTCTCCAAGTTTGATGGCCGTTTAACACGTCTACTATCGTGTAGGATGGTCTAAAATCCAAGCAACAAGTAGATATTGACTTCCATCTCTGTCTCATCCACATCAAACCAATAAAGGCGCTGTAATCAAGTCAACACAAATGTTCGATATGTAAAGTGGTTTACATACATGATTAATACAGTGCCACTTATGTACGCAGCACAACTTCAAATGAGTTGACATTATGGCAACCTTTATCCTTGGCCATACACAATTATATTGAGCTATTAACTAATTAGCTATTAACGCTTTGTAATCGATCATGTACCACGAGTCAAATCTCTCTACGTCTGAGGTCAGTCTGAAGTAAGTGTACAGTCTGAGGTCAGTGTACAGTTATTGTTATGTTGCAAGTTACATAATATATGCTTTTAGCACCATAAAAAAGAACACATCATCTGACCGAAATAATACTCTGCTGGACAACCGTGCTCAATCAGTTTGCTAATGATTGGACACTTGTCTCTCTTGCAACATAAATGAGGGCGCATTAACTGTATCAGTACGAAGCGCATGCAATACATGGGTATCATTCGGGCCTGACTCGAGATGACATTTGTTGCTCGTATGCGTGAGTTAACAAACCAGGTGGCTCATACAAATCGGCACAACACCACCATGCCATCTGACTTACCAGCTTCAATTCCTCTGTCATAAATAGGAGCATACACATCACTTGACAAAACAAAAAGTACGACGTCATACAGGATCGTCTGCTCAGGCTAATGAAGTTTAATGTTCTGCGCTACTCGTTCCGCGCCACCAAAAGAAGTTCACATCAGCGGATAAGGAACACGAGCCTGTCTCGGCCCGGTTATATAATATTCTTCCCCATAAGACACTTCTAAAGCCCCTGTTCCATTCTATCTGTCAGGGCCGTCGACAGGACGACAAATTAACTGCTGATAATACAGTTCCTAGACCAGAACATCATAAAAAGTCAGTCTTTATCGACTTGGGGTTATGCAACGTGAAAACAACACCACTACCTTGTAAATCCATTCCAAAGCGACTATGCTGGATGCTATTCCATTTGAGTGTACACCAAATGAAGCATCACCAAACGATATGAGTTGTACAACTGTTGTGTTTCTCAGAATAAATCATCAGGTCATGCTGACGTCCAAATTCGTCCACATTCGTGTCTCACAGCCTGTTTCCTGAGAAAACCTGTTTCGATGTCAAATTTTGCATTTAAGCAAGCGATGTCGTGTTATATATTAATGAGATACCGTATCGTGAGCGTTGCTATGTCATTGTCTATTTTTGCGTCATACGCTGTCACTAACATTGCACTGGGATATTTTCTGCAATAAATCATTTTGAGTAACACATTCACAGACAGATTTCAATTTAGATCCGTATGTTAGTCATGCACTAATGCACTCATTTTCTATTTTAATCCGCTTTAAGTTTTCTTTAGTCATTAATTATGCCGGACACTTAGTGATGGAAGTTGAAGCAGACATGTTCTCGTGTTTACTGAGCACTGCTGCCATATTCCTGATACCACTGGCGCTAAGAAGCGTCAAAATTAGGGCGTCATATCACCGTCATATCACCCTCCCCTATCGCCCAGCCTAACCTGGGACTAAGCATTGCCTTAAATATGAAATGGCTGGCCCCGGCATTAAAAATGATTAAAACCAAAGTTTCATATGGTACGGATCCTTCATTCCCTTAAGGGTAGTGTAAATATTCATCATGCATGACGACTCGGATACACAGCTTCTCCGGACATGACTGAAATGATGTAGTGAAAGTAAAATCAACGGCTGCGTTTTGATGAGACATTTGACCAAGTTATATGCTTATTCACTTTTCAGTGGTCGTCATGATTAGCCGAGGTGGTGGTGGAGGTGGTGTGTGTGTGTGTAGGGGGGGGGGGGGGGGTTGGTTAGTAGTAAAGCATCCATTTGTACATTGATTACCTAAGTAATTTGTACCAAATCGACACTGCGTTCATTCACATAAATAGTGCAAAAGGCTATATCATGTACTGCTGATGAAGAAATTCAGGAGTGACGAATGGTGTGATACATCATTATTGCCACAGTTTCTAGTCAGGCAACCAAAGGAACATGGCACTATGACCACTAAAAGAGCTGTGGATCTCACAACAGGCGATAAATGTCAATGCTTGTGGTAAATATCAAGGCGGTTAACATTGCTAAGATCAGTCTCTTGGTAAAGATCCGTTGGCTTTAGCAATGCCGAGGACTCAGGTCTACGGACATACTGTCCTCAAAATATGAATGCATGAAAAATAATGTTGCCTTTTGCTTTTTTTGCATGAAGGCAACTTTGAACGTGGGAAGTCTAATGATATGTTGAATAGTGCAATGCAGACTATCTGCTGCTAATGACAGTTATTACTGTTCGTGGGTAGAAATGTCCCCTCTCGTCTCATCAACATGGATAGTTAATGAGTACGATGTAACACTACCATACCCTGAAGATTAATGTATCAGTAAACAAAGCCTGTAATTGTCAAACACTCATACAAACAGAGTTAGACTGTGGCCGATGCAAATGCTCGCATTGCGTACATCGATGGATTCGTAAATTACTGGACGAAATATCTCAGCCATAAATACTCTACACTTATTCCGAGCTAGTAGTTCATACAATAGACTATTTTACATTCACGTGTTGTTTGAATGCAAGGTAAGTCGCAATCAAACCTAATTAAATTTCTCCGTCAATGTTACCTTTGACAGATACGCATACAAGCGAACCTTCTACTGTAAGTCACGTGATATTTGTGAATAATACTTGTGGATCATTTCTAATTTCAGTTTGAAGAGGATTTCGTTAGATAACAGCTCAATCACAAGGCTTAGCTTCGTCCGCATTACATACGGGATCCTCACTGCGTTGTTTATTATGCATATAGAATAACAAAACACATCTACACAACATCTAGAGACACCCAGTGTTTTAACAGTGAGTACAAATAAAAGCCTCTAGGCATTTCCGCCAGGAATTGGCTGTTGATTACAAATTGGCAAGACAAATATAGCGGGACACGCTATCCGTTATCCAACCTTCTGGGCCATCATTTCTCCGTATGAATCATGGTTGCGAGTATAATACATTTAGATATTATAAAGGGTCACTTTCACTGACATGAATCTTTACAAGCAAGTATATTCAAGTTACCAAACAGACCTCCTTAAAAACAGTAGACATAGATATCTATTTTGTTGCCATTGTAGTTCGAATTGGTTGGATTATGTAACAGGCATTAAACAACCAGGCAACCTGAGGGATTTTTTAGTTTGAGGACTCTAAATGAAGGTTAAATGTGAACTGGGCATTGTAAAACCTGATCAAATATAACTAAGGAAATCAAGCGCTTAAATCATGCTTGACACAAATGTAGGGTTATAAGCATATTGTATATAATGGACAAAAAGAATCAAGATATATACTGTTTATTCGTTTTTACTTTTCACAAATGCAAATCGAAAATGGGCATACATTCCATTTTCGGTTTCCTATTTAACATTTCACTAAAATACAAACCAAAATGGAAAATGGGTTTAGTTTCGTTTTCCATTTTCCGATCGGATTACTCGACACGAAACCTTGGCAGCATATTTTTTGAAAGTTACGAGATGATTTCTGTAAGTGAAACTAAGTACAAGTGAAACTAATATATATATATATATATATATATATATATATATATATATATATATATATATATATAGATATATATATATATATATATATATATATATATATATATATATATATATATATATATATATATATATATATATATATATATATATATATATATATATATATATATATATATGTATATATATATATATATATATATATATATATATATATATATATTTATATATATATATATATATATCTATATCTATATATGTTTTGCTTTGTCCCCAGCTTTACCTATTCCTTGGAATAGTATGTTAATAAACAGCAGCTTCAAATTATACCAAATCAAATCAATGACTTTAAAGGAAATGGCAGCATCCCCTTACTGCGGATATTTAAACTGTGCTGTACATAGCAAAATCAGCTACTGTTGTAAACGGAAGGATTGAATAGACATTTTAAAAGTACGCCCTTTTGGCCCAAATATTAACAATAGAATTATATAACAGGCTGCAAGGTAAATTATATTTGCTGCTGAATGTTATATCGTAAATCTTCCACCAGTCCGCCAAACATTTTTGTATCAGTTGTGCACCAGAACAGGTCGGTGTGTAATAAATGCGTTATAAATGGCGACCTTTCGTCATTGAAAACGAAGCGTCAAGCGACAATGCTGGAGGCTATATGGTTATAGCTTGTGGCATGAAGACCTCAACAATGAAGCCCTCAGAAATCGTAAAGCTCTACCTTGTGAAGACGTTTTACAATATGACATATGACGTGAAGTCCTATCAACAATCTAGAGTAAACAGAAGCATAGAATTGGGACAAATATCACCATTGAGGATACAATTTTATTTCAAGAACACCGCCTGGTAATGATTGCAAATAAAATAGTCATAATGAGCAATGAAATATCCACGTAACTTGAATTGATTTAATCATAAAAATATATATAATTGACCGATCGGTGATGATGTTAATTAAAATACAGCATATGTACAGCCTTTCTGAAATGACATGCCCTGGTTGCCCACATACCAGTTTAAATGATATAGGCGACTGCAAAGTATATAACCTCTACATCGAGGAAATATTAATTGATGGATGAATAACAGATGTCGTCTTTAACGTCATACTTTAATTGGACACTTGGTGTCTTTCCAGATGTAACCACGTCCCTGTGTGGCCGAAAGCAACACAAGCACTTCCGGCAAAGCCGTCGGAAACCTTCCCTAAATTCGGTACTGTAATAATTGTATACAAATGGATTCATAATACTGTTAGAATAGGCCATGCAATGCGCCATCATGCGGTAGAGTTGGTATGCTTTACCAGTAGAATGAGAGCCGAAGTAAGATAAAAGCAAGTGGATGTTCAGAGGAAACCAACAGACGGCAAACACAAGAACAACCTTAATGACGGTAGAAGATACGGACCTACTTAGATCCGGTCGTTCATTTCCGGAGCTGCTAATGATGGACCCCCTACGTTGCTGGCGAAGGAACCGCACAATAAGTATATAGAAATATGTGATGCAAGATAATGGGATAGCATAAGTCATAAAGAAGAATGCCAGGCTGTGACGTCGTCCTAGATCAACGGTCTTCACTGCGCAGTATTGATAATTATCAAGGCCATCCACTTTAAAGTTTTTCACATGATAATGTAGCACTATGGGTGTATTTACAAGCAGCATAAGGAACCAAATGAGGGCGATGAGAAGACAAATCACTCTGTGAGTTAAATATGTGATGTTCCATTTAGAATGAGCCACCATGATGTATCGGACAACGCTTATCATCACCATGGTATATACGGTGACGTAGACAGTGACGTAGAGAATATACTGAGCAGCTTTGCAGATCACTTCGCCGATATTCCACGTGTCGGCAGCGAAGTGATAAGTGACAAAAGGGACACATGCTGCCAGGAATATGATGTCAGTGACAGCCAAATTGAGTAGAAGAAGATTAATTCGCGTCCGCATCTTCTGTTCCGAGATAATGACATAAAGAGCTAAGGTGTTGCCGACCAAACCAACAAACGATATCATCCCGTACATAACAGGTACCATGATTTTATACAGAACGAAGTGGAACAAATAATCTGCCTCGGTAAACCCAGTCATGTTGGCGTCGAAGTTAAGTTCCTGGGTCGGTGGGATTGGGGTACTTGACAAGTCTTCAGCCATGATAGATGTTGTCAACATGCGATGAGTACCGGATACTGTTTTTCAGATATCGGTGATTATGTACTGATAATTTGGTATACTACTATAGTCTATGTGTACGTACACGAAGAGATTTGCGTGCCGAGTAACTGGATCCGTGACCGTGATACTGGTATGAGACACTGGCTAATAAAGTGCGGCTCTCTGACATTAGCGGATGCATCAGGGGTAGCCATAGAACTTCGACCACGGAAGTTGCCCCCAAAATTCCTCAGGCTTCACCTCGGTCACCAGGTACAGGATGACGTCACTAGATCCTGTTCAAACATCTCAGGTTGATGTCTCCACCAGCTTTATCAGACCTCGTCACATATGGAGCTGGCCAATGCCGTTCATAAAGATAACAGACGCCTTCAATTATAACAACAGTAGCAGTATGGACAATTGTGGGTATCCCATATTTTCAAATAACGTACATGACGTTTTCCAAAGATCCTAGTTCACCCGCCAAGTCACTATAAGCCACAAAGAATGCGCCATGATGTTCGCGTGTCATTTCAATCCACACTACATGGCTCTAATACTGTCTTAACGCATTTAATCCACAGTACATACCTCTAATACTGACTTGACGCGTCTATCTTCATGGAATGTTCCGTGATGATGACTTCCCATTAGCATAAAACCATCCAAGTGTGCGTGTGTCTTCTTCGTTGGGTGCCTCGCAATCTACTCGGACAGCACTGCGGTGTGGCTGCTTGTTTATAGTGGCCAGCAGGCTGGGCTGCGGCAGCATTGGCGCACGCGCGAAACAAACCCGCTGCTACCAAGGAGGGCACAGGGTTTAACGGCACACCCGCTGCTATCACAGCAGTTCATATGTACGATATATAAAAACTGATATCAAATAGAGTCAATCAGCTTGAAAATATGTACTGTTATCTGAACAGATCAGGGCTTAAATCCGATTGGAATAAGCGCGTTTTGCATAGCGATATCAGCCAGTACAGAAGCCAAAACCAGACCCAGCGCTGTTGTCTTGATTTAGTATTCAGTGTGGATCCGTGGTAGTACGCCTCAACTGGTCGGTGTCTTTTTAGCAGACCGCGCAATCAGTTAAAACGCGATCTCGCATCGAAATCAGAGGAATTGCTTGTGATTGTTCCAGGCTGTTGATTCAAAGGAAATGTTGCCCCAGTTCTGCCCCTGAAGTCAATTATACCTGAACGGACTTTGAAGACTATACGATATCAATATCTTATGATGACTCTAAGGCATGATTAATTATCCAGCTCTATCCATTGAGCGTGACGTAGATCGCAGACAGCGACAGTGATCCGCGAGGTAATCATCAAACACACGACACGATGTGGTCAATAGCGAGTGATACGCCTTCGGCTAACAAAGGATAGTGAACACTCGAATGTAACACGCAACAGACATGTGGTGATTCCGAATAGTAAGCATGCCAAGGTAACATATGGTATCTAACATATATATATATATATATATATATATATATATATATATATATATATATATATATATATATATATATATATATATATATATATATATATATATATATATATATATATATATATATATATATATATATATATATTTCATATATATACATATATATATATATATATATATATATATATATATTTTTATATATATATATATGAGTGTGTGTGTGTGTGTGTGTGTGTGTGTGTGTGTGTGTGTGTGTGTGTGTGTGTGTGTGTGTGTGTGTGTGTGTGTGTGTGTGTGTGTGAAGATTTGAAACTACAGCTACATTGAAAATAATGTGGACCAGAATTAGCATTATATATGCGTATGAATGCACCAAGTTTTGAACAAAGCTATGAAAGATCTATATTGGATTTATTACTTTTGCTGGGAGAATCAGACGATAATTGGCGACAGCTCATTTGGTGACTTTGGGAATGTTCATCATTTAACTGCCAGGTGGAGGAGCCTTGCTGGAGTTATTTTATTTTGACACCTCTTCCAGAAAGGGGCGTCTTGTGTTTAACTGCATCTGGGGGATAGGACGGTGCTGTGGGGATGATAGTAATCACACATACTACATTTGTCTCACCTTTAAATGAAATACCATAGAAACATCAGCCTCAATCACATTGCCAACCTTCCTACCTGGCGTCAAGCACATTAATAAGGTCCACGTTTCTCTCAGATTCATTAAATGAAGAAGTTCAAAAACACCAGAAGGAGTCCCGATGTAAACGCACAGCCCATCATCAACATCATATGTATGCCGAACGTACAATTCTCTGTGTAGAAGTCATATCGTTGAACAAGTACGAACGGCCTTTGTTATCAAACAATAAAACTTAGTTCCTGTTTATACGTGCGTTATAGAAAACAGTAGGAAGTTATGCTTCTACAACAACTGTAGCTTCAAAATCGTACAATGGAATATTTACTTGCGGCAACTTGAATCTGATTTTCATGTTAATACCGCTAATTTAGCTAAATATACGCCCAGTTCGTAATAGCCTCTTATCAACACGGCGCCAAATAACGACGAAATCTAATCAACTATCAAGTCTTCAGGGCTTAAACCCTACCACGCGATCACTGGAATAGCATACGTCAGGATAGTGCAGGTGCATATTTTCGCGCAACCCCCAGCCCCCAACAGCACTTCACGCCGTACGGGCGCACAAATTTACAATTGCGTTGCGCAAATTTAGGCGATTGCGCAAGGCACGCATGGACCATTGTGTAGAGTTACATTAACCAATGGGTAGCTCATGCATAGACAATTGCAGGGGCCGACATGGACGGCAGCAGGACAGCGGCATGGGCATGTCCGGGGGCAATGACACGGACTGCAGCAGGGTGCGACACTGGTCAGAAAACGTAGTACTTATTTCGGATACAGCCCAACGTACCTGGAGCTGGGTGCCTCACTCGTCCGTTTCACCTAACACTTTTATATGTAACTATTGGTATGCAGTGGCTGGTCTGCCGAATCATTGATTATGTCCAAGTACTCGTTCAGGTCATCCATATTGGAGTTGACATCTTCCTCTGCCTGTACCTCTACAATCAATTATGAGATATGGACACCTTGCAAGTAAAGAGCGTTAAGTAAAAGAACTTAAGTGATGAACGAGTGATAAAGTTTCAAGCGAATGAGCTAAATGTTCGACGTGAAAAGGTCCCAGAAAGACTAGAGAATACAAGCATACACAACTATGCTCCCACCTCAAACAAAGCAACAATTCCTTGGTTGGTTAATGATGATCGATGTATCTCTTATGCAGTCAAGTCAAGATATTTCATGCGAGGAATCTTCGTTCTATGCCCTCTACAATGCCGTGAACATGATTTACGTCGTCCGTTGGAATTAAACAACACTCTTTCGCAATTTTCATCGGAGTTTTAATATGTAGTCGAGACCAGCGCACAGCAGAATAAACAACACAATTTTTCTTAGAGGCATCATGCAGGGTAAGCAGAACCGTGCAATATGGAAACGCTTGGTTTTACATTGCCATGTTGATAACGAATTTAATCATCCTCACGACGTCAATATACCGCCTGGGTTACAGCATAAACGATCTTCTCCGCCAACACACAAATGCATACGTAATTACAAGCACAACAGCAGGTGGGTTAGACGTTAGGATGTTTTTTAATGGCGGCCGAAATAGGCTGTTTTGAAGTGCGTACTCTATATTGACCATGATTTGCTCATAAGAGATACCCACTTGATGTTTTCAAGCCACCAACACCACCATCGCAAACTCCACCAACACCCTCACCACCACTGCCACCACCACCAAGCACTGCCACCACCATCACCATCAACACTACCACCTCCCCAACAACAAAATCAACAACAACAACAACACCATTGCAACAAGCTCAACCATCATCAACAACAACTCAACCACCACCACTGCCATCACCATAACCACTGCCACCCCCACCACTTCAGCCACCACTACTGTATTTACCATCACCACCACCACCACCACCATCACCACCACCTCAACCACCACCACTGCCATCACCATCACCACCTCCAATTCCACCACAATCACCATCACATCAGCCACCACCTCAACCACCACCATCACAAGCAGCAAAGCCACCATCACCATAACCACCAATCCCACCACCACTGTCATCACCACCTTCACCACCAACAACACAACCATCATCATCACCTCAACCATCGCCAACTGACTCTCTCTCTCTCTCTCTCTCTCTCTCTCTATTGCAATAGCGATACGTTGCCTCAATTGACACCAACATCAGAGATAGTTTGTTCAATAACTCTTGCCATCCATCATTCTGGTCGCCTTAGACAAGGGGAGCCCACCATGTCCTATAACTCACCATCACACTTTATCAGCTATTATTTAGCCCCGTTTATTGCCATGTTTATCGTTATTTTGCATCAGCTTTGGTCTTACCAGATTTGGTTTCGTACTCGTGCATTATCACAAAAACAATTAACTTTATTGGCGAAGCCAGTGTTAGCTTGTATACACTTCTGGTAATAAGGTAATGACACATGCTCGAGGGGAAGGTCGACGCTACTTAATGTTTGTTGGGGTAGTGAGAAATAAACAATGATGTGGACAATCTCATGTTCTTTGGAACTGTATGTTGTGAACATTTTATGTTCCGTCTGACATTGTAAGGTACCGTTCTGACTGTGACCAAATTTTCCTTTGCAGAATGCAAATGCCCGTGATTTTGCGCGCCATGCATCGGTGGAAAGGACTATTGCAATAACAGACTGGTGACCTGAAAGCGGAATACACACAACGGTCATGTGATAAGCGTGCCAACACATTCAGAGTCTTAAGTTAAAATGAACACGTGTAAAGAGAATTCGCTCCATGATTTATGAGGGCGAAATACACAACTGGTGTCAGTTTTCATATCGTATTTAGTCAGTCAATGACTACACATGGCAAAGGAAGACAGACGTAAAAACTAATTAAAATACAGCTAATGCTTGGTTAGTTAGCAATTACTCGTCAAAGAGCTTATGTGTGGTTGGTGCTATGTAGAATAGTAAAACATGGCGAGTGCAAAATTCAAAACGTGTTCATCTCAATCAAACTAACCTGCTCAAGGCTGCAAGTGGACCGGTGCCTTTGACTTACAGTAAGATGCATATCACATCCGTAATAAATACAGGCTATAACACAGTAGATTGCACTCTCCAGTGGCTGAGGTCTAACGCCCCAGTGGGTTACTAGCAGTAGATTGCACACTCCAGTGGCTGAGGTATAGCGCCCTAGGGCGTTATTAGCAATACCACCCAGCGTGACTCCAATCAGCGCGGTAATACGATACACCATTGGTGTTCGAAAATTACCGCTATAACATTGGATCTCTTGGTCTTCATTGAAATGACTTTCAACACTTCCAACCATTCAATGCCGGTTGTATCCTAGCAAGGTGGGGCTCTATTACGATGGCAGCGGATATGACACGAGACAAAAACAACGAGGAAGTGAGAAGACTGAATGAATCTGAATATATCGTTATAATTATTCTTATCTCGCGAACATTAAATGATACCCTCCAAATTGTGACAAGGCTATTAATGTTCCATATTTTCTGTGATGTCAATTGCGAGTAAATTTCGAGATAAATCTATTTGTCTGTTAGTGATAGGCTCGGGGCGTTTGTGCTGGGGTTGTACCTCTGTCGCTGTTTTTAACCTAATGGGACATGGAGACTTTATTTTTAGGGGCAGGAGAGTAAATTTGCAATATTGATTATCATCGTCATGTCCGATTCCAAAGCGCAAGACGTATATAATGTACGGAGGTGTTGACACCTTTGCCTTAACACCACTGTTATTAACTACTGACCTGTAGTCAAGGTCGGCTTGATCCTCTTATAGCCAGTGTAATGGTTATAGTAATATTGGGAAATAACGTCTCTTTCAACAACGAGGTGATATCCCGTCGGTGATGGATAAAGTTTAAGGGCCAGTGCCTACACACTCGGTGTCCTGTCCAGGCTGCTCACAGAAAATTGCTTTTTCGACATTTTCCTCCTCCCACCGTTTTTGCCGTCCGAAAGACTGCAACTTCAAGCACTCGTGCTTCACAAAGCGCTTTGTCTTGACATCCGACCTAAAGTGTTTGCTGGTGCATATGGATGATAATATACTTGCAAGGTATAAGTGGTCAATTTAATGAAGAACCCGCAGAGAGCTCATAACCTAGTTAAATAATGTCTCAACAAGTACAGCAACATATCCCCGTTTTGCTACCTCTAACAAGCGGATCATAATGCGATATGCTATGGCAATATACAATATAATTGTCGCAGGTGTCGTGGGCACTATAATATGACCGCCATATGCCTTATGACATTCTACCGACAGTTGTCAACACTGCGTATGCAAAAGTACATCCCATGCAAGTGTTAAGACGGTATTCTAATTATAACAAATGGCTCATTAACTGCTCAACAACACGAATGTAACAACCGAGCAGGTTGGTACTTCCTAAGACGGCCAGAATCTTTCACTCCCATTTGACCACCTTTAATGAGTTATTTATACCACGACATTGTTCGTCCGTACATAACTATGTTGCTCTCCCAGTTTATGTTTTAAGGTGAATTATAATGCGTGCCACTATCAGTGCTATCTCCGTGTTTAATAATATCTCGCTCACTGTAATGTAATAATCAAGAAATCAGGCAATTTGTTAAATATGTTAGCATTTCTTATCAATAAAGTAGCCAATCATTTCCTTAATATACCCGTGTTTTCCAATACAGCATTGAATCTGCGCAGTCCTGAGGTCTAGTAGCAGCTAGGTTGTTTAAAGGCTCTTAGTCAGGGTATGGTATGCAAATAGTGATTAAAGATTTACTTCACAGGTCCCAAAGGATGATGCATAATTGATGTCAACCCGGTCATCTATTACGAGGTTCTATGGTTACATAGTTACATAATAAAATCCCTAGTGATACAGCAAGAGTGAAATGACGCCCATTCAGCAGTAATATATCCAATAACAACCGGTGATAAATAGTCAAGGTCCCCTAGCCTGTTGGCTGCGGGCCCTGCTTACATGTTACTGATAATCAATAGTCTCGCCATCAGTCTAGGACACCTTAACGTCTTGAACTGGTCGTTGCCTCTCATTTGTCTGTTCTACTTTTTCCGAAGATTCGGCGCCATATTTATTTTGGTACGATCCGTTTAAAAGACTTGTTCGCTCGGCTGCTTGATGGGTCGTGACTGTTTTGTGAATGTGGCTGCTGGGACGGGGAAACATTTTGCTACACGTTGTTAGCAACTACTCTCGATGCAATGCTTGGAATGGGTCAGGGTTTGACACCAATGGTTGTCCGCTTGCCGGGACAAGTGATTTGTCTAGTCAACTTGTCCAACCGGACGAGTGATTTTTATGAGCCGGGCACACATTCTACAACACCCCGATTTGTTGTTTCACGCTCAGTGGCACCGTTAATCACACAGTCGGCGAGAGAAGCAGACACACAACTGGTTCTTTTTAATGACTATTACGTAAACATACTATCGTGCAGCTAAGTGATTAAATCGCTTGTTGTGGTGCCAATTGAGACGCCCCATGATTCCAGAAGACTTTCAATGGGTTCTCATTGGACGCAGACCACAACAGTGTACATGACGTCACATAAAACCGAGGGTGCGTATCCCATGCCAGTTTCATGAGCCAGACACGCGCACCTCGACCTCGAATATTCCGTAACTACAACAATTGCAGTCATACGCCTCGCCCCGAAATGTTGGTTCATCAGTCCCATGTGCAATGGATGATTTATATATACCCCAATAAGGTGATACGTTGCACGGTAGGGAAGTATCATGCTGGATGTATACATATATATATATATATATATATATATATATATATATATATATATATATATATATATATATATATATATATATATATATATATATATATATATATATATATATATATATATATATATATATATATATATATATATATATATATATATATATATATATATATACGAATTTTTATTCGACTTAATTGCGTCACTCAAATCAATGTTACTTTTATCACAATTGATAGTTGCTCAATCACGTGTTGGGCGGTGCGTTATGACTACGAATCCCGATCAAACAGTGAATTGACCGATCAAACAGTGAATTGATCATAACGTCAAGAGACCGCAAGAGTTGCAAATGTCATTGGTATGGCTGTAGCATACGCGACAGAGTTGGAGGTGGGGTCGGTGGTGGAAGGTGTATGGTCATGGGGTGGAGGGGTAGGGGTCGATATTGTTCAAAGAGTGGATGCTCCATGCGGTCTTACAAAATAAGGGTAGTATTGGAAATGCCGACCACAACAGTCTTGATCCTGAACCATTAACCAGTGAGTTAAAAGGATAACCTATTATAATCTCTCATTCCGGAATCTCTTATTCGTCTCTCACAATTACTTGTTACTACGTTTTCTCCCTTCTAGTCTCTAACTGTAATATCTCATTGCAGATTCGTTTTGCGATTTCTCACTGCAGTCTCTCGTTTCACCTTCTCACTGTAATCTCTCATTCCAGATTTGTATTGCGATCTCTCAATACAGTCTCTTGTTGTTTCGCCTTCTCACTAATCTTTCATTTCTTACTCTCTGTGTTCTCCCTCACTGACATTGTTCTCTCACTCTGCATGTTGTTCTCCCCCTCTGACGTTGTTCTATCAATCTGCATGTTGTTCTATTCCGATCAATGGGTAACAGTCGAGTTGTCTTTGTCCTAGTTTGTTCACCGACCTAAGAATGCTTCTTCGTTTCGTTACTACTACACGAGATGCCGGACATTTATATGACAAACAATATTTCAGTAATATACCATGTACTATACACACAAAATTCTTCTGTAATGTTTTACACAGAAGAAATACATATTTATATATGAATATATATCTATATATGTGAATATATATACATATAATTGTATGAATATCTATATTCATATATATTAATATTTATACATGTATATACATAAACATATATATATACATATATATATATGTATATATATATATAAATATATATATATATATATATATATATATATATATATATATATATATATATATATATATATATATAATATGGAATAAGAGATGAGCTTAACAAATTGCTACCGCGAATCAAGTAATGATTACGTCGAAAGTGCCTAGAATCAATTATAAAATCAACCCTCATTGACCAACTTGTAAATGAATATGTCGACCTCAAGCGAGTTATGATACGCGTCAGTTACATTCCAAGAGTCATGCTTTTGTTATTGTAGGTTTCAATGATGAGTAACCGAAGAGTTATGATGACGTCATTTTCAACAACACCATCCTCAATGTGCAGTAATGAGTGGGGTTGGCTGTGGGTGCGACAGCTGTTTGAATCAGTTAGCGCCATCTGTGTCGGTTTGACCTGGCTGAAAATAGCTGATGTTGTACAATATCGTGCAGGAGTCGTTATTGATCTCAGAAGACAAGAAAATTTACTGGGGAAGCTAGTATCTGTCCTGTCGATGAAAAAGGGATGTTGACCCGGCGAGGGGATAAAATAAACCCATTTGCATGTCTGGCTCATTCACGACCAGTCGATTTAGCTATAAAACTTTTCAGTCTCATCGTCCTGGGCATTTCTCGCGCCGCACTTGATCGACATCTAATAGGAACGCTTCATCCGACACTATGGTGAGTTAACTTTTCGCTATTCCATAAATGATATTGTATTCAATATAAAGAAGCACAAGGAAGCCCCATTACGTTTGCACATTCCTGGAAATCTGTTTATTTGTTTATGAACAAAGAATACGGGATTTTATTATATGATTCGTTAGGTCTTAGCCATCTGCAACGTACTGCGGTGCTGAATACGGGCCTAACAGCAAAGAAACGGTTACTTGCATATTTCAGTTATATTAGTGTTTCATCCCATCGTCGCCTTTCCTCACGAATGCTTGTTGGATGTAGGTTATGTCATGTGATCCTTTGGTCGACACGCACTGCAGCCTTTTGATATAGCCAAAATGGTCGTTTTTAACAAGACACAGCCTAATCTACACGATGGATCAGAAGAAGAAATCAAATGTTAGCGTCTGTATATTTGACACGCTTTCAATCACCAATGGTCATACATTTCAGCCATGGATCTCCACCAAGGCGAGCATGAAATATTATTTTCGGGCTAAAGTTATATTTTTACTGCTTAGAATTCGGCATATTTATCTAGTCCGATTGTCCGACGCCAGCATGGGTGTTGCTAGTGGGTGTTGAACGTCATAAGAGTCATAAGAATGAGACGAAAGCAGCCCGCTTCGTGTTGTCATGGCGTGCGCAGCTCATACTGTCAGATGCTAGACGCAAGCTGAACGCATACACACACACAAGTTAGAATCTTGGAATTATTGATAGGAGGTATCATTTTTGACGTGGTACACGGTGCCATCCATGACATGAAATTTCACCAGCTAGTTGGGTCTAGAGTATTTGATGAAGGGAAAATATGAGAGAGATGCAGACCCTGGCGAAATTCTTGTGGAAAACAAATATGCAGCAATAGTATTCAGTCATCTGCCATTGATCCAGGTCGATGTTTCTGAAATCCTCGCTGCACAAATACCATATGGGATTAATTGCAATCATTCGTTTGCAGTTGCTCCATTCCTTACATCCTCTACGTAACTATTATGCAGAATGAAGTTAAGGATCTAATAGTTCTAATATGGCACCATCGTCTTATAAATGAATGCGATAATAAGGGTTTAGGTATCTCATACCGTAGGAACAAAATCGTAAATGAGTATGAAAATGCAATAAATGGAAAAACCAATTGCTGTGTAACTAAACCAAACGCAGATTTAGATGTGGTAGTGAAACACCAACCGCTGTGCTTTGCATGATACTTTTACACAATATACATTGGTTATTTAGTCCTGTCAAGAAGTTGACAAAGGCATAGCGCTTGGATATCTGTCAAGTCGCACACATGTAGGGATTCAAGGTATTGCCATATTCTAGTGTTGATTTATCAGCCCGTTATGAATATTAAATGAGAGTACCAAGGCAGAATTCAATGGGTCGTTTATCTGCGAGTGTCCAGGGAATGAGGTTAGAAAAGGTCATTTTATACCTATCTGTTGAATGATGGTTATTGGTTGCTGATGATGGCTTTCGGTTGCGTTGTCACTTGTATTAAGGCGCTGTTGACCTTCAAGTGCCACAGAGGACATTACATATATCAATGCTTCCCGAGATTAATGCGTTTACGGTTCATCCCATATTCTCCTCACATGAGTGATTACCTAGCAGTTATACGGACTAAGCACTGCAGGGAAGACATGAGTGACGGTTGTTTTAAAGGCAAGGTCGCCAGAGAATTTTTAATATAAGTCAGGCATATACATTCACTAAGGATTATTTTCCGACTATTTGTAACTTTTCGCACTCTTATCATGTGACTATACCTTAGAGGCCGCGCAATTGATAACAATTGCTATATATTTCTACCGTCACTTTATAATTCTGTAGTTTAAACTCATCGAAACATTGAATTGATTGTGCTGTGTTGTAATGTAGTAAACCAAGATTCGATGTGGTGAAAAGTTGGGAGAGTGTTGATAAGCCTGATAATATGATCTGGTGTGTTTTAGAGGACAGTATTGTTTGTGTATGGAATGGCATCGTTTGTTTATGGCTTAATGTTGTTT
This sequence comes from Urechis unicinctus, assembly GCA_034190875.2. NCBI lineage: Eukaryota > Metazoa > Annelida > Polychaeta > Xenopneusta > Urechidae > Urechis > Urechis unicinctus. The sequence continues at coordinate 18,266,518 of CM067346.1, forward strand.
TTGTAAATGCCTAGCATTCTTTGGCTTCATCATTTTCTGATTATATTGCCACGGTATTACAAGGTGTGGTTTGAAATGGAAGGACTTGTTGTCACTTACGTCACCTTTGATGTTCCTCTTTAAGAACGCCATAGCATAGCTTTACCCACAGCCTCATACTCTGATGTTGCATATCACTCTTAATGATTGCCATAGTCATACAGTGACTGTGGCAGATATGGAAGGTAAGGCAATAAATAATCTTATGACATTGTAACTTCATGCATAGTTGTCGCGTTCAATTAATCTCGTTTGGTGATATGTTTTTGCGATCGGAATTACATATCGTTTTGTCTATCATGCTGTCAGTTATACATCATGGGACAAGTGATGAACCAGGCTGCACCTGTACGCACACCTAAAGCCCTAGGGCTCGGAATGAAGATGGATCGCTGCCCGAGACAGCTAGACCCTTAAATGTATTGCTACCTACAAAGGCAGTTTTCCGATTTATTAATTTAGTGATTGAGTAATATATATATATAGGTGCCCATGGCGAACCCAATGCCTGTAAGAACGTGATTTAGGTATCCCATATCATAGGAAAATGTCGGGCAGGTTATATGAGACCATGAGTATGGGTACTCGAACGTCTATCGCTAATGGCGCAATCAACATGCGTCGAATGTCAATGGACTTCATTTCACGGACTTCTCATCAGGTTCGGGTTTTCCTCTGTCGTTCCTGTGTTACCATAACAAAACCACTGGCTCTCACCTACAGACTCTTATACAGCCAGATGGCTCTCCCTTCATCTTACCTGTGACCCGACAAGAGAAAACATTGCTCCTTCACATCTTCTTCCACTCAAAGCTTCCTCCGGAATGTAACACATCTGAGATCCCTTCCACAGCATCATTGCATCCTAGTCCAGAAGGGCATGTTATGTTATCAAATAGAAGAGTGGTGGTGATTTATGGAAGATTCATCTAACATCGCATGTGCATCGTTCTGCAGAACACAGTAACATGTGGCAGAGCAGCGTTATTTTGGGTTATGGTCACGCCCATTTACTATCTGGTCATTTGTGTTTGAGAATTCAGATTTAAGATCGAAAAACGCATTCTGTGAAGTGCATTAAATTGGTGAATGAGCTGTGGAGTATGGTTTAGGGAAAGAGCAGGCATTAAATAATGTCTGACTGCAGCAACCATATTGATTTAGATATTACTCATTGATGTACAATTATTCTTGGTCAATGTTTCTGACAATGTTGCTACGAATTGACATTCGAAGATGTAGGATGCGTAGTTGGGGTTGATTCTCTCATTGCGGTGTAAGTAGTAACCAATCTCACACGGACAAAACTGGAATCAACGAGACGGCCATCTGAATGCTATTGAGAGGGGTTTTAAGGCAGTGGGCTGTGCATGGCTCGGTAATCTGTGGTTTAATGATATTAAAAGTAGGGGTTGCTAGTCCATTAGTTTCTCTAGCTTGTGAATGACGTAGTCGTACCATCCTTCAGTCACGTCGTTTGTTAATATTTAATGATACATTTGAATCATCACTTCGGAGGAGGGCGGGGTCAGATCATGTCCGCCATAGATAAGGTGAATTTGTATGTTTCTACAAAGCTTGCGTCTTTTCATCTCACAATCGCCCGCACTAGCCATACCATCAAACAGCTGGCAAGTAGACACACATTATACCAGCACCATTTCTAGCTCAACTGGTATGGAACTGAAGGACATATAGTTCATCGAGGTGCCGTATTTGGCGATTTTTCGGCAACGTCAAGATTCATTATGGCTGTTATGTAGACCATATTATGAGAAGTCTTATGCACTGACGATGTAATTAAAATAGCGAAATGGATATGGTAATTGCAGCGCACTGAACCAATGTTCAAGTCAGATTGCTTATACTTTGTAGGGGACGCGCGTCAAGTGTAGCGCTCATTCTAAGTGGATGCGACCGAGTTGATTGCTCTAATGATCACTCAGGTTAGTCAGCTCACTTCATTCACGGCCTCTCCTACGACGGGGGAGTCAGTTGGTCATTTGCTGAAGAATTATCACGCCTAAACTGATTGCAAACGCAATGGGAAATTGTTTTGTCGAGCCGAAGAACAGGTCATGACCTTTGATGATGGCTTGTTGTCGAAGAAGAGGTCGTGACCTTTGATGATGTCACACAGAGCAATACCAATGGCGGTTGCGGAGACTCATGCCTAATGTCACACAAGGCAATATAGATATCATTTTTCGATTTGAATCATTCATGGTAATTTGGTTTATTGTGTTGGCAGTTATGTAAATGGCCACAATATTCATGTGAATGTTTTAAAATCATGCTCTATACACATACTCAGCAACTGCTTCGAGCGTACTTTCCACAAAGAGTTTCTGTTAAATGCTGCTACGCCTTTTTGTGTTTTCGTAATACATGAGTTATTTGGTAATAGGTGCTTGGTGTTTTATGTATACTTATTGTTCCTCTTGTTTCTGTCCTTGCAAACACCTCCGCTGTCTGAGATAAGGAGTTTTGTTGCTTCACATATTTTCTTCATTGTTGTACGCCTCTTCGTATTTGTCCCATTTCTTTCTCGTTGCTGCCTATTGTTATTAGTTGATGGAACATTATGACTCAACCATTAGTCGTGATTAACATTGAAAAGAGGGATTTCATTTAATCAATCTGGTCCTACAGCGGAAAAAAGAATATGTTAAGCATACAGACTTAATTAAGCTATAGTTACAATCATGTTTCCATATTCCCATTATATTACATCTGTTAAAACCTTCTCTTTTTCATTTTGCACACTTTGAACATTCACAAGCTCAATTTGTTATCATGGCTGCACAGCAACTATTGACACAAACCTGTTTTGAACCAATTACTCAGAAAGCTCATGGTAAGAACTGCTTATTGCAAGCCTTTGTGCGAGGAACAAAGAGCTTCAATTCATAACAGAGGATTCCCTGCACTCGCAACGATTAAGAGTTTCTAGACTTTTGGCATCACACAAAGCAGTGAATCTAGCATAGCTCTTTCCCGAGAGCCCATTGACTTCATGCTTGTTGATATACTGAGCAAACCTGTCAACCTGCAAAAAACATCAACCATTGATATCAAACGAACCCACAAACTTGTAATATCGGTAAGCCAATCAGATAAACAAACAAAGTGTGTCCAGGGTAACAGATTCGATCTGAATGTGGCACATAACATCTGTGTCGTTCCTCCTCTCCGATTAACATGTACGTGAGAAATACTAAAATATGTACGATTTACTTCTGCCTAAATGATAGGTATATTGTACAATATACGTATACGTGCTCTCTTTTGTTTTATTTATGACAAGTCCTTCGGGGCATCGAACTAGATTGTCCTAGTTGCAACCTACAAGTGATCTGACACTCACCTGGTCAAGGGGTTGATTGAGTAAAGCGTGTTTTCTATTATCGTGGTGGTATCAGCGCAACTTTCTATGCCATAAGCCAGGATACATTAACTGCTCTGTATTTAATGAGCCGGATAGAAATGTTTCATATTACGCGATGGCATTCATAACATACACCATGATATACTTGTCTTATCGAATCCAATACTAGGATAAATCAAATAATAACATACCATTTTTAAGCAGCATAACAAATGCACAAATCAAAAAGCATACTCTGGCATCAGAGTTATCCCATCTAGTGCTAAAGGTGGCTGTGTATTATACGTGTGACAAAGGCGAAATTGCCAATCGTCTTGTATTCATAACTGCGAACGGAAAACTATCCAATGAATATATTGTTTGTACCTACATATTATTTATACCTACATAGTGTTTGCATCTATATTGTGGCGCACATATGAATATATCTAACCTGCGTACACCAGATTAACGGAAGGGCAATGGATGCCCACGATGTTGCATTAGAGAATGATAGATAATGAATACGTTTGTCTTTGCATGTTTATGATAGATGCAGTCACGTTGTATGTTGTTCGTAATATTGCCATACCAGAAATACAAGAACAATGAACGATTGACAAAGGAGGCCAAATAGGGTTGATATAGCGTAAGCGGGGGCGAATTAGAGGCGGGTACTACCAACGACTGACACATCGTTCTTTATTACTGCAAAAAGCTTGTTAGTTTTGCCCTTTGGTCAGGTAATATGTTGTTGCACAACGAATATAACATTGAAAGTAGAAGTTTGATATTTCAATCTGACTAGAGAGCGACGAGTTCTTCTGCATGGCCAATTATATTGTCCAAATTATCATAGGTGACTTCCGGGGATCTTAGCGACACATCCCAACTCTAATGGCGACATGGATGCTACTTTACTGCACTATATCATCAATTTTCCGGCAAGCTACCAAGAACTAACTGGTGGTTTTATTCATGTTATGTCGAATGCAACCATAGCCTGCCAATGTAATATAAGCTCACGGTGGCCGACTGCGTTATTAATATGGCAAGCACTATTCCGCTGAATTTATCTCAATTCGTTGTGACCACTTGCATTCATGGCATTTGCATGTAACACGCCAATAACGGAGCACATATTTTTATGCAGCAATTATTAAAACAGTCCTGTATAGATATACAAATATGATTACTCACTGCACTATAAAGTTAAAGATTTATAGTAGTTTCATGATCATGGTTTATGATCCGTTGATGAAAGATTCTATTACATAAATTCACATACACATGTCTTTGCATTAGAAAATTGTAGTTGCGATTGAATAAAGGCCCATGGTAAACTGGAGCAAATATAAGCATTTTAATATTAAAGACAAGATGTTTCGTTTATTTGCATTTAACACGTAATGAAGATGTATTATGGTAGATAGGACAGACGTGCTGGTTGGCAGAATCTAAAAGACACCACAGCAGCTGAAATAAAGTTTTATCGAATCCATTTGTTGCTTCGCTGTATGTGGTGTTTCATGACCCTGTATAAAGTTGCTCATTAAATGCATCTCGGTATCAAGTTTCATATCAAATGCATCAATGCGTTCCCTCTGACACACTCTATAGTTTTAAGTTTATATATACAGGAGAGGAGATTACCGGTATTCTTGTAAACAAATCGTTGAAAGCATGGGCTGGCTTAAGTAAATTAGTTAGTTTAAATAAATTCGAAGCGGGACTAGAATGTAATCATACAGGCGTCACAGCAGAACAACTTGACTGAACCCTCATGTAGCACACATGGGTGCATTAGTTCTTTAGTTAATGTAACGGGATTTATTGGGAAACAATTATTCTCAAATAACCTATCACACAGTGTAGCAACGATGGTTTAGGATATTTAAATAGCAATACCAGTTGTTTGATTTAGCCCTGTGTCTGAGAAATGCAAATGACTGGATGAGGTTAAATCAATACCGGAAAACTTATGATCATTACATTAGATAGAACACAAATGGATAATCAAACAAAAATTTGGATTCTCTGATGAGAGATTTTTATATAGTATCTAAAATACAGATATGTGTCGTTCTTGCGAGAGCATTGTAGCAATTAAATGGGGTGATTATTGAATTTGCGGTTGTATCGTTTTGAAAAGGTAAGAGCAAGTTACATAATCATAAATAGCAGTTATTGCACTATTTTTGTGTAATAGAAGAAACCAATAAGCAGCGATGTAACCTCATATCATCAGGCCGGTTTGACATCTCTTGTGTATAATCCATAGAAATAACCAAGAAATAATTGTAATCAACATCGGGTTATCCAGTACAACCGTCGCAAATATTTAACAAGCTATAAAGCTGTCATATATTGATTTGCTACGAAATACACATTGGCGACTATACACGATTATATATAGCAGTAAAATGTCGTAGTGTGTGGTACATTCCACATGGCAATAGCTACCGGCTACGTGATGAAGGATGCAACTGAGAGGGGACATTATATATTCAGGATTCTCATTAATATAAGTCAGCGTATCTAAGTCGTGGTTTAGTTCATACATGATGCAAAGAGTTAAATAAAGTACTGACATTCTGCAGTTGCCAGGCAGTAAATGAGTCATTTAAAGTCATGAGGATCGCAAATAGTGTCATAATGCTGACATGGTGTACTCTTTGGCATATGTCGTGTAGATAAAGTTACGGGCAATTTGTGGTCGTATAATAGAGACTTTATACGACACAACAGACAATAATGGTTATGGTAGGCGAACAGATGGCATCTTGTTCTATCATTGGCATTGTGCAAGTTATTGGTTATATTATATTTCGACCAAGCAAGCGAACCTTCCTAGTCAACACTGCTCTACCAGACACAAGTTGATATCAAAATATTCGTGACATGAATCATACAGGCTATAATATCCAACGCAGTGATATCTCACGCCAGATTTCTTCATTTACATTTCTATCCTTCATTATCGTCCCCAATCACTAACTATTCTTATTTTCTATGAATACCCAGATCAATCATGACATGGTGACCATGTGCGTTTGATTGCATCTACATATCGACGGCTGGGAAGAATTCCATTGACACGCATACTTATCAAACATAACAATGATAGTATGCTATCCCCACACCACAGCCTTCGAGAGCTCATCATTCCATCCGTCAGATGACCCAGTCGTTGATTATTCGTGTGCAATGTATATTGAATACCTTTCGCGCTGCATATTTTGTAGACCTGAATGAATAGATACTACTCAATTCTGTATGAATCTAACCATTCATCAAATGTTTATTATTGTCTATGCACGGGCATATATCCACTTTTGCCACTACTATTATCCTTAACCTAGATACCATCGTACATCTCTTTAGTGAAATACCATGTGTTCATTAACATTCATATTGCTGTTCATGATGCAGCAGCTACGGCTCGCGCGGGAAACGGCCTCTTAGTCACAACCAAGGAACGCCCTTAGTTTTACGGTAGTTGTAGCTATATCTATGATTAAAAATTGAAATCGATTTTACTCGCCAGTGGTTATCATTTGACATGCAACATTTCAGAATATTTGGGCAAAATATTTCAAATGCTTAGAAACAACTTGGCTCGTTGTGGATTCGACGTCAACATATACTTCAATAATAACAACCGAGGCCAGAAGTCACGCATAATATGACAATGCTGATGGTCCTAAAATGCAATCGTACGGTTGCCCAAATACAATCATACCACTGCGTAACGATGAAACAGTAATTGATCTTCACCCAAACGATTACAATGGAATATAAACAAGCAGAGACTGGCACGATTAACCCGTGCGATCCGCAGGGCTGGCCATTGATCAGTTAGGGTATCAAGGAACGCCCTTGCTTGTAAAAAGATACAGCAAGGACTAAGTGTAACCAGTGACGACCATGATATTGGCAGCAAAACAAGCTAAGTGTCATAAGTGTTCTGGACCTGCCATGGTCGTCATCCTTTATAATGTACTATTCGTAGATACACTGACGTCATCTACTTGTGGTCGAGTGCTCGATGCTTTGCTGCCAAATACAAATATATTTGCCACAGCCTAACCTGAATGTTTCAGCAGGTTGGAACCACGATTCTCGTTCAACCATTGCATCAATAACCGTGGTATGAGACTGCTGAGGGTTCTTTATATGCTGTACAAGTCAGGAGAGTTCTATCCATCAACGATCACGGCAGAGTTTATCCACAGCCTCGTCGTGTTGGTCATCCTCTTGCTTTTCTAGCTTCTATTTCTATTGATCGAGGGTCATGATTATGGGACAGCAATCTTTGTGGTCCTTTGTATCAACGACATGTAGACAACCTAGAACACTTTCAGGTCGAATGCGGACTTGCTTTGCGTAGTAATCTTTTCATACACGTCTAGTGCAAACTTTTTGATGTCGATGTTGCCAAACCGATGATCAGTGAAACAACATCGTATGACCCTTCTCCAGCTTGTTACCAGGCACGAATGCAACAGAGAACAAATCTGCTTACAGGCTTCCAACACGACTACAACACCGAGGTGCAGTTGATGGAAAACACATGAGTACAGATTACATCCATGTGTGCTACAGAAATATTCCCTTTTGGCCGTCCCAGTACCGAGGAATGACTGAACGCTTTTGCTTGTGATGACCTTGATATATAGTGACACTTAGTTTTACGGTAATTGCAGCTATATCTATAAGTATGATTAAAAAATAGAAATCGATTTTACTCGCCAGTGGTTATCATTTGACATGCAACATTTCAGAATATTTGGGCAAAATATTTCAAATGCTTAGTAGCAACTTGGCTCTCGGTGGATTCGACGTCAACATATACTTCAATACAAATTCAAATGCGACTGAACCTGGCAATTCTACCCCCAGCTAAATAACGGTACAGAACCCGAATAAACATGTTGATTTACTTGAAGAAATCTCACCTGTATTTATAAACTGCATAAACTAGTGTTTATAGGAATGAAACCTTTCATTGACTTTCTGCTATATGGAAATCAAATGAGTAATATAAAATTATTATTGAGAGAGCATGTTGAGGGTATTTGTATAAAGATGATCTATCTATTCCATAACCAACATCTTCCGTGGTTTGAGAAGTGCCAAATGACAGACGCTAAAGTGTCATTGAGCTGCGTAGCGTCTGCAGTATAATATAAATATAGCAAAAGCATTGACTTATTTGGAAATGTGATATTGCACAATATATTACTGCATGTTCGTCATAAACAGTTTCCATACCTTATCGATATGACGGTGCAGACTTAACCCACTACCACATGTTGAGTCTAGTTGACGGTGGAGATATTGGTGACGCAAGTATAGTGTGGCAGACAGGTAGCGAAAAGAGATGACAGGGAAACGGTGAGTGATGAAGACGTAACTCAAATATATATTTATTAACAACAACCTGAATGGCACTGTTTGGATGAGTTACTCAACAGTGTGTTGTTGATGCAAAATGTCTAGGTATTTTAACATTGATGCCCGTTATTAATTGGCGTACTCAATTAAGCAAACACATTAAAAAACCTGAATGACACTGTGTGGATGCGCAAGCAAACACATAGACATTTATCAATCTCTATATGCAAATGTTTACGTTCGCTGTGTGTGCAATGTATTCCGAATAGTACACATATTGTTTTAACCGGCATGCTTACGCCTATAAACCAGATGTTATTCAAATAACGCCTATGGTTTGACACGAACACTCACTGGCCAGGGTTTTCACTTAATACATATATATATATTGTGTGGTCTTTCGGTCGACATCATGAAAACATAATGCATTAGATATCATTTTATGTAATTTATTAGTAAAAAAGTTAACTATTTTGTGCATTACCAGGTCCGCCACACCAGGGTTAAATCCATTATAAGCCATGAGAAGATAGCTTACTGCCCATTTACATTTGCTCGGAAACCTGTACTTCCTCACTACTTCCTCCATAAACTAGTTATATGTATATCATAATCCGGGCTAGTTAAATCAATATCGTTCTATAATGTCTCTAATCTCACCATGGGCAATTGCCCCAGAGACTGATATAGGCCTCGTCCTGTCCACACAAAAAATAAATATGTCTGGAACAAGTCGCTCGACTAGTCACTCGTAATGACGCGTACATTAAGTTTGATAAGATAATTTAGTACATAAGTAATTTTTTGTACTGCTCCACCATAATACAGCCGGCTTGGAATGGTTGATAGTGTTGAAAGTAATTGCAAATACCAACATCACGACAATGAACCATATACACTACAGTATGTGAGACGACAATTTTAGTTATCCATTAAAACGAGAAATGGTATTTATGTAATGCAATTTGTTTTGATTGGACATTTATTGCGCAAATGGTATTATGTACTACAACTTAACGTAGCAGCTGCACGCAATCAAATAGACTACTGCATTACAAGAATTGACAATAGGCCATTCAAGCCTTTAATCTGCTTGCCAAATTTATATCACGCATTAGATCAAAATAGGCGCAATCATTGGTATTCTTAGTTTGCTTATTGCAAGTTGCTGTATTGAAATGTAATTAGGGCCTGAACCATTCTGAATGTTGCGATTCAGTTGATTGAACATGACATCGAGGGCTGATTTGCCTAAATGTATAAAGAAGCCACATCATTTACTCACCTGACCAGTAATTGCTTCGGAATACGCATTAGCGTGTTGTCTTCGCATCAGTTTAAACACAGCCTAGAAAAAAAACTATTAAAAAAAACGTGGTATTTTACCTTTAAGGTTTATGCGAGGATAGTTAATTAATCCAACAGTTATATGATTATAAAAACCAACATTTATATACACAGGCAAACAAACATAGATCAAAACATTACCACGCAGGCACCGAAGAGCACTTAGCATGGACACCACTCAAAACGGTTTTTACCATCGGGTGAGCCGTCCCCTACTCAGGTTTCACTACACATGAATCTGACATTACTCGGCCAAATCTTTAACAACTTTTACTTCACTGCTTAGAGTGTGACCTGCTTATATAAAATAAATGAGTTATGCCTTTAGCACCACAACACTCTCTACGAAGTAAAGGGCGCACATATCATTTTGATGAAGAGCAAGCGATCCAATGTTAAAGCAGGGATTTGCGACCACCAAAGCTGTATCGTATTACAGCGCTGAATTTGCGACCACCAAAGCTGTATCGTATTAGACAACAGCCACTGGAGTGTGTAATCTACTGCTAATAACACCCTAGGACGCTAGATCACAGCTACTGAAGAGTGCAATCTACAACGTTGTAGTTGGTAGTTATCACGGATGTGATATGTATCTTACTGTCAGTCAAAGGCACTGGACTACCTCAAATAAGGTGATGATGGTGGTGGTGGTGATGGTGGTGGTGGTGGTGGTGGTGGTGGTGGTGGTTAATTTTATGTTTAAACATAAAAATATCATTTTCAAAACAACTATTTTCGGCCCCCATTAAAAAGCAGTGTCTGCACTTCCTTACTGCCTGTCGCACCTGCTGTTGAATAGGTTATAACGTATGCATTCAAGTGTTTGGGGGAATTAGGCGTCGGAAGAGGTCGTATAAACTATAACCCATGTTCATGTTAAGATTTTCATCAACGCTTAAAAATGTCAGCGCAATGCTGCACGGGTTTTTTTCGCGTGCGTTTTTGCCGTGGGCTCGGACCAACACTTGAGTCACTCAATGAAGCGGAATATAAAATGCGCAGCGACTAGATTCTTCCCCGACGAATAGGTTAACTAGCATGAGTCAGTTGATATGTTGATTTTCAAGCTAATGCTGGAGCTTATTAAGCTGTCAATAGGTGTATAAGAGTTGTGTGGCACAGTAGACGAATTTTTATTCGACTTAATTGCGTCACTCAAATCGATCGTACCGTTATCACAATTGATAGTTTCGCAATCATGTGTTGTGCGGTGCGTTATGACAACGAATCCCGATCAAACAGTGAATTGACCGATCAAACAGTGAATTGATCATAACGTCAAGGGACCGCAAGAGTTGCAAATGTCATTGGTATGGCTGTAGCATGCGCGACAGATTCGGAGGTGGGGTCCGTGGGGGAAGGTGTATGGTCATGGGGTGGAGGGGTAGGGGTCGATATTGTTCAAAGAGGGGATGCTCCATGCGCTCTTACAAAATAAGGGTAGTATTGGAAATGCCGACCACAACAGTCATGATCCTGATCCATTAACCAGTGAGTTCAAAGGATAACCTCATGAGCAGCTCGGCGCAATTCACCATCACGCATTCAAGAAATACGTAGCACGTGGATTTGCGAAGCACAACTCATTCTCTCACTATTCTCATCTAGTCTCTCACTATTATCTCTCATTCCAGATTATATTACGTTTTCTCCCTTCTAGTTTCTAACTGTAATATCTCATTGCAGATTCGTATTGCGATCTCTCACTGCAGTCTCTCGTTTCACCGTCTCAGTGTAATCTCTCATTCCAGATTTGTATTGCGATCTCTCACTACAGTCTCTTGTTGTTTCACCTTCTCACTAATCTTTCATTTCTGACTCTCTTTGTTCTCCCTCACTGACATTGTTCTCGCACTCTGCATTTTGTTCTCCCTCTCTGACGTTGTTCTATCAATCTGCATGTTGTTCTATCCGGATCAATGGGTAACAGTAGAGTTGTCTTTGTCCTAGTTTGTTCACCGACCTGAGAATGCTTCTTCTTTTTGTTACTACTACACGAGATGCCGGACATTTATATGACCAACCATATTTCAGTAATATACCATGTACTATACACACCAAAACTCTTCTCTAATGTTTTAACCAGAAGCAATATATATTTATAAATGTGAATATATATACATATATACATAATTATACACATTTGTATGAAATATATTCATATATTAGCACGAACGAGACCTTTGGTGGAAAAACCGCCAACCTTTCGTAGACTTGGGTCCACGAAGGGAAATACCGCTATATCCACATAAAGTCAATGCACTTTTTCGTTCAAAATGCTTGACAGTATTTTGGTTTTACCATTTTAATATGATAGTCTAGTGTTAGTAAGGTACGAAGATAACCATTCAAGAATGATTTCATGGCAAATTAAAGCAAAATCAAATTTTAGCAATTAACCATTCGTTGACATAACACGAAAACGTCAATATCTTCCCTGTTACCATATATACTTTGACCCTAATGGTCGAAATATTGCTTAAGCATTACTGTTGAATATGTATGTTTGAAGTATAAAGATAATTGATTGATTTTAAAATTTTAGTACCGAAAACTCAATTATTTTATCTCACTATCCATCTATCTTCAACATTGAATTATATCGCAAAACACTGCTAATTGTTCATAATAAACACATCTATAATAAATATTATTTTTCTAATCCATGATCGATGAAAATGATTACAAAATATCGTGCTGGTGGTGGTGGTTGGTGGTGGTGGTGGTTGTGGTGGTGGTGGTTGTGGTGGTGGTGGTGGTGGTGGTGGTGGTGGTGGTGGTGGTGGTGGTGGTGGTGGTGGTGGTGGTGGTGGTGGTGGTGGTGGTGGTGGTGGTGTTAGGATGGAGGTTGGATTGATCCATCTTCTTGAGAATAATCGAGTTGAAACACCTCTCGTTTGTAGAATAAAGTAGAGCCATAGGTAGCTTTGTCATATTGATGAAGTGGAACACGATGTGGTTCGATTACTCACCGAACTGACTACCACTACAGGCCGACAGCCTTCATCAATAGCGGAAACTTATAGACAGCATTCGAATGGGGCATATTCCTGAGCTAATCAGAACAATTGTTGGTTTTGCCCGGTTTTGCAATGCAGAAGAAACTGGGAAAACGACATAACACAAAACAGTCCTGATCTATCAAAAAAAACAAGTGAATGGTTTCGGATTAATCATTCCTGAATGGAATGTGATCAATCATTCCTGAATGGTTTATGATTAATAATTCTTGAATGTTTTAGCAAATCGCGTTTTAGATACAACCAGACACGCAAACAGACAGACGGACAAGTGGGTAAAAATAAACTTCTTAGCTGAACAATCAACAAATTCCAACAATGGCAAGACACGTGGTTAGCTAGAGAAGCAAGAGCAGACTGGTCCTCAAGAAAAAGCCGCGCGTGAGAAACCACACAGCAGGCTGACACGTCCACCAAAGCAACATAAGTCTTCCCTGTGTCACATTGACAACTTTGTATCATTCTATGCCTATGCATTACACAAATCCATTAGTTGAGCATAGGCATTTTTAGATTGTATATTGAGTCGGTCTGATTGGGTACAAAATGGGTGGTAATATTTGCTAATAAATCGTATATGTACTTAGTATGTTTCGCGTGCGGCCATTTTACAGTCACTACAAGTAGTTTTGTATGTTTTGTGACAAATCGGCGATACAAAGATGATACTTAATACTTGACAAAATAACAAATCTATAAAAGTGTTGGCATTAATATTATCAGCCAGTTCAAAGCGTTGTCACCTTTTTTCTCGAACTAAGGAAAACGTCACGCCCACGATCGGGAGTTCGTCACGGCAGATCGACATGATTGAAAGAATGCATCCACATTTGTTTAATGGCACCTAATCCACAATGAGTTTATTTGAAGTGTGATGGGGCGACGCGTGGTCCTGTATGATTACAATGATTTAAGCAAATCCAAGCTGCTATCACGTCCGGAATCTCGGTAAATCTCGGACCTGGTACAGTAGCGCGCGAAGCAGACGGGACGAGGGACGCCTGCCGAGATAAGCTCTTCCGGGTCTACATCTATTCGCGCAGGCCTCGGTTGAGTTTTGCGAGGCGACTTGTTGCCGTGTGAGGCAGGTTGAGGTCTGGAGACGCCAGCCCCGCGTATTTTAACTACAAAAGCACGACGCGTTGTCTTGGTTGCCTTGGTCTTTATAATGGCAAGCCGGAAGCGCGTGTTTACGAACAGTTCCCGATTCACTGTCGATATCTAGAGGTAGTAGACCATCCTGGGTGAGTTGCAGGGTGAGTTTAGGACAGTTGCGAATTATTTTCTTCATGGGATCTTGGTAGAATATAAACTGAGCAGTGATGGAGCGAAGCTGAGGTGTATTTGGTTGCAGCCAGGTGAGAGGCGCATCCTTTAGGACATGTCAGTGGCGGAGATGATGAAGCAGCTTTCGGCTCCTCCGCCATTCCAGCAGCTTCCTTTCTTGGCGAATAAGCTGGGACTGATTTAGCTGGATCAGACGTCTTACTCGTTCTTTTCCTAATCGGACTCCTGCCCTCATAAGGGCATCGTGATGACTTAATTGACAGATGAGTTTTGAGTACTTATCTCTAATCGCAGGTAGAGCAATATATCTCTCCAGGCTGTGTGTGAACTCATTCCTATCCATGCTCAGAGTCTCACCCTTGACTCGTCGCTTACTTATATGATAAGATAAGTCAGCAGGTTGTCATGCCAGACGCCTTAAACGTCTTCCTCTACACTGACAAAAGCACATCCATCGTGTTCAGTTAGCACTTCACATGAAATCAACAACTAACTCAGCTATAAGTCACTGCTCAGGTAGCTGAATCAATAGTGTGCCTTATCGGAACTCGCGCGAATCATGAGAAGCAGAGACCAAATATAATTGCCTGCGCCAACAAGCGGAGTGGGGTGTGTTTGTCGCTGGAACCCCCCCCCCCCCCCGCCCCCCGTAAGTTGTGCTTGTTGAGGCAGGATATTGAGGTGGTATATGTCCCTACCTGCGAACCCTGACGTGACGTACATACAACAACAACACAACGCAACAAAAATATGCACTCTGTTCTACATCTGTTTGTTGACTTTGTTATCAAGGGCTATCTACATTGTCGGAAAGAAAACCGCTGTTGTATTTTCACCATGTTGGGGTCTATCGGAACATAAATACATACGATTGCTGCAAAGGATAATATAATAACAATATTGATAGTAATAATAATTACGACAAGGGCATTTGATTTACAAGTGTCATTACCTGCAAAGCACCCGCCATCTTGAACCCAAGATCCCCGACTATCAACTTGGCTTAGTCCATGATATGTCCGAAATCGAATTGATCATGAAGCCCAGATTAAAGCGGCTATTCTACTCAATATCCGTATGACCTGAATAACTGCTAGTCGCGACTCACCATCGATATCCAGACAGTTAAAAAGTGGCAATGAAATGGGCTTCATTAAATATGCATCAATATGCAGGGTCGCCGTACAAGTGAATGTTAAAGCGAGGCTTGTGATTGCCCAGAAGCGACAGCCTCTCTTAAGCGCTAAGGAACGGCTCAACATACTTCAACATCCACTCATATCATCACCATTCGTGACATTCAATACATCTATAGTATGTCGGTCACAGTAAAAAACCGATGACGTTGATCAGTCAGTCACAGTGACCAACCGAAGATGTTAATCAGTCGGTCACATTGACTAACCGATGACGTTGATCAGTCAGCCGCAGTGATCTTCAGTACACATTTCTGAAAACCATGGGGATAAAAACGCGCTGGAATTTTAATGATTATAACAATTTCGATCGTTATGAAGTTATCTTCAGTACACATTTCTGAAAACCATGGGGATAAAAACGCGCTGGAATTTTAATGATTATAACAATTTCGATCGTTATGAAGTAACTTGAATGAAGTGTTGCGACTGCTATCGTGCTATAAAGAACGACACGGAATAGGTCTATCAGAGAAGTCAGACGCCAATAGGCATTAGGTTTATAACAGAAGTCAGACGCCATTACTGAATAGTCAATAAGAAGTCCGACGCCAATAGCCATTAGGTTTATAACAGAAGTCAGACGCCATTACTAAATAGTCAATAAGAAGTCAGACGCCTATACGGAATAGGTCTAGAAGAGAAGTCAGACATTACTAAATAGTCAATAGGGCTGTACGGAAAGGTCTAGAGAGTTAGAACTAAATAGTCGGAAATAGGTCTACGGAATAGGTTAGGAGAAGTCAGATGCCAATAGTCGGAATAGGACGACGCCTCTAAATAGTCAATAAGAAGTAGGAGAAGTCAGACGCTAATACGGAATAGGTCTATAAGGGAAATCAGACGCCCGTATGGCTTAGAGAAGTCAGACGCCAATACGGCGTAAGTGAAGTCAGACGCTAATACGGAATAGGTCATAAGACGCCAATACGGCGTAAGAGATGAGCTTACGGAAAAATTGCTCAGACGCCTATACGGAATAGGTCTACCACAAATCAAGTAATGATTACGTCTGAAGTGCCTAGAATCAATGATAAAATCACCCTCATTGACCAACGTGTAAATGAATATGTCGACCTCAAGTGAGTAACTGGTTATGATACGCTTCAGTTACATTCCAAGAGTCATGCTTTTGTTATTGTAGGTTTCAATGATGAGTCACCAAAGCGCTATGATGACGTCATTTTCAACAGCACCATCCTCAATGTGCGGTAACGAGTGGGGCTGGCTGTGGGTGCGACAGCTGTTTGAACGAGTTAGCGCCATCTGTGTCGGTTTGACCTGGCTAAAATAACTGTTGTTGTACAATATCATCCACGAGTCGTATTGATCTCAGAAGACAAAAATAGTTGACTGGGGAAGCTAGTATCTGTCCTGTCGATGAAAACAATGCGAGGGATGATGACCCGGCGAGGGGATAAAATAAACCCATTTGCATGTCTGGCCCGTTCACGACCAGTCGATTTAGCTATAAAAACTTTCCAGTCTCATCGTCCTGGGCATTTCTCGCGCCGCTCTTGATCGACATCTAACACTACATCCGACACTATGGTGAGTTAACTTTTCGCTACCCCTTAAATGATATTTGTTTCAACATTTGCTCATTCCTGGAAAGCTATTTATTTGTTTATGAGCAAAGAATATAGGATTTTTTTTATATAATTCGTTAGGGCTAAGCTACCTGCAAGGTGCTGCAGTCCTAAATACGGGCCTAACAGCATAGAAACGGTTACTTGCATATTAATTATAATAATCAGTAAATACATATTCGTGTGGAATGATTTAACGGTTTATTGAGCTCAGGAACGTAAGGCTCTTTGTTGAACTCTAGCTATTCAAATGGCGTTTGAAAATACTAGCGAATAAGTGCGTCGATGAACAATTCAAGTTGGGTTTGTTGAATGAAATATGCCACAACTATTAATATAAAGAGTACGAATGAAAGATTAGAAGTTCAGACCTACTGAAACCATTCTTATGTCGAGTCATGATTGACTGTGACTTGTTTTGTTTCAGTCTTTGATTTCATTATGTTAGAAGCGGCTGCTTAAGAATTAAAGCCGCCGTAATATCGGAAACATCTTGTCAAATTATTATTTTCCATCAAACAAACAATGATTTATCCAAAATACTTTGATTAATTCCATTATTAACTTTTTTACCTTGCTTTGAAAATTGTAGAGAATTTATACATATTTCATTACTTCTTCCTTTATTGATTACAGATTGAAATAAAAAATGTCCGATCTTTTTGGTGGACGTAAACTGTCCGATGGTGACGTCGTTCGCGTAGATGAGGAGGCTGATTCGGGATTGGGTGAGAACGAAATATCGCTCAGTCTGGTGCTCGATGGCCCTATCACTTGGTGGAAAGCGGTCGGCTTCCACAACAAACAGGATCTCGGCTACTTCGTACCTCTCTTGGAAATACAAGACAACCAAGTGCCGATTACCGTGACAATCAATACCGACCAATTCCTGACCAACAGCATGGGTTTGTGGAAAGCAAAGGCGTTTGGCGTGCATACTAAGATGTACCTGATAACCGATGCGGCTAGTGCTATGAAGACCGGCCACAAGTACACCTTCAACTGGCTGGCCGATTAAACGCTTGGCGAGATGAAGCTATGTTGATCACAGACTCATTCAATGGATGTCTGTGACTGCACATGGCAGTTTTGACAAACCAATAATTACAAGATATGATGTTTAACATAACGCTTGTAAACATATCTTAAATTTCACACTATAAATTGTGGATGTTTCAAAATAGAACATCATGATATATCTTGTCTAAGGCTTTTGAAAATCAATAAAATCGCCAATAGTCTTTCCTATTCATGGTATTTGTTTTAAAAGGGGTTATGTAAGTGCATGTGACTTGGTATGTCCTCGTCCAAAGCCACACTTCCCTCAGTGAAGAATAGTTTTGGCATCAATAAGGAATATGAATCGTTTTGTCAATAACGTGTGAATTATACGAACTAAAAGCTTTACCGTTGGGACTACTATAATGACATATTGAAAATAGCATATGTGAATACCATGCATTTCTGTGGTACACTATCATAGGAACCTCAAAAACTGAGCCAATGTGACAATGATTTTGAGTTGGAATCACCTCTGATCAAACTCTAGGGCAGAGGATTTGTCCTTGCCCACAGAAGTGTCTCTGGTGAAACCCGCCTCCCTCTTAATTAAGGGTTTCATATCGCAGTTAATCGTTTTAATTGTTTTCTGCTCCTCTGTGTTTTCCGTTCATGCATTGAACGATAATAGTCAACAATGATTTCTAGTGACAATGAAACTGTTACAGTTTCTTCATTGATAGGTTAACATACCATAGAATGACAAAAATGGGGGTTATCGAGCTGGTTATCTATGGTTTTGAGTATGTTATATCATCATTAAAAAAAGTTTAATTATTATTATACACTATATTCAGTATGGCTTATCCGCATGCAACATAGTGATACGTTATCAGCAGCTGATTGCCCCTTTTCCGCTGTCCTTGGATCGAAGGGGGCGGTGCACACGGTCACACGACATATGCCGACAGCGACTACAGCTGGGAGGCATCAGACCGTTGTGCCGACAAACTGAAAGAGCCTTAATGTCAACGCGTGGGCTCTTCTGCCTTTTTTAATCGATTGTGGGGCATGCAGACAAGTTTTGACCCACAGGCTATGTGGCCGCGCATTCGCTGTCGATCTCGCGGGCCCTTGAACCACAAGCTAAGCTCAAAGAGTTTATAGCTACACTGAGAGGGTTGACTTAGAGTGGCTCTGTGGTTTTCGCTTCCTTAATTATGATACACTACAATCGTTAGATGGCGCTAACGTGAGATAAACAAAAGCACATGAAATAACTATACCATAAAATCAACAAAAGCGCCTGGGATTGATGATACGACGTCTTGTTGACGGCATCACTCTCCATGATAGACTCGTTTCACACAACGCTAACATAACGACTCACAGCGTCAAGTAAAGGCAAGCATGAATTATCAAGATGTATTCGCAAGAATTGGACAAAGAAAACCGCTAGCTGGTAAATTAAGACAGTGAAATTCGATTGCATTGTTGGTCTCGATGTCAAACCAAACCGTAGCTACAAACATACAGGTGAAAATTGTCGTTTGAATGAAGTGAGATGCAAATTATTGAACCTTTTGCGTACTCGACAAGTTGCAATTGTTACAAGCGGAGGCACAGGGGTGCAGTATCTGCAAGCCATGTCTGGCTAAGTTGTTGAATTTCTATGACTTTCATCAGCTATCTGTAGATTCTTTGGAAATTTACAACAAACGAATATATGTGGAGAGATGCTATGAATCCCCAGCTTAACCTTCAGTTTATCTGCCTCGACCGCGAGCTACCTCTACACAAGCCCCAGTCATTACGGACAGAAGGCCACCGGAGTTGATGCAGCAGAACTTGGTCTAAACTTCAGCAACATACTGCCTTATGGAGTTGATAGCGAACACACGGACTGTCAAACTCAGTCATCTATTCAATCTTCTTCATCAAGTACATTTCCCCAAACGGATACCAGCAACCTAAGAGACAGTCAAAAAATAATGAAGGACCATTCAATTATTTACGGAAACAATCCTCCTTCTGGTATTGGCATGTCTCTAATTGAAATGACTCAACTTCGGTGGTGGAAAATGTGAAGGCCTGCACCCCTGTGTTTGAACTTGTAAAACAGCAAATTCTCATTAATTTAAATCCGGACAATGGGAAATCGACTGTAAGGAGGCATTCCCAGAAGTCAGCCATGGATGGTTTAAGATCCTCCCAAAAATTGTCAAACGCTGATTTTTTCTTGGAATCCATGCTGAAGGATATGGATGAGAGGTACGAACAAATATTTTTGATAATGATTATATATGCAAGCTCGTGATCCTGTAGCACTTTTGTGATTGAGTACCTGCTTCAGCAGTGAGGTGACATGTTAAAAATGTCCTGACAAAAGTATGGAACTGACATCTAAAATGTTTTTACTGCACCACAGGGGAGCTTTCTGAAACTATCTCTGTGCTTTTAACTTGCAACTTGCATTTTTCGTGGATGTGCTGATGACAATCGCAAATCAAAACGTCCTTGCTCCCCCTGAGAAACTGATGGGCCCTATTTTCACCGTCTATGGGATATTGCTTCATCAGAGGGATAACCAACTTTCAGCATTTTGAAGGCTCACCACCCTGCTGGCTACTCCAAGACGGGCCAGTGACATGGTAAAACGAGATACTTATCAAGATTCAGGACCGGGATTCATTAAGAAATACATTTTGAAAACTTCATTGAGAGTTTGATCTACTTCTTTTAGATAATTATATTAACTCCCCAAAGTAAGAGTTTGTGTTTTGTTAGGTAAGTGGATGAGCACTTTCACAGTTAAATGAAGGGTATTTGAAATGATGCCTTTGAACAAGTTATGTAATGGTTGATCTATTTGATTCAGCTTATTTCTAGGTTGAATAAGCTGGGCATAACATTGGGTACTACATCCAAGCGATGCGTTTAAGCCGATGCGTAAGGAGATCGGATCAGCGTCTGATAAAGTTATAGAGTCATCTGATAGTTCGAGGCTTCCAGAGAATTCCACGCGGTTTTAAGGGACACTGTGACAAAGCAACACACCGCGGCTCACAGGTGGCGTCTACACATCTCAGGATGAGGATTGAGTGAACCCTCTTAGCGTAGCTATAAACTTTTTGCACAGCTTACGGAGAGCCCTGATTTGCCATACAATAGAATAAAGAAGTAGAGGGTGACGGAGCTAGTTTTTACACCAGTGTTGTTCAAAGCAAATGTGATGGAATTTTCTAACACAAAGATCAGTGCTTTTAAACCTAGCTCATCTCTTTTTGAACAATCTTATCCAGTGGTAATCGTTAGAAAGTTAAGTCTTGATATTTATGCTACACAAAGTAATAAAAAAGTATTGGGTTACCATGGTATTTTTGGTACAGGGGAGTTTCCTTAATAACATGCGGAAATCGAGTCAAATTTAAAAAGTTTATTCATTTGACATTTACAGATGTAAAAATAAACGATCAAGATTCTTCAGTTATGTATTGCTGCTACAACAAACACTGTAACTGGTGGCTTTTCCTGCAGTAAGTGTTTCATCCCATCGTCGCCTTTCCTCATGAATGCTTGTTGGATGTAGGCCTCGTCATGTGATATTATTGCCTCGACAAGCAAACTTATCAGGTTTATCTAGCTTGACATCATGCATAGTATCATAAAAGGGAAAAGTGAATGAGCGGAGGTATTCCTTCCCCCCCCACCCATCCAGACGGTTGGTAAATTTTGAACAAAATTTAGTATCCTCACAGCAGTCGCTACAGTGATAGTTATACAATTTGGCGATGAGTGCAAGTTCACTGTTGTCGGTAACTTTGTACGTGCGCGGGCGGCGCGTGCGTGGGCACAGTCATGCAATGGTCGACATGCACTGCAGTCTTTGATATCGCCAAAATGGTCGTTTTTAACAAGACACACCCTAATCTACACGATAGATCAGTAGAAGAAAACAAATGTTAGCATCTGTATCTTTGATACACTTTCAATCACCAATTATAATACATTTTCGGGCTGAACTTATATTTTTACTGCTTATGATTCGGCATATTTATCTAGTCCGATTGTCCGACGCCAGCGTGGGTATTGCTATTGGGTGTTGAACGTCAAAAGAGTCATAAGAATGAGACTTTAAAGCAGCTCTCTTCGTTTTGTCATAATGTGCGCTGCTCAAACTGTCGGAAGCTAGACGCAAATTGAACGCACACACACACAGACAAGTTGGAATTATTGATAGGAGGTATCATCTTTGACCTGGTACACGGTGCCATCCATGACACGAAATTTCAACATCTAGTTGGGTCTTGAGTATTTAATGAAGGGAAATATGAGAGAGAGGCAGACCCTGGCGAAATTCTTGTGGAAAACAAATATGCAGCAATAGTATTCAGTCATCTGCCATTGATCCAGGTCGATGTTTCTGAAATCCTCGCTGCACAAATATGATATGGGATTAATTGCAATCATTCATCTGCAGTTGATCCAGGTCGATGTTTCTAATAATGAATATTCATCCGCACAAAAAACAATTCGGTTGATAAACAGATTCATGCGTGATTGACATCTTACATTGACATGACTGGAATTTGCAAGCTTACCAAATGAATATAAATGCACAGATATGTGTTAGGTAGCTGCCTGTTTCGGGCATTTAAGTTGATACTATAATTATCCTAAAAGTAGGTTCTTCCATTAACAAGGTCAAAGTGTTTGTAAATCAGGTTTCCTTGCATTCTCTACGTAAGCATGATACATAATGAAGTTAATGATCTTACACATGGTAAAACAAATACAAATAGAGTTTATAAAAGTGTTTGGGTATCTCATACCAGTAGGAACAAAATCGTAGTGGAAAAACCAGTTGCTGTGTAACTAAACCAAACACAGATTAAGATGTGGTGGTAAAACACCAACCGCTGTGATTTGCATCATACTTTTACACAATATACATTAGTTATTTAGTCCTGTCAAGAAGTTGACAAAGGCATAGCGCTTTGATATATGTCAAGTCGAACACATGTAGGTATTTAAGGTATTGCCATATTCTAGTGTTGATTTTCAGCCCGCTATGAATAATAAATGAACGTGCCAAGGCAGAATCTAATGGGTCTTTTATCTGCGAATGTCCAGCGAATGAGGTTAGAATCAGTCATTTTATACCTATCTGTTGAATGATGGTTATTGGTTGCTGATGCTGGCTTCCGGTTGCGTTGTCACTTGTATTAAGGCGCTATTGACCTTCAAGTGCCACGGAGGACAATACATATATCATTCCAAGTCGGTTAGTGCTTCCCAAGATTAATGCGTTTAAAGTTCATCCCATATTCTCCTCACATGAGTGATTACTTAGCAGTTATACCGACTGTGAGCACTGCAGGGATGACAGGAGTGAGGTTGTTTTAAAGGCAAGGTCGCCAGAGAATTCTTAATATAAGTCAGGCATATACATTCACTAAGGATTATTTTCCGACTATTTGTAACTTCTCTCACTCTCATCATGTGACTAAACCTTAGAGGCCGCGCAATTGATAACAATTGCTATATATTTCTGCCGTCACATTATAATTCTGTAGTTTAAACTCATCGAAACATTGAATTGATTGTGTTGTGTTGTAATGTAGTAAACCAAGATTCGATGTGTTGAAAAGTTGGGAGAGTGTAATAAGCCTGATAATATGATCTGGTGTATTTAGAGGACAGTATTGTTTGTGTATGGAATGGCATCGTTTGTTTATGGCTTAATGTTGTTTTTGTAAATGCCTAGCATTCTTTGGTTTTATCGTTTTCTGTTTATATAACCACGGTATCACAAGGTGTGGAGTGAAATGGAAGGAGTTTTTGTCAATTGCGACACTGCATTGCGAATACCTGACGTGAATTTAAAAATCGCGAACCTTTGATGTTGTTCGTTATGAACGCCATAGCATAGCTTTACCCACAGCCTCATACTCTAATGTTGCATATCACTCATTATGATTGCCATAGTCATACAGTGACTGTGGCAGATATGGAAGGTAAGGCAATAATTAATCTCATGACATTGTATCTTCATGCATAGTTTCAATTAATCTCTTTTGGCGATTTGTTTTTGCGTTCGGAATGGCATATGTTTTGTCTTTCATGCTTTCAGTTATAAATCATGGGACAAGTGATAAATAAGGCTGTACCTGTACGCACACCTAGATCGTTTCCCGAGACAGCTAGACCCTTAAATGTATTACTACCAACAAAGGCAGTTATCCGATTTATTAAGTTACTGATTGAGTAATATATATATATAAGGTGCACCTGGCGAACCCAATGCTTGTGAGAACGTGTTTTAGATATCCCATATCATAGGAAAATGTCGGGCAGGATATATGAGACCACAACAACACCACTGGCTCGCACCTACAGACTCTTATACAGCCAGATGGCTCTCCCTTCATCTTACCTGTGACCCGACAAGAGAAAACTTTCCTCCTTCACATCTTCTTCTACTTTGCTAAAGCTTCCTCCAGAATGTAACACATCTGAGATCCCTTTCACAGCATCATTCCATCCAAGCCCATAAGCGCATGTTATGTTATCAACTAGAAGAGTAGTGGTGATTTATGGAAGATTCATCTAGGATCTCACGTGCATCTTACTGCAGAACACAGTAACATGTGGCCTGAGCAGCGTTTGTTGTGGTTATGGTCACGCCCATTTACTATCTGGTCATTTGTTTTGAGAATTCAGATTTAAGATCGAAAAATGTATTCTGTGAAGTGCATTAAATTGGTGAATGAGCTTCGGAGTATGGTTTTGGGAAAGGAGCAAGCATTGAATAATGTCTGACTGCAACAACTATATTGATTTACATATTATTCATTAATTTACAATTATTCTTGGTCAATGTTTCTGACAATGATGTTACGAATTGATGTAGGATGCGTAGTTGGGGTTGATTCTCTCATTCCTGGCTGGCTCGGTAATCTGTGGTTTAATGATACTAAAAGTAGGCGGTTGCTAGTCCATTATTTTCTCTAGCTTGTGAATGACGTAGTCGCACCATCCTTCAGTCACGTGGCTTGTTAATATTAAATGATACATTTGAATGATCACTTCGGAGGAGGGCTGGGTCAGATCATGTCAGTCATAGATAAGGTGAATTTGTATGTTTCGACAAAGCTTGCGTTTTTTCATCTCACAATCGCCTGCACTAACCATACCATCAAACATCTGGCAAGCAGACTCACATAATACCAGTACCATTTCCAGCTCAACCGGTATAGGACCGAAGCACATTTGATGATTATTCGGCAACGTCAAGATTCATTATGGCTGTTATGTAGACCATTTTATAGAACTTTAATTCATGATGAGTAATGGGGGATTTGTTTGCTTTATGTTGATCTCTTGTTCTATTTTCTAGGGCCACCCAATACAATATTAAGTATTTGTCGCTGAGGTGGATCATGCTTTTTGTCATTCGGACCTGCATAGTTATCTCGCGGCCTGGACGAAGAGAATGGCTCTGACTGCTGAGCGCAAACTATGAGAAGTCATATGCACTGACGATGTAATTAAAATAGTGAAATGGATATGGTAATTGCAGCGTTTGCATATTGGCTAAACCAATGTTATCTTCACACAAAAGGTTTACTTGTTGATAAATCATATCATGTACCTCAGCATCAGCGAAAGAGATTGATTAAATGTTGGACGCCAATAAAGCTCTTTACGAAACACGCGGGGATGTGTAAGAGCCGAAGAAGAGTTCATGACTTTTGATGATGGCTTGTTGTCACACAGAGCAATACCAATGACAGTTGAGGAGACTCATGCGTACTTTCCACACACAGGTTCCGTACAATGCTGTTACGCCTTTTAGTGTTATCGTAATACATGAGTTATTTGGTAGTAGGTGCTTGGTGTTTTATGTATACTTATTGTTCCTCTTGTTTCTGTCCTTGCAAACACCTCCGTTCTCTGAGATAAGGAGTTTTGTTGCATCACATATTTTCTTCATTGTTGTACGTGTTTAGTGTATAATACTTTAAAATTTGTCTCATTTCTTTTTCGTTGCTGCCCGTTGTTATTAGTTGATGGAACATTATGACTAAACCATTAGTCGTGATTAACATTGAAAAGAGGGATTTCATTTAATCAATCTGGTCCTACAGCGAGAAAAAGAATGTGTTAAACAAAGCAGAAATGATATACAGACCGGCGGACAAATGCCTGTTGCAACAAACCCAGAGCTGTTGTTCGAATGGCAAATGCATCACATCACGAATTGCACCATATACTTATGTAATCAATTAACCACCTCAGGGTGTATAGACAACTAGTTAATGAGTGCTCTTTTGTGTAAACCCTTGTCGATGGACATAATTAAGCCATAGTAACAATCATGTTTCCATATTATCATTATATTACATCTGTATAAGATATGACAGACGTGCTGGTTGGCAGAATCTAAAAGACACCACAGCAGCTGAAATAAAGTATTATCGAATCCATTTGTTGCTTCGTTGCATGTGGTGTTTCATGACCCTGTATAAAGTTGCTCATTAAATGCATCTCGGTATCAAGTTTCATATCAAATGCATCAATTTGTTCACTCTGACACACTCTATAGTTTTAAGGTTATATAAACAAAATTCAAATGTTGATGGTTAAAATGTGCCGCGTGCAAGAATATACAGGAGAAGAGATTGCTTGTATTCTTGTAAACAAATCGTTGGATAGCTTGGGCTGGCTTAAGAAAATTAAATAATTTCGAAGTGGGACTAGAATGTAATCATACAGGCGTCACAGCAGAACAACTTGACTGAACCCTCATGTAGCCCACATGGGTGCATTAGTTAATGTAACGGGATGTATTGGGAAACAATTATTCTCAAATAATCTATCACACAGTGTAGCAACGATGGTGTAGGATATTTAAATAGCAATAACAGTTGTTTGATTTAGCCCTGTGTCTAAGAAATGCAAATGACTGGATGAGCTAATATCAATACCGGAAAACTTATGATCATCACATTAGATAGAACACAAATGAATAATCAATCAAAAATTTGGATTCTCTGATGAGAGATTTTTATATAGTATCTTAAATACAGATATGTGTCGTTCTTGCGAGAACATTGTAGCAATTAAATGTGGTGATTATTGAATTTGGGGTTGTATCGTTTGGAAAAGGTAAGAGCAAGTTACATAATCATAAATAGCAGTTATTGCACTATTTTTGTGTAATAGAGCAAACCAATAAGCAGCGATGTAACCTCATATCATCAGGCCGGTTTGACATCTCTTGTGAATAATCCATAGAAATTAACCAAGAAATAATTGTAATCAACATCGGGTTATCCAGTACAACCGTCGCAAATATTTAACAAGCTATAAAGCTGTCATATATTGATATGCTACGAAATACACATTGGCGACTATACACGATTATATATAGAAGTAAAATGTCGTAGTGTGTGGTACATTCCACATGGCAATAGCTACCGGCTACGTGAGGAAGGATGCAGCTGAGAGGGGACTTTATATATTCAGGATTCTCATCAATATAAGTCAGCGTTACTAAGTCTTGGTTAAGTTGTTCATACAAGATGCAGAGAGTTAACTAAAGCACTGACATTTTGCCGTTGCCAGGCAGTAAATGAGTCATTTAAAGTCATGAGGATCGTTAATAGTGTCATAATGCTTACATGGTGTACTCTTTGGCATATGTCGTGTGGATAAAGTTACGGGCAATTTGTAGTCGTATAATAAAGACTTTATACGACACAACAGACTATATAGTTATGGTAGGCGAACAGATGTCATCTTGTTCTAACACTTTCATTGTGCAAGTTATTGGTTATTTCGACCAAGCAAGCGAACCTTCCTAGTCAACACTGCTCTACCAGACACAAGTTGATATCAAAATATTCGTGACATGAATCTATAAGCTATAATATCCAGCGCAGTGATATCTCACGCCAGATTTCTTCATTTACATTTCTATCCTTCATTATCATCTAACATTAATCACTACCTGTTCTATGAATATCCAGATCAATCATGACATGGTGACCATGTGCGTTTGATTGCTTCTACATATCGATGGCTGGGAAGAATTCCACTGACACGCATACTCTTCAAACTTGACAATGATAGTATGCTATCCTGACAGTCCCCGAGAGCTCATCATTCCATCCGTGAGATGACCCAGTCGTTGCTTATTCGTGTGCAATGTATGCTGTATACCTGTCAAGTAGGATATTTTGTAGACCTGAATGAATAGATACTACTCAATTCTTTACGAATCTAACCATTCATCAAATGTTTATTATTGTCTATGCACGGGGCATATATCCAGTTTTGCCACTACTATTATCCTTAACCTAGATACCATCGTTCATCTCGTTAGTGAAATACCATGTGTTCATTAACATACATATTGCAGTTCATAATGCAGCAGCTACGGCTCGCGCGGGAAACGGCCTCATAGTCACAACCAAGGAACGCCCTTAGTTTTACGGTAGTTGTAGCTATATCTATAGGTATGATTAAAGAATTGAAATCGATTTTACTCGCCAGTGGTTATCATTTGACATGCAACATTTCAGAATATTTGGGCAAAATATTTCAAATGCTTAGTAGCAACTTGGCTCTCGGTGGATTCGACGTCAACATATACTTCAATACAAATTCAAATGCGACTGAACCTGGCAATTCTACCCCTAGCTAAATAACGGTACAGAACCCGAATAAACATGTTGATTTACTTGAAGAAATGTCTCCTGTATTTATAAACTCCATAAACTAGTGTTTAATAGGAATGAACCCATTCATGTTTACTTCGTCAAAATAACCTATTTGTTCTGATATTCAACAGTTAAACAATAAGACAATTAGTGTTTCCAAATAAGGGCTCACTTAAATAGCAATTGTCATTATTTGATCGTGTTACTGGCCATACACAACGATTTAGCAAACACAATGAATGTTTCATCAACGTGGTATGCTTACATATCTAGACTACACATAAACAGTCGTAATGAAGATTGATACCATTCACGGTTTCACTGCAGATGATGCGAGTTTTATGTTACAGCCTAAATCTACACATTTGATTCGTTTTGAAGCGTTACCTGACTTACCTCTCTTTTCTTGATGTCTAGTTTACGGCTGCACTCGCCCAACAATGCCATACACAGATGGTGAAGCCCAAGCAATGCCATGTATTTCTATATTATGTTATTACAAATTAACTTTCACATTTACGAATGCAATTTACTTTTCATAAAAGGCAGATAATTCAACATTTGCCTGAATTATTTCGTTACAGCACTTTGCTGCTTTACTGCATAGCGTTATTGATAATCTGCTTTATGCAAATCAAATGAGTAATATAAAATTATTATTGAGAGAGCATGTTGAGGGTACTTATATAAAGATGATCTATCTATTCCATAACCAACATCTTCCGTGGGTTGAGAAGTGCCAAATGACATCCGCTAATGTGTCATTGAACTGCGTAGCGTCTGCGGTATAATATAAATATAACAAAAGCATTGACTTATTTAGAAATGTGATGTTGCACAATATATTACTGTATGCTCGTCATAAACAGTTTCCATATCTTATCAATATGACGGTGCAGACTTAACCCACTACCACATGTTGAGTCTAGTTGACGGTGGAGATATTGGTGACGCCAGTAAACTGCGACAGACAGGTAGCGAAAAGAGATGACAGGGAAACGGTGAGTGATGAAGACGTAACTCAAATATATATTTATTAACAACAACCTGAATGGCACTGTTTGGATGCGTTACTCAACAGTGTGTGTTGTTAATGCAAAATGTCTAGGTATTTTAACATTGATGCCAGTTATTAATTGGCGTATTCAATTAAGCAAACACATAGACATTTATCAATCTCTATATGCAAATGTTTACGTTCGCTGTGTGTGCAATGTATTCCGAATAGTACATATATTGTTTTAACCGGCATGCTAACGCCTATAAACCAGATGTTATTCAAATAACGCCTATGGTTTGACTGCGTCCAATTGTAAATGCAAAAGCGGTAAATGCACCAAAACATATTCCACCAATCAGCTATAGAATTATGTATGGTTACAGGGTCTACTAGTCATCTCCAGCTGCATATAAATCAGCCGAGTGCAGCTGAGGCAGAAACGATAGTAAGTGACACGATTACTCACTGGCCAGGGTTTTCACTTTACGGGTGCGGAAATACATATACATTTTGTGTGGTCTTTCGGTCGACATCATGAAAACATAATGCATTAGATATCATCTCATGTAATTTATAAGTAAAAAAGTTAACTATTTTGTGCATTACCAGGTCCGCCACACCAGGGTTAAATCCATCATAAGCCATGAGAAAATAGCTTACTGCCCATTTACATTTGCTCGGAAACCTGTACTTATCACTACTTCCTCCATAACTAGTTAAATGCATATCATATTCCGGGCTAGTTAAATCAATACCGTTCTCT
>CM067346.1:18299751-18548822 GCA_034190875.2 Urechis unicinctus
CCTAGCTTCTAGATTCTTCTCCGATGAATAGGTTAACTAGCATGAGTCACTTGATATGATGATTTTCAACCAAGGCTGGAGCTTATTAAGTTGTCAATAGGTGTATAAGAGTGGCATGGCACAGTCGACGAATTTTTATTCGATTTAATTGTTACTTAAATCGATGTTACCGTTATCACAATTGATAGTTTCGCAATCATGTGTTGTGCGGTGCGTTATGATTGCGTTTCCCATCAAACAGTTAATTCATCATAACGTCAAGGGACCACAACGTTGCAAATGTCATTGGTATGGCTGTAGCATACGTGACAGATTTGGAAGCGGGGTCGGTGGGGGAAGCTGTATGGGGTGGGCTGACCGGTAGGGGTCGATAAGGTTCAAAGAGGGGAGGCTCCATGCGCTCTTACAAAATAAGGGTAGTATTGGAAATGCCGACCATAACAGTCATGATCCTGATCCATTAACCAGTGAGTTAAAAGGATAACCTCACAAGCAGCTCGGCGCAATTCACCATCACGCATTCAATAAATACGTAGCACGTGGATTTGCGAAGCACAACTCATTCATGCATTCGCCAGGATATCTTTTAAATACACAGGTTAAACTCTGCAAGGACAATGATAATTAGCTACTAAATTTCACGTAATTGTGTAGCTTGGGAACTGTTTCCCTGTAGACATATGGAAAGCGTTTGTTGAGTTTGTTTGATTTGTAACCATAATAGCATATGAAAAGTGTGGTTATGTGGTTATAAGCCAGTCCATGGTCGCTTTAATTGACCATTATAGGTTTTATACACTACATGTACTTGCACCTTTGGCTCAACAGGAGCCATTAGCGCAAGGTGTAGTGGGTTTCAGCAGCCGATTGATGACTGGTTCTAGTCTCTCACTATAATCTCTCATTCCAGAATCTCTTATTCGTCTCTCACAATAACTCGTCATTACATTTTCTCCTTTCAAGCTTCTAACTGTAATTTCTCATTCCAGATTCGTTTGTGATCTCTCACTACAGTCTCTAATTTCACCCTCTCACCAATCTTTCATTTATGACACTTTTTGTTCTCCCTCACTGACGTTGTTCTCTCACTATGCCCTTGTTTTCCCTCAATGACGCTGTTCTCTCACTCTGCACGTTTTTCTCTCTTATTTACGTTGTTCTCTCATTCTGCATGTTGTTCTCCCTAAATGACGTTGTTCTCTCTCACTGACGTTATTCTCTGAACTCTCGACATTTACGTTATTCTCTCTCCCTCCCTCAATGACGCTGTTCTCTCACTCTGCACGTTGTTCTCTCTCATTTACGTTATTCTCTCACTCTGCATGTTGTTCTCCCTAAATGACGTTGTTCTCTCTCACTGACGTTATTCTCTAACTCGGTATGTTGCTCTCCCTTAATGATGTTGTTCTCTTACTGTGCACGTTGTTCATCTCACTCACGTTGTTCTTTCACTCTGCATGTTGTTCTCCCTCACTGACGCTGTTCTCCCACTCTGCATGGTGCTCTCCCCCAATGACGTTGTTCTTTCACTCTGCAATTTGTTCTCCCTCACTGACGTTGTTCTCTCACTCTGTCATTATTCTCACTCACTGACGTTGTTCTCTCACTCTGTCATTATTCTCACTCACTGACGTTGTTCTCGCAATCTGCCATTGTACTCCCTCGCTGACGTTTTTCTCTCACTCTGCATGTTGCTCTCCCCAATGACGTTGTTCTCTCACTCTGAATGTTGGTTTCCCTACACTGACGTTGTTCTCTCACTCTGCCATTGATTTCCTCACTGACGTTGTTCTCTTACTCGGCACTTTGTTCTCCCTCACGGACGTTGTTCTCTCACTCTGTCATTGTTCTCCCTCACTGACGTTGTCTCTCACTATGCATTTTGTTCTCTCTCACTGACGTTGTCTCTCACTCTGTCATTGCTCTCCCTCACTGACGTTGTCTCTCACTATGCATTTTGTTCTCTCTCACTGACGTTGTCTCTCACTCTGTCATTGTTCTCCCTCTGACTTTGTCTCTCACTCTGCATTTTGTTCTCTCTCACTGACGTTGTCTCTCACTCTGTCATTCTCTCCCTCACTGACGACGTTTTCTCTCCCTCACTGACGTTGTCTCTCACTCTGTCATTGTTCTCCCTCACTGACGTTGTCTCTCACTCTGCATTTTGTTCTCCCTCACTGACGTTGTCTCTCACTCTGCATGTTGTTCTCCCTCACTGACGTTGTCTCTCACTCTGCATGTTGTTCTCCCTCACTGACGTTGTCTCTCACTCTGCATGTTGTTCTCCCTCACTGACGTTGTCTCTCACTCTGCATGTTGTTCTCCCTCACTGACGTTGTCTCTCACTCTGCATTTTGTTCTCCCTCACTGACGTTGTCTCTCACTCTGCATGTTGTTCTCCCTCACTGACGTTTGTCTCACTCTCTCACTCTCTCTCACTCTGCATTGTTCTCCCTCACTGACGTTGTCTCTCACTCTGCATTTTGTTCTCCCTCACTGACGTTGTCTCTCACTCTGTCATTATTCTCACTCACTGACGTTGTTCTCTCACTCTGTCATTATTCTCACTCACTGACGTTGTTCTCGCAATCTGCCATTGTACTCCCTCGCTGACGTTGTCTCTGACTCTGCATTTTGTTCTCCCTCACTGACGTTGTCTCTGACTCTGCATGTTGTTCTCCCTCACTGACGTTGTCTCTGACTCTGCATGTTGTTCTCCCTCACTGACGTTGTCTCTCACTCTGCATTTTGTTCTCCCTCTCTGACGTTGTCTCTCACTCTGCATTTTGTTCTCCCTCACTGACGTTGTCTCTCAATCTGCACGTTGTACTATCCCGATCAATGAGTAACAGTCGAGTTGTCTTTTTTCCTAGTTTGTTCACCGATCTGAGAATACTTCTTCTTTTCGTTAATACTACACGAGATGCCGGACCTTTATATGACCAACCATATTTCAGTGATATACCATGTCCTCTACACACAAAATACTTCTCTAATGTTTTATACAGAAGCAATATATATATTGACATTGCGCTTGTTCAAACGCAGTGTTGACGCCCCATTCACCATATTACGAGCACCAACAACACGAGGATAGAAAGCTCTCGACATCCAGGTGTTGTTCTAATGTTCCAATAGAGCGAAAAGAGAAAGCACAAATATTGTTTTAAGCCAATAGTATCCAATTACAATGAGCGTCAACATAACCAGTAATGAGGTGACGTGAACCAGTCGGGAAGGCAGTGGGCGACGGCTGGTTCGTTTTGTTTTTCTTACATATGTCTGTGCCCTGTTTGATTGGATTTTTTTCTGAAAGTTAAGATTTTTGGACTAAAGTACAACAGAGGCACTCAGAAAGTCAATAAGCGCATCGTGGGGATTTGCCTCCGAGCACATGCACCAATCGCGCTAACTGCGGCAGAATCGTTGTAATGGCTGATTAAGAGCAAGGTCTCGTAACACAAACCCACACACACACACGCACATACAGATAAAATATGAATATATATCTGTATATATAGATGTACACATATAAATATATATATACCCAATTGTATACATACATGTATATATATAAATATATATATATATATATATATATATATATATATATAAATATATATATATATTATATATATATATATATATATATATATATATATGTATATATATATATATATATATATATATATATATATATATATATTCATACATAATATATGTACATAATATGTTATACATTTAATGCATAAATATATTTAAGTATATACATATCTGTAAATAGATACATATATATATATGCATATATGCGTACATTTATATATGTATATTTTATATATGTATATTTATATGTTTATATGTACATATGCATACTATATTTATATGTATTTATACATGTATATATACATGTATAAATATATATATGCATAAATCTATAAATATATATAAACACGCATACATGGATATATATATATTTAGGTATATATATATATATATATATATATATATATATATATATATATATATATATATATATATATATATATATATATATATATATATATATATATATATATATCTATATCTATATGTGTGTGTGTATGTGTGTGTGTGTGTGTATTTATAGAGAGACACACACACACACAAACCACACACAGACCGAGAGAGGGAGTCTATATGGCGGAGAGAGAGAGTGACAGAGAGTCAGTCAGTTTACCCTATCCAAGCATGGTATTTGTGCAACCTGATTAACTCAAATAAGTTATTGAAATAGCTTTGCTCTGGCAGGATAAGGCCAAGGATCCGCCGGCACATGAATACAAAGGGAATTCCTATTAGCGAATTTAATGACGAATACACGTACTTCCATCGACACGCTGTTAAGAGGGTCCTTTTCATGCGGTCACAATTTTGCGATACGACGCGCAACAAACATCGCATTAGTTAGCGTGCTGCGCGTCCATTGTTAGGTATGCTACAGTATCGTATGCAGAACACCATAGCAACAATAGCGTGTAATCGTTACGTTAAGCCACTCGTATTAAGCTAATGTTCTTCTTAAATGGAAATGTTGACATGAACCCTAGTGAACTCGCCCATTGCCATCAATGCTTTACTTGTTTTTCTAGGCAAACAATGTTCTTTCAACACTCATATTTGCAAAGGCATCTGTCCAAATTGTGATATTGACTTTTAGCGTTTGTGGAATATTGTATTACGAACGTGGATGCCGAAAGGTAAATGGCGAGGGTCTCTCGGCGACTGGCTCACAAAGTAGAGCCATAGGTAGCTCTGTCATATTGATGAAGTACAACACGATGAGGTTCGATTACTCACCGAACGGACGACCACTACAGGCCGACAGCCTTCATCAATAAAGGAATCTTATAGACAGCATTCGAATAGGGCATAATCCTGAGCTAAGCAGAACAATTGTTGATTTTGCTCGGTCTCGCAATGCAGAAGAAACTAAGAAAACGACTTAACCCAGAACCATCCTGATCTGTCAAAAAACCAAATTGAATGATTTCTGATTAATCATTCCTGAATGTTTTCTGATTGATCATTCCTGAATGATTTCTGATCAATCATTCCTGAATGTTTTCTGATTAATCATTCATGACTGTTTTCTGATTAATCATTCCTGAATGTTATCTGATTAATCATTCCTGAATGTTTTCTTATTAATCATTCCTGACTGTTTTCTGATCAATCATTCCTGACTGTTTTCTGATTAATCATTCATGACTGTTTTCTGATTAATCATTCCTGAATGTTTTCTGATTAATCATTCCTGAATGTTTTAGCAAATCGCGTTTTAGATACAACCAGACACGCAAACAGACAGACAATCAAGTGAGTAAAAATAAACTTCTTCGCTGAACAATCAACAAATTCCAACGTGGGCAAGACTCGTGGTTAGCAACGGAAGCCAAAACAGACTGGTCCTCAAGTGGAAGCCGCGCGCGAGAAACCACACAGCAGGCTGACACATCGACCAACGCCACACAAGTCTTCCCTACGTCACATTAACAACTTTATGTCATTCTATGAATTACACAAATCGATTAGTTGAGCGTGGGCATATTTAGTTTGTATATTTAGTCGGTATGATTGGGGGAAAAATATGGATGGTAATATTTGCCAGTAAATTGTATATGTACTTAGTATGTTTCGCGTGCGTCCATTTCACAGTCACTTCATGTAGTTTTGTATGTTTTGTGACAAATCGGAATATAAAATGAACTCGTAGGATCACAAGGGTGATACATAATACAAAATAACAAATATATGGTAGATGTCGGCATGAATAGCAATACCCAGTTCAAAAGCGTAGTCAACTTTTTCCGTTGAAAACGTCACGCCCACGATCGGGAATTCGTCACGATAGATCGACATGATTGAAAGAATGTATCCACATTTCTTTACTGGCACCTGATCCACAATGAGTTTATATGAGAGGGAAGCAACGAGAATTACTGTGGTATTCCATAGTATCTCTTATCTGGTTGATAATGGGGTTTGCTTCACATTTTTATGCTGGCTGGCTTGCTTGTAATAAGAAGGCTCACGCGACGGAATGTCGCATTCGTCATCAGAGTACGCGTTACGCGTCACGTCGCGTCTATGATGTGTGACGGGGCGACGCGTGGTCCTGTATGATGAGAATGATTTATGCAAATCCAAGCTGCTATCACGTCCGGAATCTCGGTAAATCTCGGACCTGGTACAGAGCGCGCGAAACAGACGGGACGAGGGACGCCTGCCGAGATAAGCTCTTCCGGGTCTACATCCATTCGCACAGGCCTCGGTTGAGTTTTGCGAGGCGACTTGTTGCCGTGTGAGGCAGGTTGAGGTTTGGAGAGGCCAGCCCCACGTGTTTTAACTACAACAGCACGACGTGTTGCCTTGGTTCCGTCTTTGTAGTAGCAAGCCGGAAGCGCGTGTTTACGAACAGTACCCGATTCACTGTCGATATCTAGAGGTAGTAAACCATCCTGTGTGAGTTGTAGTGTGAGTTTAGGACAGTTGCGAATTATTTTCTTCATGGGATCTTGGTAGAATATAAACTGAGCAGTGATGGAGCGAAGGTCATCGAGAGAGGCTGAGGCGTACTTGGATGCAGCCAGGTGAGAGACACATCCTTCAGGACCTGTCGGTGGCGGTGATGACGCAGCAGCTTTCGGCTCCTCCTCCATTCCAACAGCATCCCTTCCTGGTGAATTAGCTGGTACTGATGCAGCTGGATCAGACG
This sequence comes from Urechis unicinctus, assembly GCA_034190875.2. Classification (NCBI taxonomy): domain Eukaryota; kingdom Metazoa; phylum Annelida; class Polychaeta; order Xenopneusta; family Urechidae; genus Urechis; species Urechis unicinctus. The sequence continues at coordinate 18,306,506 of CM067346.1, forward strand.
TCTTACTCGTTGCTTGCCCCATCGTTCTTTTCCTCATCGGACTCCTGCCCTCATGAGATCTTTGCTTATCAGCTGCCATGGTGATGACTTAATTGACAGGTGAGTTTTGAGTACTTATTTCTAATCGCAGGTAGAGCAATATATCTCTCCAGGCTGTGTGTGAACTTGATCCTATCCTCGCTCACAGTCTCGGCCTTGACTCGTCGCTTACTTATATGTCAAGATAAGTCAGCAGGTTGTCATGCCAGGTGCCTTAAACTTCTTCATTTACACTGACAAAAGCACATCCATCGTGTTCAGTTAGCACTTCACATGAAATCAACAGCTAACTCAGCAGTAAGTCTTTCCTCAGGTAGCCCAATCAATGGTGTGGCTTAGCGGAACTCGCGCGAATCATGAGAAGCCGAGATCAAATCCAATTGCCTGCGCCAACAAGCGGAGGCTTGGGGCGCGAGCTCGTCAACAAACCTCTCCTGCTCATTAGTTGACACTTTGAGTGTGGTGTGTTTGTCGCTGGATCCCCCGTAAGTGGGTACTTGTTAGAGCGGGATATTGAGGTGGTATGTGTCCCTACCTGCGAACCCTGACGTGCCGTACATACAACAACAAGAACACAACAGAAATATGAACTGTGTTCTATATCTGTTTGTTGAATTTCGTCACCTTCTGTATACGAAGTATGCTCTTTGTTTTCAATGGCTATCTGTATTGACGTTTTTAAGTCTGAAAGAAAAATGCTGTTGTATTTTCACCATGGTGGGGCCTATCGGAACGTAAATACATACGATTTCTGCCAAGGATAATAATGATAATACTACAATAATAATTATGACAAGGTATTTGATTTACAAGTGCCATAACGTGCACAGCACTCGCCATCTGGAACCCACGATCGCAGGCTAGCAACTAGGCTTAGTCCATGATATGTCAGAAATCGAATTGAAGATGAAGCCCGGATTAAAACTGCTATTCTACTCAATATCCGTGTCAACCAAATAACTGCTAGGCGTGACTCCCCATAAAGCCTGTTATAAAGTGCCAATGAGCTGGGCTTCATTAAATATGCATCGACATGCAGGTTACCTGTACAGGTGAATGTTAGAGCGAGGCTTGTGACTCGCTGATTATAGAAAGGTCGATTGCCCAGAAGCGACAGCCACTCATAAGCGCCCGGGAACGGTTCAACAAGCTTCAACATCCACTCATATCATCACCATTCGTGACATTCAATAAATCTATACTATGTCAGTCACAGTAACAAACCGATGACGTTGATCAGTCAGCAAGAGTGACCAACAAAGTACACATTTTCGATCGTTATAAAGTAACTTAGAAGTCAGACGCCAGTATATAATAGGTCTATAGGAGAAGTCAGACGCCAATACGGAATAGGTCAGACGGTAATACGGAATAGGTCAGACGGTAATACGGAATAGGTCAATATGAGAAGTCAGAGGCCTATACGAAATAGGTCTATAAGAGAAGTCAGACGTCAATATGGAGTAGGTCTATAAGAGAAGTCAGGCGCCAATACGAAGTAGGTCTATAAGAGAAGTCAGGCGCCAATACGGAATAGGTCTATAAGAGAAGTCAGGCGCCAATACGGAGTAGGTCTATAAGAGAAATCAGGCACCAATACGGAGTAGGTCTATAAGAGAAGTCAGACGTCAATACGGAGCAGGTCTATAAGAGAAGTCAGACGTTAATACGGAGTAGGTCTATAAGAGAAGTCAGACGCCAATACGAAATAGGTCTATAAGAGAAGTCAGGCGCCAATATGGAGTAGGTCTATAAGAGAAGTCAGGCGCCAATACGGAATAGGTCTATAAGAGAAGTCAGGCGTCAATACGGAATAGGTCTATAAGAGAAGTCAGACGTCAATATGGAGTAGGTCTATAAGAGAAGTCAGGCGTCAATACGGAATAGGTCTATAAGAGAAGTCAGACGTCAATACGGAATAGGTCTATAAGAGACGTCAGGCGTCAATACGGAGTAGGTCTATAAGAGAAGTCAGGCGTCAATACGGAATAGGTCTATAAGAGAAGTCAGGCGCCAATACGAAATAGGTCTATAAGAGAAGTCAGGCGCCAATACGAAATGGGTCTATAAGAGACGTCAGACGCCAATACGAAATAGGTCTATAAGAGAAGTCAGGCGTCAATACGGAATAGGTCTATAAGAGAAGTCAGGCGCCAATAATAGGTCTATAAGAGAAGTCAGGCGCCAATACGGAATAGGTCTATAAGAGAAGTCAGACGTCAATACGGAATAGGTCTATAAGAGAAGTCAGGCGCCAATACGGAGTAGGTCTATAAGAGAAGTCAGGCGCCAATACGAAATAGGTCTATAAAGAAGACGCCAATACGAATAGGTCAGAAGTCGCCAATACGGAAATAATAGGTCTATAAGAGAAGTCAGGCGTCAATACGGAATAGGTCTATAAGAGAAGTCAGGCGCCAATACGGAGTAGGTCTATAAGAGAAGTCAGGCGCCAATACGGAATAGGTCTATAAGAGAAGTCAGACGCCAATACGAAATAGGTCTGTAAGAGAAGTCAGGCGCCAATATAGGTCTATAAGAGAAGTCAGGCGCCAATACGGAGTAGGTCTATAAGAGAAGTCAGGCGTCAATACGGAATAGGTCTATAAGAGAAGTCAGGCGCCAATACGGAGTAGGTCTATAAGAGAAGTCAGGCGTCAATACAAATAGGTCTATAAGAGAAGTAAGGCGTCAATACGGAATAGGTCTATAAGAGAAGTCAGGCGTCGATACGGAGTAGGTCTATAAGAGAAGTCAGGCGTCAATACAAAATAGTTCTGTAAGAGAAGTAAGGCGTCAATACGGAATAGGTCTATAAGAGAAGTCAGGCGTCAATACGGAATAGGTCTATAAGAGAAGTCAGGCGTCCAATACAAAATAGGTCTGTAAGAGAAGTAAGGCGTCAATACGGAATAGGTCTATAAGATAAGTCAGGCGCCAATACGGAATAGGTCTGTAAGAGAAATCAGGAGCCAATACGGAGTAGGTCTATAAGAGAAGTCAGACGTCAATACGGAATAGGTCTATAAGAGAATAGACGTCTATACGGAGTAAGAGAAGTCAGACGCCAATACGAAATAGGTCTATAAGAGAGTCAGTCTATAAGAGAAGTCGCCAATACGGAATAGGTCTATAAGAGAAGTCAGGCGCCAATACGGAGTAGGTCTATAAGAGAAGTCAGGCGTCAATACGGAATAGGTCTATAAGAGAAGTCAGGCGCCAATACGGAGTAGGTCTATAAGAGAAGTCAGGCGTCAATACGGAATAGGTCTATAAGAGAAGTCAGGCGTCAATACGGAATAGGTCTATAAGAGAAGTCAGGCGTCAATACGAATAGTCTATCTATAAGAGAAGTCAGGCGTCAATACGGAATAGGTCTATAAGTCAGGCGAAGTCAGGCGCCAATACGGAAATAGGTCTATAAGAGAAGTCAGGCGCGCCAATCACGCCAATAGTAGGTCTATAAGAGAAGTCAGAAGTCGTCAATACGGAATAGGTCTATAAGAGAAGTCAGCGCGTCAATACGGAGTAGGTCTATAAGAGAAGTCAGGACGCCAATACGGATAGGTCTATAAGAGAAGTCAGGCGTCAATACGGAGTAGGTAAGAGAAGTCAGGCGTCAATACGGAGTAGGTCTATAAGAGAAGTCAGACGTCAATACGGAGTAGGTCTATAAGAGAAGTCAGACGCCAATACGGAGAAATAGGTCTATAAGAGAAGTCAGACGTCAATATGGAATAGGTCTTTAGGAGAAGTCAGATGCCAATACGGAATAGGTCTATAAGAGAAGTCATACGTCAATATAGAGAATAGTCTCTATAAGAGAAGTCAGACGTCAATATGGAAGAAGTCAGACGCCAATATGGAGGTCTATAAGATACGCCAATAGAGGTCTATAAGAGAGTCAGGCGCCCATATGCGTCAATAGGTCTATAGGTCTATAAGAGACGTCAGACGCCAATACGAAATAGGTCTGTAAGAGAAGTCAGGCGCCAATATGGAGTAGGTCTATAAGAGAAGTCAGGCGTCAATACAAAATAGTTCTGTAAGAGAAGTAAGCGCGTCAATACGGAATAGGTCTATAAGAGAAGTCAGGCGTCAATACGGAGTAGGTCTATAAGAGAAGTCAGGCGTCAATACAAAATAGTTCTGTAAGAGAAGTAAGGCGTCAATACGGAATAGGTCTATAAGAGAAGTCAGGCGTCGATACGGAGTAGGTCTATAAGAGAAGTCAGGCGTCAATACAAAATAGTTCTATAAGAGAAGTAAGGCGTCAATACGGAATAGGTCTATAAGAGAAGTCAGTCATACGAGTAGGGAATAGGTCTATAAGAGAAGTCAGGCGTCAATACAAAATAGTTCTGTAAGAGAAGTAGGTCTACGGAATGGGTCTATAAGAGAAGTCAGGCGCCAATACGGAGTAGGTCTATAAGAGAAGTCAGACGTCAATACGGAATAGGTCTATAAGAGAAGTCAGGCGCCAATACGGAGTAGGTCTATAAGAGAAGTCAGACGCCAATACGAAATAGGTCTATAAGAGAAGTCAGGCGCCAATACGGAGTAGGTCTATAAGAGAAGTCAGGCGCCAATACGGAGTAGGTCTATAAGAGAAGTCAGGGGTCAATACGGAATAGGTCTATAAGAGAAGTCAGACGTCAATATGGAGTAGGTCTATAAGAGAAGTCAGGCGTCAATACGGAATAGGTCTATAAGAGAAGTCAGACGTCAATACGGAATAGGTCTATAAGAGACGTCAGGCGTCAATACGGAGTAGGTCTATAAGAGAAGTCAGGCGTCAATACGGAATAGGTCTATAAGAGAAGTCAGGCGCCAATACGAAATAGGTCTATAAGAGAAGTCAGGCGCCAATACGAAATGGGTCTATAAGAGAAGTCAGGCGTCAATACGGAATAGGTCTATAAGAGAAGTCAGGCGCCAATACGGATTAGGTCTATAAGAGAAGTCAGACGTCAATACGGCATAGGTCTATAAGAGAAGTCAGACGTCAATACGGAGTAGGTCTATAAGAGAAGTCAGACGTCAATACGGAGCAGGTCTATAAGAGAAGTCAGGCGCCAATACGGAGTAGGTCTATATGAGAAGTCAGACGTCAATTCGGAGTAGGTCTATAAGAGAAATCATACGTCAATATGGAGTAGGTCTATAGGAGACGTCAGACGCCAATAAGAAATAGAACTATAAGAGAAGTCAGACGTCAATATGGAGAAGGTCTATAAGAGACATCAGACGCCAATACGGAGAAGGTCTATAAGAGACGTCAGACGCCAATACGAAATAGGTCTGTAAGAGAAGTCAGACGGTAATACGGAATAGTCAATATGAGAAGTCAGATGCCAATACGGGATAGGTCAGACGCCAATACGGAATAGGTCAGACGGTAATACGGAATAGGTCAATATGAGAAGTCAGACGCCAATACGGAATAGGTCAGACGGTTATACGGAATAAGTCAATATGAGAAGTCAGAGGCCTATACGGAATAGGTCAGACGGTTGTACGGAATAGGTCAATATGAGAAGTCAGATGCCAATACGGAGTACGTCTATAAGAGAAGTCAGATGCCAATACGGAGCAGGTCTATAAGAGAAGTCAGATGCCAATACGTCTATAAGAGAAGTCAGATGCCAATACGCAGCAGGTCTGTAAGAGAAGTCAGGCGCCAATACGAAATAGGTCTATAAGAGAAGTTAGGCGTCAATACGAAATAGGTCTATAAGAGAAGTCAGGCGCCAATACGGAGTAGGTCTATAAGAGAAGTCAGACGTCAATACGGAATAGGTCTGTAAGAGAAGTCAGACGTCAATACGGAGTAGGTCTATAAGAGAAGTCAGACGTCAATATGGAGCAGGTCTATAAGAGAAGTCAGGCGCCGATACGGAGTAGGTCTATATGAGAAGTCAGACGTCAGTACGGAGTAGGTCTATAAGAGAAGTCATACGTCAATATGGAGTAGGTCTATAAGAGACGTCAGACGCCAATAAGAAATAGAACTATAAGAGAAGTCAGACGTCAATATGGAGAAGGTCTATAAGAGACGTCAGACGCCAATACGGAGCGGGTCTATAAGAGAAGTCAGACGGTAATAAGGTATAGTCAATATGAGAAGTCAGATGCCAATACGGAATAGGTCAGACGCCAATACGGAATAGGTCAGACGGTAATACGGAATAGGTCAATATGAGAAGTCAGAGGCCTATACGGAATAGATCAGACGGTTATACGGAATAGGTCAATATGAGAAGTCAGATGCCAATACGGAGTACGTCTATAAGAGAAGTCAGATGCCAATACGGAGTAGGTCTATAAGAGAAGTCAGATGCCAATACGGAGTACGTCTATAAGAGAAGTCAGATGCCACTACGGAGCAGGTCTATAAGAGAAGTCAGATGCCAATATGGAGTACGTCTATAAGAGAAGTCAGACGCCAATACAGAGCAGGTATATAAGAGAAGTCAGACGCCAATACGGAATAGGTCAATATGAGATGTTAGAGGCCTATACGGAATAGGTCAGACGGTTATACGGAATAGGTCAATATGAGAAGTCAGATGCCAATACGGAGTACGTCTATAAGAGAAGTCAGATGCCAATACGGAGTACGTCTATAAGAGAAGTCAGATGCCAATACGGCGTTTGAGATGAGCTTAAAAAATTGCTATCGCGAATCAAGCCATGACGTGCCTAGAATTAATTATAAAATCACCCTAATTGACCAACTTGTAAATGAATATGTCGACCTCAAGTGGGTAACGCTTCATGATACGCGTCAGTTACATTCCAAGAGTCATGCTTTTGTTATTGTGGGTTTCAATGATGAGTCACCAAAGAGCTATAATGACGTCATTATCAACAGCACCATCCTCAATGTGCGGTCATGAGTTGGGTTGGCTGTGGGTGCGACAGCTGTTTTAACGAGATAGCGCCATCTGTGTCGGTTTGACCTGGCGGAAAATTGCTGCCGTTGAAATACAATAGCATCCCACGAGTGATATTGATCTCCGAAGACTCGATGGTATCTTCGTTTGACTGGTAGGATTGTGGTGCTCAACGCATTTGGTATTTTGGAAAAACCTCATAAAGAGCTGTCAGTAGTTGGATTTGGGACTGGGTAACGTGATCTGATTGAGGCGAGTGTTGTTTCCAGGTACGCTTGCCGCTAGTTCCACGCGACCTGACACCGATAGGCCGGCTTCACTTCTCCTGATTCCTACAGCTGACTTATACCGGCGAGTGTTCAGCTTGTCAGGTTTTACCCGCTTTGGTCAACTCGGTGAATGCTGTTTAGTCTTATTGTGCCCAGCCCCTGTAGAGTTATACCGGTCTGGAGAGGAGTCGAACCCGAAAAGTTCAACGAGGATCAAGCCAAAGTCAACAATAGCTAGGATCAAGCCACAGTCAACAACAGCTAGGATCAAGCCACAGTCAACACAAGCGAGGATCAAGCCACGGTCAACAATAGCTAGGGTCAAGCCACGGTCAACAACAGCTAGGATCAAGCCACGGTCAACAATAAGGTCAACAAATAGACGGATAAAACCGCTGTCACAATGAAAGTAAGTGCTTGCCTGAATATCTCTATTCACCAAAACATTGGTTCTTTTTTACCAACCATGTAATAATGAATACTATCAGCTTAATCATCGCCGTGAACCCGCCGTAATCCCAGCCGTGCTAGCCAACCTCGATCCCCGCCATCCCCCCCCCAGTGACCTCACTCAGATCCCCGCCATGCTAACCAACCTCGATCCCCGCCATCCCCCGCCGTGACCTCACTCAGATCCCCGCCATGCTAACCAACCTCGATCCCCGCCATCCCCCGCAGTGACCTCACTCAGATACCCGCCGTGCTAGCCAACCTCGATCCCCGCCATCCCCCGCCGTGACCTTACTCAGATCCCCACCGTGCTAACCAACCTCGATCCCCGCCGTCCCCCGCCGTGACCTTACTCAGATCCCCGCCGTGCTAACCAACCTTGTTCTCCACACTGACCCCCGCTATCCCCCGCTGTGTTAACCCACCTGAACCCCGTAACCGCCGCCGTCCAAGCTCACCTTAATTCCCACCGTTATTCTACCATGATTCCCACCATGACCCCGCCCTTACACCCGCCTTTTGGATTGCAATATAATGCATGGCAAACATAACGTGCCAATTTTGACCTTATTACGTCCTCCTACGACCTCATATGATCTCAAAGGTCAAATCCAATTTGCCCATGACAATCAGCGGAAAAAGTTGAATCTCCTTGGATTTGTAGCGTTTCATATTGGTGTCCATTTAGAAAAGAGAGAAAGACAGACAGACAGACATACATACAGACAGACAGACAGACAGACAGACAGACAGACAGATAGATAGATAGATAGATAGATAGATAGATAGATAGATAGATAGATAGATAGATAGATAGATAGATAGATAGATAGATAGATAGATAGATAGACATTTACAAATATGAATTAGATCAGCCTGAATGACTTCTTGTTTAGCGATTGATAATAAATCTACTTAATAGCGCCAGGTGTATTTAATAGACCAATTGTACCTGGGACACTTTACAGCAGTTCAATGCCCATTATTGATTCAATCAATTAACCAGCCCAGGCGCCCGATTATTGATTGTTATCGGCGTTCCATATCTTAAAACGACGATGGTTATTATAAGTTCAACAGCAGACTTACGCGAACCAATGATGCCACTTAACTCGCTTGTCATCAATTCGGACATCATACTTTCAATTTATCGCCCTCTTGACATAAATGAGCTTTTAAAGTTAACTTTTCGACGACTCGGCATCCTTTTCTGTCGTGATGCTAACAACCTTGTAAAAATTAACACAAATATGATATGTTGTGTCGTGTATCTTCAGATGATAATCTGTATCGCCAGCATCCTGGGCTTCCAGTTTCTACTTGCATCTGTTGACCTTTGCGAAGGGAATGAGGAAGTGATGCATGGCCTTGTGAGAGTGCGTAGATCTGCACTGAGTGACCCCACCACTGGTTTAAGTCATGCCTACCGTCAGGCTGATTCAGCAGACAACTCGCCTGATCCAAGTTCTTCTGACAGCCAGCCTGATCCAAGTTCTTCTGACAGCCAGCCTGATCCAAGTTCTTCTGACAACCAGCCTGATCCAAGTTCTTCTGACAACCAGCCTGATCCGAGTTCTTCTGACAGCCAGCCTGATCTAAGCTCTTCTGACAACCAGCCTGGTCCAAGTCCTGCTGACAGCCAACCTGTTCCGGAAGCTGCTTTGCAGGACACGGAAGCCCAGAGCGCCAGCGACGGTAATGGAGAGCAGGCGGACGGTCAACTACAGGCAGAGGACACCCTCCCGGCACCCGGCCCAGACGACGATGACGCCGACCAGCCTATGGATGACGATGCTGTGGGTCAAACGGGGCCCGGGGCGCAACAGGATGACGACGCTGGCGATAACAGAGAAGACCAAGGGGCAACCCTCGCTGGAGGTAGAGTTTCTTATGGGAGATAACGTTATACTTGGTTAACATTTGCTGCCGCCATCGGCCGTACGACCATGGAGCAATTCTTTATTGATATCATTGGTTCACCCATGAATTTACGTTGTCTTTAATTTTACAGAAGTGCAAGCAAGTAATGCTACTGATGCTGGAACAACAAGTTCGACTATTGACGGGTCGAGTTCAACGGCTGGTGTTATGACGAATGAACCGGTCACAACGACCCATAGTGACACTGATGCAGTGACACATAGCCAGACTTATTTGATGACGCAAAATCAGACGTATTCAACGACGCATACCCAATTTAGTGGCACGGTTTCAAATGTAACAGATACAACAACGCCAAACCAACCCGATGTAGCGACGCAAAGTGAAAACGGAGGTAGTCTGCTTAACCAAACAGGTGCCAATCCCACAAGCCAAACTGGTACTGTCATTCCGAACGTAACCGATGTCATGACGCAAAACCAGACAGATGTCACTACGCAAAACCAGACAGTTGTCATGACGCAAAACCAGACAGATGTCATGACGCAAAACCAAACAGTTGTCATGACGCAAAACCAGACAGATGTCATGACGCAAAACCAGACAGATGTCATGACGCAAAACCAGACGAATTTCAATGACTCCAACAGCTTAGTGACAAATCATTCGACTACGCATCCATCAGTGCTGAACAGTACCGTGATGCTGATGACCACATCACAAACCGTGATGGATACAGATGAACCATCACAGGCGTCTACTCAACCTACAGGTGACTACTAAGTACTGGTCGTATTCTCTACCTCTACAATACCACTGAGGCTTTCCATATAATTTTGGTTCTCCCTATGATATACTATGCATGTTTTATCCAGCATTTGTTTGAAAAAATAATGCTTGGGGTATGTGCGTCTGCAGAGCTTACGACATTTCAGGAATATGATGTCACGACAGAGGCAACCAATAGCGAGCCTGAAGTCTCAACATTGCCAGCCAATAGCGAGTCTGACTCTACAATAGCGCCAGCCAATAGCGAGTCTGACTCTACAATAGCGCCAGCCAATAGCGAGTCTGATGGCACAGCAGCACCCGAAAGCTCACTCACGGCGCCTACCGAACAAGACCGACCTCTCACGACTCCTTCAAACTCATCCCATGACTCGAGCTTGTGGGGTCAGGGGAAGACTTTCTTAGCCAATGAGGACCCAGCTACCCGAGCCGGTCTCATTGCGGCCATGTGCTGTGGACTTCTATTCGCGCTAGCAATATTGACATTGATCACGAAGCGCCTGTTTGATGCCTGGCAACGCAGACATTACTCAAAAGTTGACGATTTGGTGAATGGGATGTACAATTAACGGGAAGCCGGCCAGTTGGCACATGACGAGTAGAAGTGATCGCCCTGTGGATGGATGAGTTTCTAGCACATGTGTATTGAACCAAATGGAAAACACTTAATTTCACTAGAATAACAAGTGCAGTCATTTGCTTGGTAAAGGTGACATAGCTGCTGGCACAATGACCGACTCCTGCATAGAAACTGTGCCTTAATATTCTGCAACCAGTTATATGATGCGCATGCGCTGTTAGTGATGGGCGTGCGCGTTTAGAGATAGATGTGCGATGATATTTTTCCATAACATAGCTACTTAGCGTCGAATATAACAATGAGGTTATTCCTAGTGGTGTGGGCGCAGGGACATGTTATAGGGAAAAGTAGGAAAAACACAATTATGTACTGAGGTACACATTGCGATACGATTAAGTAAACAATTCCCCTCTTGACATCATCCAGACAGCTTCAATGTGCCCACAAATCAATTGCAAGCATTGCCGGAGGAAACGTGCTTTTAGGGAGCGATGTAATTTTGTATATATGAGACGATTCACTTCTGTTGACGTAACGTAAGAGAATAGCTCACAGCTACACGGATGATGAGCTCAATGTTGTGAGTTTTACCGGGAGAATAAAGAGAAACTCAGAATACTGCGTGCTCGTTCGAGCTAATTGCGTTATGATTGTTAACAAATATGCCACCGACTGTCCTTATGATGGAATGATCAGCTGCAGCAAAGAGATTATGGCTACGGTAAGAGGGCTCACTCGTGGCAACTAAATTATGTCGTCTGTTAATTTGTTCGGTAAATTTTTAACTATTAAAACTAATCACTCATTTAGTCGTATCGTCTCACCGATAAATGGCACCTACCTAAAACATAGATCCGCATGAATAGTGGATGTAAATCATTCCGCGCGCCATATAAGTATAACTCGCTATTGCAGTGTATAATTTCGCTTAGGTTACAAATGCAGATTTCTTCACTTATTAAAGTTATGGACTACACCTACAAGCTAAGTAGGAACTTGCGTGCATCTATATGGTACCCTGTGTTATAAAATTCTCGTTTGAGCACTGTATTCATTCTCATTTGACAGCGAATATAGTTCGCCGATACTCACTAGAGATTGAAACTGGCACCTTCCATGTAACCTTACTTTTGCAAAGGTAATCGTGAAGGCATCCTATTGCGCGGGTAACCTGATGATACTGTGAGTATACAACTTGATAATATAGCAGACGATACAGCCGAACGTGATGATACAGCCGAACTTGATGATATAAAAGAATTTGATGATATAGTAGAACTTGATGATACAGCAGGGCATGGTGATACAGCAGGGCATGGTGATACAGTAGAACTTGGTGATACAGTAGAACTTGGTGGTACAGTAGAACTTGATGATACAGCAGGGCATGGTGATACAGTAGAACTTGGTGATACAGTAGAACTTGGTGATACAGTAGAACTTGGTGATACAGTAGAACTTGGTGATACAGTAGAACTTGGTGATACAGTAGAACTTGGTGGTACAGTAGAACTTGATAATACATCGGAAATTAGTGATACAGTAAAACTTGACGATCCAATGGAACCCAATGATTCAGATGATAAAGTAGAATCTGATTATAGATGATACAGCAAAATTTGATGATACAGCAGAACTTGTTAATACAGTAGAACTTGATGAACGGTAGAACCTGATGATACTTAAGATAACTGCCTTCACGGGAACAGAAACGGCGAACGAATATCTTGTATATGTATTAAGTAGACTCATATAATCCAACTGATGCGTTTAGTAGAAACCTCCACGTCGACGAGATGGAATTTAATGAATGCCCTCAGTTACATACACTTGTACCGATCGGCCTATGTAAGACAAGGTGGGCCAACATAACAGCATCAGCAGCGGTATGCGCGACCTCTGACCCGGTGCTGTTGAGATAATGGACGCGGTGGATGAGATTGGCTCCTCCGGATTGGCGTGGCTGTAACGATAGCGTGCTAAAGGCTACGAGTGAGGTGTGTGTCTGCCGCTAGGAGGCAGCTTATATTCACTTCATGACAAAACAACACAAATGGCCAGGATGTGTAACTTAAAAAAAACCGCCTTGGCATTGTCTGCGCAGAGAGCGAGGTCTTGCAAGTGACCCTTTTGTTAATGCCCTAAACAAGGGCTGATAGCATGGCACTAGTCACAGGTCCCCTAGCCTGTTGGCTGCGGGCGGTGACTATTGTTCTTGTCATATATCATGGACAATCCTATTTGGTCATAAATCTTCGTTTGTGGATCGTAAATCATGATATGAATGACCAGCATGTGTTAATTGTTATTTCATATGATAGAACCTATCGCTTGGTCGTATACCACCAGTTAATTGTTTAAAGACCTAGTAAAGGTACAAGACATATCATAACGTCCTGTGCAGAGAAGAGAATTTCGGATCTAAATGATCTGAAGAAGCAAAAATATCACTGGCCATTTTTCATTATTAGATCATTATATGGTCGATTACGTGTCCAGTGTTCCTCAGGTAAAAATTACACGAGGAATCGTGAAGAAAACGTGTTACACAGGACCATAACCACGACATATGGATAATTTAACTCATAGATAGTAATGTACAACAATGAATATAAACAAACTGAGATATCACAGAGTTGACAATACCCTCCTTACAGACCCAGCTATAATAACATGCATATACGCACAAATGTGATATAAATATGAATATATATATAGATGTATATATATATATATATATATATATATATATATATATATATATATATATATATATATATATATATATATATATATATATATATATATATATATATATATATATATATATATATATATATATATATATATATATATATATATAACATAAGGCAAATATGTGTAGGCTGAATATTAAGAAGACAGCTGTGACGTTCATTTTTTCCTAGGTAATTTTCTCTGTATTTCCCCAGTTTTTATTTCTTTAAAGGAAACTCTGTATTGGCGCTTTACACTTCTTTTGCAATCCATTAGGCAAAATAATGTCATATCTGATATATTTTTATTATTCTGGAATGACTGAGTGGTTTTAAACAACCCCGTCAAACTCGATCTGATCCGATCAAACTCGACGCAAGTACTCGCTTTGCGGCTACTACCAGCAGTGCGAGATGATTCAATTGTCAACCCCCACCACCCCCCCCCCCTCCGATACCCCCGCCCCTATCTGCACCTTTCGTACCTTCCCCCCATAGGTCACTCGGGACATGACAATTAAAACCATTTAGGCAAATGAAAAAAGAGCTCTCTCGCAGCTGAACATATGGTGCATTTAGCATAATTAAGTTGATATAGTCGAGACTGATGGTTGTTGTTGTTGCTTGGCACTCGATTACGGATTACGGCATAGAATCAATGAGCGCTCAGCCCAATATCAGTTGATGAGTCGTGCAGCAGCGATAACACAGGGGCGGAGAGATTAACAAAAATGAAAAGACTCAGTCAGGATTAGCTCTTTTGAGTCGAGTTTGGGAGATAGTGCTCCCCATGAGGCAATCGATCCGGCTGTTGGTCTGTTGGGCTAGTCGGGATATCTGAATTCAAAAGGTAGGTCTTGCCATGTGGAAATAACGTGAATTCACTTCTAATATCTCTGAATGTGCAATTTCATTCGGTAGTTTATGTGCATGGCAATGATTGGGTTTTTAATAATCTCACTCTACAAATATTTATTCATACACTTTTTACATCTGATTCGGCATGGTAGGAGATTAAGCTCGTGCAGTCCATCAATGGCCAATCACTAGGAATTTTAATTGCATTAGGTAGTGTTTATGAATTCGGTTTTCCATTTGTCATAACTTCATTATTAATATTACGTGGCTGTCCAGCAGATGGCGAGAATGGTGGCCATGTTTAGGTTTGTCGTCTGCTTTGCGGTCATAATGGACTTCTACACAATGGCGGCAATTCTACCACCGCCTTCGGGATATCATTATGGCTACCAACCAATGAAAAACTTTCGTCCGGAGAAACAAGAAACAAAATCGAAGATATCGAGTGACTCGCCTGACTACAACTTCTACGAATTTATCCCATCGAATATGACGCGCAATTCAACCGACGAATTGGAATGGACTACGACTGATATGTTGACAGCAACCACCGAGAATTCGACGAATACCACCACGAATTGGACAGAATTCACTACACAAACGACAGGTCAGTATTGTCAACAGAAAATAGGACTGTACTGTCAGAATTCTGAACCAATTTGGCCAGCACCGGTAAAATAGTTTTACCAGCACTTGACCATGATCGCAATTTCCTTGTTTACGCGAGCATCCATTCCCGTTAGTGTTCTTGATTCGTAAAATCATTTGATTATTCAATGGGGGCTTTGCAAGGATACATAGTGTTTAAGTTCCAAAGCTTTAATTTGCATCTTAAACTCATTCAGGCGGTGGAAGTAATCTTTGGCTATTTTTTTTTATCTACCTATAATGGACGGTTTCCAGTATTTGATAAACGATGAGTAGTTCAACATATCCGTTTGTTTCACAGAATGGATGGGTTTCAATGGGACGGCTGCACCAGACATGGGGATTCTTGAAGATGACGCCGCCGTCATACCGGCAATGTGCGTTATGATGATATGTGGAGTGAGCCTATCTACCTTACTGGTGTTACTGGCAAAGAGAACGTACAATGCTTGGAAAACTCGACACTTCACTAAAATTGACTACGTTCTGCGAGGAATGTATAGTTAAAGTTTCTCAAAACATTAACGTGATTCACTGGCAATGCAAAAAAAGAAATGACACTTGAACTTGAAGGAGACTTCGGATCACGATGCAGTGAGCAGCGACCAATCTACTCACTTTATGCGTAAGGAAACAAAGCCTTTCGTTGACTGAAAAGATGGGTCCGTAAGACCTCGTGGAATCATTCTCGCCAATCTGCCTAGTTCGACAGACTTTCTAAGCGAAGACAACAACTCGTCCGCTTGAGCCTCAGTGCATTAGCCAATCATAATGTCCTCATTTACCGGGACACAGGATATATTTCCTATTAACCTGTCCATGCCTAATGGACGGTTACCAATATTTGGTTGGGTCTTGTTTTCTCTGTAAACAAGAACTGTCATCGATGTTCATCATATCTTGATCAGATGCGCTCATCAGAGTGTATCCCAAAGTCCACCGGTCCGTGATGATAAATCTCTTATTGCCCAACGATTATCATAACGTTAATGCATTCTTTTTTTTGTCATGGTGTCAATGTGATCTATGTGATGACTGGTCACCTTTTTTGACCGGTGGTGAGTTTGCCGTCTCCTCGGTGTTTTTGAGGAAGACACTAATTGGATGGCTGTTGATAACGTCATAGTTAGTACCAGTACGCGTGTCTGTCCGTGGGCGCCGTCTGTTCTTTGGACGCGTTCGTTTGATCAACACCGCTGTATCAAGATCCCCGTATCCATATCCACATTCCGTAAACACAGTTGTATTAGTGCACACAGGTCATTGACCTTCGTCTCTGTAGCTTAGGGTAATAACACGTCAGAATTAACCCAAATGCGAGGAACCCAAGCTTCCGCGTAGCTTTGAATGGACAACTCTAAGTTTATCACAGATGACATCATCTGAAGAGATCTTGCTTTCTTAGGCGGAGAGGGGGAATTTAATACAGCCCGAGTATATAGTTAAAGCGTAGGCACTGCCGAGCGCGACCCTCCCCGAAGAAATATACTGCGTAATTTGTATCTGCCAAATGGAAGCAAATAAATAATTCCAACAGTGTTCATTATTAAAGCCAGCATTTATTTATGAAAATATACCAACTACGAAAATAATATCTGCATAAAATAACCAATACTATTGATATCAAGGCTCTTGATCTTAATGTCAAGTAGCGAAAATTACAAGGGCAAACGATTTCCCGAGATAATGGAGGCGAGTCAAATGATGAGCAAAGACATTACGAGTATATAGCAGACCATAGTTAATAAATCGAACCAACAATAGAATTCAACCAAACAAAGTTATAAAAACATAATAAACAAACAAACAGACACACACACACAAATTATATATATATATATATATATATATATATATATATATATATATATCTATATAGATATATATATATATATATATATATATATATATATATATATATATATATATATATATATATATATATATATATATATATATATATATATATATATATATATATATATGGTAAGAGGATAGTCTGAGACAGCATAACCAAGGCTAGTCTCAGACCGTATGGTATGAGGATAGTCCTAGACAGTATAGTATAATGCTAGTCTCAGACTGTATAGTATGAGTCTAGTTTTAGCCATTAAGCCAAGTCAAGTCAAGTCCTACAGTACTGCATGATATTCATCTTGAATGATAAGTCTTAGACATTAAGGTATGGGGCTAGCCCTAAGCGATATTGGATCAAACCTACTATATCCCAGCTATACAAACTTGAATACATGCTTAGCTCGTACATAATCATAATGGCATTATGCTGCGCTCGTTGTTCTGTTATGATACAAGTCAGCGACAGGAGGCCTCTATTTCGGATCATCTCTTACATGGGCCTGGAAGACATGGGGCTGAGCAGCACTCATTACACAGGTGAAGGTGGTCTTTCTGGGGCACATGTAGAACAACAGGTGGTCAGATTACAGGTGAGTGACTAGGTATCAGGTACGAGGTAATATAATGTGTACCCTAAATATGTAATGGACTGTGAGATATGATACTGATATAAGTGATCGCAGATAGATTAAAGAGATAAATGATTAAGTTAAAGAGTTATTCAAGAGACAGTTATGGCATGAATGATTACAGATTAAGTTAGAGAGATATCATTAAGTTAGTTCTCATGTGAATGAGTTAAGATTTAGTTTAAGAGATATCAGTGAGTTTCTTAGATAAATGATCAACGATGTTGTAAAATAGATATCACTGCGTTAATTCTAATATATGTGTTAACTTACAAAGTCAAAGAAATATCAGCGAATAGGTTCTTTCATAAATAAATTGAGACATTTAAACGGATATCATTGTTAGTTTTTAGGATTGCAAATTATCAACTCAACATTAGTCCAGGTACAGATTAGTCAGGTAGATAGGTACAGGAGAGTTACCGTAAGTTACAGATGATTAAGTCAATAGGTAGGAGTTGGGGGTTAGTCAGTGAATGGGGGTAAGTAAGTGAATGGGGGTTAGTCAGTGAATGAGGGCTAGTCAGTGAATGGGGGTTAGTCAGTGAATGGGGGTTACTCAGTGAATGACATGATACCTGTTTAGCACAGGATGTGTAGATAAAACATTATATAGCGAGGTGGCGTTCAACCCGGCTTGACCAGTGCCATTCATCCCTGCCTCGGCTGTCTCTCTGTAATACACATGCAATAAACACCAATAATCTACTGTCCCAAGTTGTGAATGTCAGATATTTTTTTATAAACAATAGCACCATTGATTCGTAAATAAACAAAATATAATTCAATAACTGTTTGGTAAACATAGTGAATGCATTGGGATATGCAGTGATATTAATTGACATTTTCACTGCATTTAATTACAATAAAAAAGTGATGGACTGATAAACAAATAAATAGATGGGTCAAAACTGTTTAAATGCGTGAACAAATTAATCCTCTTGTAAAATTATTCAAATGAACATATAAGGTATAAAGAGCATGATGTACATTGATCATAGGACAGAGAGACAGTGGTCAGTTTACCTTCTGCTATCTCCAGGTGGCAGCCAGTGATCAAAGTTTGTCTCCACAAGATACCACCTGTACATCATAACGTATTCAGGAACACTATAACTACAGCTAGACCGCACTGTAAAATGCGTTAATGTTAATGCACAATCTGACCTGCCACTGGTAACATCCAGCCTCCATTGATCATCCACTCCAAATCTGGCCTTGGTTAGGACGGCCCCCTGACCTGGCTTGACTCCGCCTACTATCATGTAGGAGGGGGCTATGGTGTCTGCATGGCTTAGTGTGGAGACAGCCGTCTCAAAGTCATCTGCTGCTTCAAATGTCTGGTGCACACAGAATGTTTAGACAATGTGCCATTTGGATTGATTGTCCATAATGATTCCCAGTGATTGTCTGAATGCTGAAGGATGTTTAAATATTATCACATTCACTTTTAATTAAGAAGATCACCATTCAAGAAATTTAGGAAACTGATGACTGATCTGACAGTTGATGATTGGTGTGAAAAAATTTCAAACTGATTATTGATTTGGGAAAGCCTGTCAGGATATGAAACTCGTGAAGCCCGTAAAGCGGTCGAGGAAACTCACGACAGGATGGTGAAAGTGACGTAGAGCTGGTAATAACTGACTTACATCGCGGATCAAGAAGCCAGTGAGTGTTGCTTTCTTGTCAAGAAGAGCAATCAACGCGTTTAAGAGGAAATCAACAGGTTCTGTCACAGGCAGAAATTGCTGCATGAAATATATCTATTAAATTTCCTTAATCAGTCATTCATTCCTTTATTGAATATATTTGATAATTTTGTTTGTCATCAAACATTCATTTATCTCTATATCAGGTAGTACAATGTAGACATTTACTGACTCAATGTAGTGGTATATTTTTCACCATGAAAATTATGAAAATATACATATAAGACTGACTGTTTTTGCCCCTCTGATCAAGGGAAAATGTGAACTTGTTGGGTTTTTGGCCGGTATGGATTCCTATATAGCCACCATAGGTGACAGCTGAATAAACCGTCTGCAGGCATCCATGAAACATTGCGGTTGTCCATAGCAACAGAAGGATTACCATATGTGGATAATACATACATTCATGGCCCAATAAATTATGCTATAGTTATATTGTACAACATTAGAATTATCATATACTTCACAGTCATACAAACCCACTAAAGCTGTACACTAACCCGATGGTGAGTAACACTAAGGCTAGTTACCAGTAGACTCACAACGTTAAGTTAAATAATCATGAATGCTAATGATTCTATACCCATCTGTGTGATAAAAGATTGAGTTTGTTTTGATGTGATATTCAATATTTTATGCCAAAAGTATATTTTTGACATTCTGTAGAATCACCTTGCCACTACGCTGGAAATCAACCAGGAAGGTGTTATTCCTGAGGATGTCTGCCTCCGCATCATTGCCTCCGTAGTCGAGGTTTCTGCCGTGCCAGATCTGATGCTGACTGTCTTGTCCTACGATGCTGGTACAGAAGCTGGTGACAGAGAGCCTCATAATTGACATGGTGTGTGGGTCTGTGAGTGGTCTGTGAGTGGTCTGTGAGTGGTCTGTGAGTGGTCTGTGAGTGGTCTGTGATTGGTCTGTGAGTGGTCTGTGAGTGGTCTGTGAGTGGTCTGTGAGTGGTCTGTGAGTGGTCTGTGAGTGGTCTGTGATTGGTCTTTGATTGGTCTGTGATTGGTCTGTGAGTGGTCTGTGAGTGGTCTGTGAGTGGTCTGTGTGTGGTCTGTGAGTGGTCTGTGAGTGGTCTGTGTGTGGTTCTGGTTACTCGCTTCAACATGGATGCCAGATGGAGACCATGAACAATTCATGGTGAGGATGAAACATCATTATCAGCCTCTGGGCTGCTCTTTGAGAGCACTACCAATGTTGCTACTGTGACTAGCACCAAGCAACCTGGAACACTACCACCTTACCAGCGTAGACACTAATAAGGACGTTGTCTCTATACCAGTACTTACGCAGTCATGTCGTAGATGATGTTTGGAATAATGAACACCCCAACACTGACATTCATCTGCTCAGCCATACCTGACGAGAAATATTTGTGAGTTGTAACAGGAATGTTAAATAATCGGCAAAAGTTGGATTCGTCATGAAGAATAGCGATATATGAGGAATGATCAGGTGATGAGGCTGTATAGGTGACGAGGCAACACAGGTGATGAGGCTGTACAGATGATGATACTATACAGGTGATGAGGCTGTATAGGTGATGAGACTGACAGGTAATGAGGCTCTACTGGTGATGAGGCTTTATAGGTGATGAGACCGGCAGGTGATGAGGCTGTATAGGTGATGAGACTGACAGATGATAAGGCTGTATAGGTGATAAGACTAACAGGTGATGAGGCTGTATAGGTGATGAGGCAGTACAGACGATGATACTGTACAGGGGATGAGACTGACAGGAGATGAGACTGTATAGGCGATGAGACTGACAGGTGATGGGACTGTATAGGTAAAGAGGCTGTACATTTGATGAGGCAGTACTGGTGAAAGGTGATGAGATTGTACAGGTGATAAGACTGTACAGGTGATGTGACTGACAGGTGATGAGGCTAAAGAGGTGATCCATTTGTACATGAGATCTTACAGATGATCAATTGACACAGATTGACAGTGATTACTATTACCTTTGATTTCCTGTGCATATGGATAAGGTAGTTTTTCATCCAAAGCACCTGCCAGTTTCTCAACCAGGGGCACCAGGAAAGGTGGCAAATATTCACTGCATCAGACACAATATGTAACAACATCAGGTGCAGCTGGTATCAACTTTGTAATGTTCACAATCAAATGTCTGCTCGTTCAATTTCAAGACACAATTGATTGAAAAAAAGGAAGATCAGGTACATTCAGATGAGCAGTTAATATGGTAGGTGCGGAAGAGTCTCTTGGGCATCTCAAGTTACGAGTTTGATCAGAACAGAGCCTGTTTTACCTGACAACAGGAAATCACTACCATAGTAAGCTTATGGTAGTATTCAATATGTATGGAAATAGCAACGTTACTTAAATGCCAAAAACATATTTAGAACTCTGACGCAACCACTTGATATTCGTAGTAAATAACCCAACTTTCACGACATTGTCATTGACATAACCATGTATATGTCAATGTTGTAAATGTCAATGTTGTAGATATAAAAAGAATGAACAGAAATACATTATTTGCGGAAGAATTTCAGGATATCAAAATTACCTGTAGAAGTGATTCAAGGCATCCACCAGGTGTTTTTCCTTCTGTAGCATGGGGCTCCAGCGCTGAGCAGGAGGCAGATCTAGATTGATGATGTACTGATTAGGGGCATGGTCACTTAACACAGTGGCTGCTGAGAGCAGCAGTAGTACAATGGCCCTCAACATCTTACAGTGTAGATGGCTGATGTCACAATTCCTGCAGGTAAGGAAATAAATCAACAACTGTAGGATTAATGGCGCTGTCACAATATATTGACATAGCTATTGCGATAACCAGTACACTAGACTTGTGGTGAGACAAAGACGGATTTGTTGCCAGTAGGATGGTTGGTTGTACATGACCCTTCATAATGTATCACCTGATGAGGAGAGGCAGGTAAAGTAAATTTTGAGAGTCACAATATTTGTAACTTTCTCAACTCCAGAACCAATTGTTAAAAAAATTGTCCTGCCAGCTAACTGAGGCTAAAGTGTTCTGACCTTTCTCCCTACTTACATATGGCATATCTCTATAGTGGTTCATTGTGGTTTTCTGTCACCTTTTTGCTATTGGTTGTGCCAAGATTTCATAGGTGTTAATAAAAACCGTCCCCACTAAACCAGAGGCCATTATTGCAGAAATAGCGGTCGATTGCAGGTCTAAACTGTGGTAAGTTACACAACGGGATGCAAACATATCAAGAGCAAAGCGTTCAATATTCATGACTGGCCATCTTAAGCCACGGAGGAATGAAGGCCATAACCGAAGCGGCTGAAGTAACCCAACGACCAACACAGACGGTATTTACCAATATGTGAATGCAGCTTGGTTCGATAAGGCTAGGCTGTTGGGCTAGTGGGTAGCCTGTTCGAAGTCGTAACCTTCTTCTGTACTATGATTTTCTACGATCAATCCGTTGTTCTCGGCCTCGGTCTTGGGTCCGTTGGGGTAGTCTTGGGGTAGCCCAGTAAAGTGTGGATGCCTTGTCAATATACGACAACAGTAGTGATATTTGTACTCAAAATAAGTGACCGATTCAGCCTAACTTATGTAAGTTCGCCGCAGAAGCCAATGCACACATCCGCATATATATATATATATATATATATATATATATATATATATATATATATTTATTTCAAAGCTTTCCCAAAGTTTCAATTTCACTTTTATTATTGTGATTCATAACGGTAGCCATGAAGTCATAGAGTGATGTGCACAAGAATGTCCTCCCAAAACGCGCTGTTTGGTTATGGTTTAGTCGTCAGTGTAATCTTATGGAAGTTTGATTTGCTGTGGAGTCATAAGAGGTACGGCTGAATAATGAATATATACAAACTGAGAGATATCACAGTATATATAGAGAGAGATATATATATATATATATATATATATATATAGAGATATATATATATATATATATATATATAGATATATATATATATATATATATATATATATATATATGTATGCGTACATATATATGCGTACATATATATATATATATTTTTTATATTTTAAATATATATATATATACATATATGTATGTATATATACACATACATATGTATGTATATATATATATATATATATATATATATATTATATATATATATATATATATATATATATATATATATATATATATATATATATATATATATATATATATATATATATTCTTGACTAGCCATTACATAGGCAACCATAAGGCAAATGTAGTGTAGGCTGAACAGTATGAAGACAGCTGTGACGTTCATTTTTTCCTAGGTAATTTTCTCTGTATTTCCCCAGTTGGAATTGGCCCAACGCAAGTTTTTATTTCTTTAAAGGAAACTCTATCTATTGGCGCTTTACACTTCTTTTGCAATCAATTAGGCAAAAAAATGAAATGTCTGATATTTTTTATTATTCTGGAATGACCCCGTCAAACTCGATCCGATCCGATCAAACGCGACGGGAGTACTCGCTTAGCGGCTGCTACCAACAGTGCGTGATGATTCAATTTTCAACCCTCCCCACTCCAATACCCCACGTCCCCAAACCAACCAAACGCACACACACGGATACATACACAAACACCTGCACCTTTCCCTCCCTCCCCCCGCAGGTCACTCGGGACATGACAATTAACACACCGGAGAAACAAGAAACAAAATCGAAGATATCGAGTGACTCGCCTGACTACAACTTCTACGAATTTGTCCCATCGAATATGACCCGCAATTCAACCGACGAATTGGAATGGACTACGTCTGATATGTTGACAGCAACCACCGAGAATTCGACGAATACCACCACGAATTGGACAGAATTCACTACACTAACGACAGGTCAGTATTGTCAACAGAAAATAGGACTGTACTGTCAGAATTCTGAACCAATTTGGCCCATGATTATTCAATGATGGCTTTGCAAGGATACATAGTTTTTAAGTTCCAAAGCTTTAATTTGCATCTTAAACTCATTCAGGTTGTGGAGGTAGTCTTTGGTTATTTTTTTTGATCTACCTATAATGGATGGTTACCAATATTTGATAAACGATGTGTATTTCAATATATCCGTTTGTTTCACAGAATGGATGGGTTTCAATGGGACGGCTGCACCAGACATGGGGGTTCTTGAAGATGACACCGCCGTCATACCGGCCATGTGCGTTATGATGATATGTGGCGTGAGCCTATCTACCTTACTGGTGTTACTGGCAAAGAGAACGTACAATGCTTGGAAAACTCGACACTTCACTAAAATTGACTACGTTCTGCGAGGAATGTATAGTTAAAGTTTCTTAAAACATTAACATGATTCACTGGCAATGCAAAAAAAAGAAATGACACTTGAACTTGAAGGAGACTTCGGATCACGATGCAGTGAGCAGCGACCAATCTACTCACTTTATGGTAAGGAAACAAAGCCTTTCGTTGACTGAAAAGGTGGGTCCGTGAGACCGAGTGGAATCCTTCTTGCCAATCTGCCTAGTTCGACAGACTTTCTAAGCGAAGACAGCAACTCCGTCCGCTTGAGCCTCAGTGCATTAGCCAATCATTATGTCCTCATTTACCGGGACACAGGATATATTAACCTGTCTATGCCTATTGGACGGTCACCAGTATTTGGTTGGGTCTTGTTTTCTCTGCAAACAAGAACTGTCATCTCTATTCATCATAACGTGATCCGATGCGCTCATCAGAGATCCCTAAGTCCACCGGTCCGTGATGATAAATCTCTTATTGCCCAACGATTATCATAACGTTAATGCATTCTTTTTTGTCATGGTGTCAATTTGATCTATGTGATGACTGGTCACGCTTTTTGACCGGTGGTGAGTCTGATGAGTGTGCCGTCTCCTCGGTGTTTTGGAGGAAGACACTAATTGGATGGCTGTTGATAACGTCATAGTTAGTACCAGTACGCGTGTCTGTCCGTGGGCGCCGTCTGTTCTTTGGACGCGTTCGTTTGATCAACACCGCTGTATCAAGATCCCCGTATCCATATCCACATTCCGTAAACGCAGTTGTATTAGTGCACACAGGTCATTGACTTTCGTCTCTGTATATATATATATATATATATATATATATATATATATATATATATATATATATATATATATATATATATATATATATATATATATATATATATATATATATATATATATATATATATATATATATATATATATATATATATATATATATATATATATATATATATATATATATATCGCCCTATGTAAACCCTGAACGAATGAACGTATATCATGGGAAACAAATAAATAAATCCAACAGTGTTGATTATTAAAGCCATCATTTATTTATGAAAATATACCAACTAGAAAAAACATATCTGAATAAAATAATTTATACCATTATTATTAAGTATTACAGGGGGAAAAGAATTCCCGAGATTTTGGAGGCGAGTCAATTAATGAGCTAAGACATTATGGCGAGTATAAAGCAATTGAGCAGATACCTTGGTTAATAAATCAAACCAAAAGTAGAATTCAACCAAACAAAGTTATAAAAACATACTTAACAAAGAAACAAACACACATATATATATATATATATATATATATATATATATATATATATATATATATATATATATATATATATATATATATATATATATATATATATATATATATATATATATATATATGGTAAGAGGCTAATCTCAGACTACGGTATGAGCAAAGATATCATTGAGATTATGAATGGACCTCAAAAACTGAGCAAATACCTTGGTACATATATTTAACCAACAGTAGAATTCAACCAATCAAGCCTAGTCTCAGACTGTATATAGGAGGCTAGATTTAGCCATTAAGCCAAGTCAAGTCAAGTACTACAGTACTGCATGAGATTCATCTTGAATGATAAGTCTTAGACATTATGGTATGGGGCTAGCCCTAAGCGATATGGGGTCAAACCTACTATATCCCAGCTATACAAATCTGAATACATGTTTTGCTTGTACACAATCATAATGGCACGAGGCTGCTCTCGTTGTTCCGTTATGATACAAGTCAGCGGCAGGAGGCCTCTATTTCGGGTCATCTCTTACCAGGGCCTGGAAGACCTGGGGCTGAGCAGCACTCATTATACAGGTGAAGGTGGTCATTCTGGGGCACACGTGGAACAACAGGTGGTCAGATTACAGGTGAGTGACTAGAGATCAGGTAAGAGGAAAGATAATGTGTACCCTCAATGTGTAATGGACTGTGAGATATGATATTGAAATAAATGATCACAGACGTGGTTTAATAGATATCAGAGAGACAGTAATTGCATATATGATAACAGACTAGGTTAGATATCAGGGAGGAAGTTCTGATATCAATGATTTCAGATTTATTTAAAGATATATCATTAAGTTAGTTCTCATGTGAATGAATTAAGATTTTAGTTTAAGAATTATTTCTTATATAAATGATCAATGATATCAGTGTGTTAATTCTGATATATATGATAACATATATAGTCAAAGAAATATCAGTGAATTAGTTCTTTCATAAATTAATCAAGAAAGTTAAATGGATGTCTGTGTTAGTTTTTAAGATTGCAAATAGTCCACCCAACATTAGTCCAGGTATAGCTTAGTAGGGTAGATAGATACAGTAGAATTACCAAACGTTACAGATGATTAAGTCAATAGTTAGGAGTTGGGGGTTAGTCAGCGAATGGGGGTAAGTAAGTGAATGGGGTAAGTAAGTGAATGGGGTTAGTCAGTGAATGGGGGTAAGTCAGTGAATGGGGGTAAGTCAGTGAATGGGGTTAGTCAGTGAATGGGGTAAGTCAGTGAATGGGGGTTAGTCAGTGAATGGGGTAAATCAGTGAATGGGGGTTAGTCAGTGAATGGGGGTAAGTCAGTGAATGGGGTTAGTCAGTGAATGGGGGTAAGTCAGTGAATGGGGGTTAGTCAGTGAATGGGGTTAGTCAGTGAATGGGGTAAATAAGTGAATAGGGGTTCGTCAGTGAATGGGGGTAAGTCAGTGAATGTGGGTTAGTCAGTGAATGAGGGTAAGTCAGTGAATGGAGGTAAGTCAGTGAATGGGGGTAAGTCAGTGAATGGGGGTTAGTCAGTGAATGAGGGTAAGTCAGTGAATGGGGGTTAGTCAGTGAATGGGGGTTAGTCAGTGAATGAGGGTAAGTCAGTGAATGAGGGTTAGTCAGTGAATGGGGTAAGCAACTGAATGGGGGTTAGTCAGTGAATGGGGGTTAGTCAGTGAATGACTCAATACCTGTTCAGCACGGGATGTGTAGATAAGACATTATATAGCGAGGTGGCGTTCAACCCGGCTTGACCAGTGGAATTCATCCCTGCCTCGGCTGTCTCTCTGTAATACACATGCAATAAACACCAATAATCTACTGTATTTTTTTATAAACAATAGCACCATTGATTCGTAAATAAACAAAATAGAATTCTATAACTGTTTGGTAAACATAGCGAATGCATTGTGATATGTAGTGAAATAAATTGAGATTTTCACTGCATTTAATTACTTTATAAAAGTGATGGACTGTTAAACATATAAAAACTGTTTAAATATGCATGCATGAAAAAATGAATCCTCTTGTAAAATATTTTCAAATGACCAAATAAGGCATAAAGAGCATGATGAACATTGATCATAGGACAGAAAGACCGTAGTCAGTGTACCTTCTGCTATCTTCAGGTGGCAGCCAGTGATCAAAGTTTGTCTCTACAAGATACCACCTGTATATCATAACGTATTAAGGAACAATATAACTACAGCTAAACAGGGGTTGCTTACTATAAGATTCAACAAATCATTTTGACTTAAGAAATGCATAATCTGACCTGCCACTGGTAACATCCAGTCTCCATAGATCATCCACCCCAAATCTGGCCTTGGTTAGGACGGCCCCCTGACCTGGCTTGACTCCGCCTACTATCATGTAGGAGGGGGCTATGGTGTCTGCATGGCTTAGTGTGGAGACAGCCGTCCCTTTTAATTAAGAAGATCACTATTCAAGGAAATGTACTGAAAATAATTGAGATTTTGACAGTGATGATGGTGTCTGAAAAAATTTCAAATGATTATTGATTGAAATCTGTCATGATATGAATTGTTAGTTGAGGGCAGTTAAAGCGGTCAGTGAATGTTCACCGACAGGAATGGTAGAAACTGATTGACATGAATGTACGAGTTGGTCATATAACTGACTTAGAAGATCAAGAACCCGTGAGTGTTGCTGCTTCAAATGTTGGAAGAGCCACAGAATGTTTAGACATTTGTCTGACATTGATCTGTCCATGTATGATTCCCAGTGATTGTCTATCTGCTGCAGCTCAAAGGATGCAACACAGAAATTTATAATCAACATTCACTTGTGTAGATAAGATTCCCAGTGATGGTGTGAAAAACTTAGGAAACTGATGACATGATCTGCAGCAGTTGAATGATTGGTTTGAAAAAATTTCATTGCACTGATTTTTTTTCTGACATAGCCACATGATTGGCTAAATGAAAATGATTCAAATTCTGATGATTAGATGTCCATTGAAGCGTGGGAAAATGTGAACTGCTGATTCAAATGTCATGGTTGAGATTTTCTAATGCATGTGCAGGTGATTGGCTGAAAACTGACAGTCTGTGGTAAACAGTATCCAAACTTTTGTGTTCAAAATGTCTGTTGCCCATGAATTTAGTCAATGTGCACTTCATTGATTTTCTTAGAAGTCTTATCACTGTTTATAATTAAGAAGATCACCATTCAAGAAAGTGCACAAAACTGAAGGACGATCTGACAGTTGATGATTGATTGTAAAAAATTTCCCACTGATTGTATTGAATGTGAAAAGCATGTTAAATGATTATCACATGCACTAAAGGATTCGAAAAATCAATGTTTGAATTGTCTTAAAGTGATTAGGAGCTGACTGAATGACTGACTTCATGCCATTTGGATCATGTCCATAAGTTCCAGTGTTAAATTTCTGAAGGATGTAGAGCAATCAACGCATCACTTTTGTATAGAAGATCACTATTCATCGACAGCTTAAGAAACAGCAGTTGAAATGATGCACTGACTGACAGTGAGCAATGGCTTAGTGTGGAGACAGCCGTCTCAAATCTGCTGCTTCAAATGTCTGGTGCACACAGAATGTTTAGAAAGCCTGATTGATTGATATGAAACTCGTGAAGGATGTTTAAAATTATCACATTCACTTTTAATTAAGAAATCACCATTCAAGAAATTTAGGAAACTGATGACTGATCTGAATGATTGGTGTGAAAAAATTTCGTAGAAAGCCTGGTAATGAAACTCGTGACTTAAAGCGCGAGGAAACTCACGACAGGATGGTGTGAAGTGACGTAGAGCTGGTAATAACTGACTTACATCGCGGATCAAGAAGCCAGTGAGTGTTGCTTTCTTGTCAAGAAGAGCAATCAACGCGTTTAAGAGGAAATCAACAGGTTCTGTCACAGGCAGAAATTGCTGCATGAAATATATTGATTAAATTTCCTTAATCAGTCATTCATTCCTTTATTGAATATATTTGATAATTTTGTTTGTCATCAAACATTCATTTATCTCTATATCAGGTAGTACAATGTAGACATTCACGTACGCAATGTAGTGGTATAAGAATCCGAGTTTTCTATTTTTTTCATCATGGAAAATATGAAAATAGACAAATAAGACTGACTGTTTTTGCCCCTTTGATCAAGGGAAAATGTGAACTTGTTGGGTTTTTGGCCGGTACCGATTCCTATATAGCCACCATAGGTGACAGCTGAATAAACCGTCTGCACGAATCCATGAAACATTTTGGTTGTCCATAGCAGCAGAAAGATAACCATATGTGGATAATACATACACTCATGGCCCAATAAATTATGCTATAGTTTTAAGGTATATTGAACAACATTAGAAGTATTATTCACAGCCATAATAACTACATGAAGCTGTACACTAACCCGGTGGTGAGTAACACTAAGGCTAGTTAACAGTGAGACTCACAACGTTAAGTTAAATGATCATGAAAGTAATTGATTTTCAACCCATCTGTGTGATATATAAATTGAGATTGTTTTGATGTGATATTCAATATTTGAAGCCAAAAGTGTATTTTTTACATTCTGAAAAATCACCTTGCCACTACGCTGGAAATGAACCAAGTAGGT
Organism: Urechis unicinctus; assembly: GCA_034190875.2. Lineage (NCBI taxonomy): Eukaryota > Metazoa > Annelida > Polychaeta > Xenopneusta > Urechidae > Urechis > Urechis unicinctus. The sequence goes on from CM067346.1 coordinate 18,337,032, forward strand.
GATATTCCTGAGGATGTCTGCTTCTACATCTTTGAATCCGTAGTCGAGGTTTCTGCCGTGCCAGATCTGACGCTGACCATCTTCTCCTACGATGCTGGTACAGAAGCTGGTGACAGAGAGCCTCATCATTGACATGGTGTGTGGGTATGTGAGTGGTCTGTGAGTGGTCTGTGAGTGGTCTGTGAGTGGTCTGTGAGTGGTCTTACTGTCTAACAATAATAAAGCTTTCTGGTCATTTGCTTCAACATGGATGCCAGTAGGAGACCATGAACAATTCATGGTGAGGATGAAACATCATTATCAGCCTCTGGGCTGCTCTTTGAGAGCACTACAAACGTTATTACTAGCACCAAGCAACCACTAACAGGGACATCGTCTCTATACCAGTACTTACGCAGTCATGTCGTAGATGATGTTTGGAAGAAGGAACACCCCAACACTGACATTCATCTGCTCAGCCATACCTGACGAGAAATATTTGTGAGTTGTAACAGGTATGTTAAATAATCGGCAAAAGTTGGATTCGTCATGAGGTACAGCGATATATGAGGAGTGATCAGGTGATGAGGCTGTATAGGTGATGAGGCAATACAGGTGATGAGGCTGTACAGATGATGATACTATACAGGTGATGGGGCTGTAAAGGTTATGAGACTGCCAGGTAATGAGTCTGTACAGGTGATGAGGCTGTATGGGTGTTGATACTGACAGGTGATGAGGCTGTATAGGTGATAAGACTGACAGGCGACGAGACCGTACAGGTGAAGAGGCTTTATATGTGAAGAGGCAGTACAGGTGAAAGGTGATGAGACTGTACAGGTGATGAGACTGTACAGGTGATGAGACTGACAGGTGATGAGGCTTCAGAGGTGATCCATTTGTACATGAGATCTTACAGATGATCAGTTGACACATATTAACAGTGATAACCATTACCTTTGATTTCCTGTGCATATGGATAAGGTAGGTATTCATCCAAAGCACCTGCCAGTTTCTCAACCAGGGGCACCAGGAAAGGTGGCCCAAATTCACTGCAACAGACACAATATGTAACAAACGTCAGGTGCAGCTGGTATCATCTTCGTTATGTTCACAATAAAAGGTCTGCTCGTTTGATTTCAAGACACAATTGATTAAAAAGAAGGAAGATCAGGTACATTCAGATGAACCGTTAATATCTTAGGTGCGGAATGAGTCTCATGAGCATCTCAAGAGTTTGATCAGACAACAGGAAATCACTACCATAAAAATAACAATGTTGCTTAAATGCCCAAAACATCTTTAAAACTGTGACACAACCTTTTGATATTCATGATAATGACCCAACTTTCATGACATTGTCATTGACATAATCATGTATAAAATTGACAATGTTGTAGATATTTAGAACAATGAACAAAAATACATTATTTGCGGAAGAATTTCAGGATATCAAAATTACCTGTAGAAGTGATTCAAGGTATCCACCAGGTGTTTTTCCTTCTGTAGCATGGGGCTCCAGCGCTGAGCAGGAGGCAGATCTAGATTGATGATGTACTGTTTAGGGGCATGGTCACTTAACCCAGTGGCTGCTGAGAGCAGCAGTAGTACAATGGCCCTCAACATCTTACAGTGTAGATGGCTGATGTCACAATTCCTGCAGGTAAGGAAATAAATCAACAACTGTAGGATTAATGGCGCTGTCACAATATATTGACATAGCTATTGCGATAATCAGCACACTAGACTTGTGGTGAGACAAAGACGGATTTGTTGCGATTAAGATGGTTGGTTGTACATGACCCTTCATAATGTATCACCTGATGAGGAGAGGCAGGTAAAGTAAATTTTGAGAGTCACAATATTTGTGACTTTCTCAACTCCAGAACCAATTGAAAAATAATTGTCCTGCCAGCAAACTGAGGCTTATGTGTTCTGACCTTTCTCCCTCGGTCTTGGGTCCTTTGGTTTGGGAGGTGAGGTAGTCTTGTGACAGTCCAGCAAAGTGTGGATGCCTTGTCAATGTACAGTAACAGATGATATGATATTTGAAAAATGTTATACTCAAAATAAGTGACCGATTCAGCCCTATTGACGAAAGTTCTTCGCAGAAGCCAATGCACACATCCGCATATATATTTTTAAAGCTTTCCCAAAGTTTCAATTTCACTTTTATTATTTTGATTCATAACGGTAGCCAAGAAGTCATAGAGTGATGTGCACAAGAATGTTCTCCCAAAAAGCGCTGTTTGGCTTTGGTTCAGTGGTCAGGGTAATCTTGTGGAAGTTTGATTCGCTGAGGAGTTATAAGGTGCACGGCTCTACAAGAACTGAGCATCTTTAACCCCGGATTGAGCTTATGCGGAGATAACGATCTTCGTAAACTGTCTAACGACAAGATATTGTCTGAATCATAATTTCTCTCGCACTATGATATGATCAAGTTTTTGCGGCGTTGACATCTTAGTGACCAATGATTTGTTCTCGTAACCAACCACTTTCAAACACACGTATTCGATAACATTTCTTCTTTCAAGATATCTGTATCACACAGACATATGCCATGTCAATCATTGGCACTTTCGTCAACTATGTGCACAATTTTTGCTCGAATAATCGCCATATATGAATCATAGACGACCCCATTGTGATAAAAAAAAGTAAGTCGGGAGGGGTCGTATCATTAAGTATGCATTTGAAGTGTTTTGGGGCTTCCGGTTTGAGAGTCTGCATCAAAACGCGTCGTTGCGAGAGATATTGGAGACGTGTGGTATCATATCAAAGAGTTTATAGCTACGTTAAGAGGGCTCTTCGGTGATCGCTTCCCTGCAATCGTAAGGTGGCGCTACCGTGACACAAAGAAAAGCACATAGTAATACATGGCTGACGTCACTCCGATTGATGAGAGTGGGAAAATGTCGTTTCGCAGAGCCTATATCCACTGCCAAAATACGTCACACAAAAGGCTGTAAAATAGCGAAATAACAAGTGCACTATTTATAAATATCGACTTGATAAATTGCCCGGTCTGGGGCATACCTATTGTAAACAGTTCGCCTCCCACAGCGTCCGCGCAGTTTACGAATTTCGATCTTTCATGCCCGCGCTGAAGATGACGGTTTTAGATTGTCTGGAGGGAGGGAACTGGCCTAGGGTAGACAATGACAATGTTGGCTTGTTAGGGACATGTGAAGGTCTAGAGAGCAAAGAGTTTATAGCTACGATAAGCTGTGTGGTGATTATGAAATGACACGAAATACACCCCGTCATCAGGCGACGATACCATGAAATCAACAAAAGCACATGGGACTGTTGATTCAACGTCTCGGGGCTCGGCGTCTGTTAAATATATGTCATGTGACTGGTCGAGGTGACCACGGCTTCAAAAAATTAAACAGAGTGGTTTTAAGAGACGCTATGACAGGACGCTATGACAAAACGCTTCGGTTGACATGAGGCGTCTTCACATATTTCCTCGGACGGAAGGCCCGTGTGAGAGCTCTGAGCGAAGCTATAAACTCTTTGATCATATGGCATGATTATTGAGTGTTTTAGGGCTTCCGGTCGCAGGCCAGGCTGCATTCCGGAACATATATTAGTTCCGAAGCTAAAAAAGAGTTTGAGTGCATAGGCGCTCGGGTTAGACCATTATGAAATTGCCACCATAGGCGCTCGGTTCCCGATGCCAAGATTCCGACCGGTAGGCCGCATCCGAGCGCCGAGCCGCTTTCTAAATATAGATACAAAGTATGAAACAAAAGGCAACTGCCATATAATTCTCTCATTCACACGCGAAATCTATATATTTCACTGGGGACATCTTACATTGCAATAAGTGTTGTTGCTTAAGCGTTATGACCCTTGTGACGGCTATTTAAAACCCTATTCGACGGAATTAGGACGCACTGATTTCCTTTTATGTATGGATGTCATCGACATTCATGAAATATAACGATATACATCGATTCAATCGACGTTGTTACCAACAATATGTGACCCAATTATTTTGACCGTCGAACTGATTTTGTCGATTTCATAAGCCATCAAAATTGTTGTGAACATTTTGCCTGTCACAAAAAATATTAATTAAGGAAGCATGTGTTAATCCAATATTTGAATTATAAAAGTTTGCAATGAAATTTGGCTATCATGAAATGTCAACTTAGACGACTGCAAGATCGATGAGCTTGTTTATAAAGAAATTCTGATTTGGGCAACCAAAACTTTTGGTGGTGGGGCGCTTATAAAAACTTGATATGTTGACTAGACAAATTAACGATTGAACTAATAATATACATTTTTACAATCGGAGTGTTACTAACGGAGTTATTAGGGATTCATGGTTTTCAGTTGAACCAACGCCTCTGGTTTATGTGCATAGATTATTATACCTACATTCTCGCAAATTTTTCTGAGAAATTTCGAAAATTGCGACTAGAAGATCGTGACGCAATTCATGCTGCAATTAACCTTAATTTGTTGCTCAGTCGCGTTTGAAGATATTTGTTTGTAACCTTTTTGTGGCCGAAGCTTTGGTCAAATTTTAACCTATAATGGTGATTAGCGTCAAACGTCCGACTCTTGTTTGCAAACTTTTGAGCAATGTGCTCTACAGGTCGCTATATTTACAGCAACTGTAGAAATAGACACAGAAATCGGAACACCCGGATTTCTTTACAAAATTTTCCTAGTCTTCTCATAGGCTAAATTGTATATGTGGATTTAATCACCTACAAAATCGTTAGTAATGTGGGATCTTCATCATATTTGGGTTATGAATTCATTCTATTCGTTGAGTTGACGCGTATTTCATGAACGCCACCCTCAATGTGTCAGGCAGTGGTATCTAACGAATATCCGCCTGGCACTGACAGCGTGATGGACGTCATTTCGAACACACCACATGCTGGGAGGAAGCTTATTGAAGTCGTATTGTGCTAAATATAGTTCGTGATTGTCTCACTTCGCCCTAGTGAGATAATTGAAGAAAGTTAATTTATTAATTATTTAGTCACAAGTACTATCATTCAAATGCGCATTTCCCTATAATATTTCAGTCTTGAAAGTTTTGACGCGTCCATAGCCTCACTCCCTTCATATACACATTATCTCTGCGTTGTTACAATCACTCGACAAGAGGCGGCCACACTAAGCCAGATTGAACTAAAGGTTGCTAGTTGATTGAAATAGTCTCTATGGCAACAACTGCCACCCTAACGACGTGATGATGGTGGCCATAACGATCAGACGTGGCGGCATCTAGCGGTGATATATTGAAAACAGACCCATGTGTCAGCTGAGCGCGAATGAAGTGATAAAGAACTGCTGTTAAATGTTATAGATAACCTTATGGCACCTATACCTATTTGTTGACGGGTAATATATTGAGTCTTGTTATATTTGAAAGTTATAAATACACTCGCCTTACTATCTTTGTTTAGACACGAGCCACGAAGTGAAAAATTGGTAACAATGTGATGTTTCCACTTTGATGGGATATCCAGAAAGTTGACGCGGCATGATGCAGGAAGCTCTATGCAAGGTCAGATTAAGTATTCGTGCTGGGATGTTGGGAGAATCCATCACTTAGTTAAAAGTCATTTGCTAGTGACGTAATAGCAAATGTTTATCGTAAATTATGATAAGTACTGGTGAATGTTTAACCCTGCGCAGACGTGTCATTTCATCATAACCCAAAAGATGCAATCTCTCGGTGCCAGGTTCAATTGTTATTCTTTTGTTTGCGTTTTTGTCAACTTTCTAAAATGACACGATAGTTTTTCTATCGTATTGAAAACACTAAATGATCGATTTTTCGTCGAAGTCGGCGTTTTGATAACGTCATTCATGCACACTTTCTTTTCAAAACTATGCAAATTAGCAGCGACTGGGTCAAGTTATTACACATGCGCAATTCTATTATCTTCTGATATTATCGCCCAAAATCGTTTTCAGCTTTGAATGCCTAGTAGCATCTACCACGTGCTTCATTTGGCTTAAAATTAACGTCCTATAAAAAATGAGCAATAATAGACTCAGTTGTAGAATGGGACTCAAATTGGACTCATATTTCGTTGCCTAAAGTAGTAGGGAATCGGTCGAAGGTGGTTTACCCTCCACAGAATTTCGATGATTACATGTTTATGAAGCTCATGGGCAAATTTAGTTGTAGAGAGTACAAAGGGTTATGTCGCTAGAAAACAACATTGGTGAATACCGATGGGTCGCAGCATGTGTCTGACCTTAACTCCACCATGATGCATGGCAGCACAACATGTGCGGAAAGGCTGTGGGACCGGACGCCGAGTTCGAAATGTCTTTTGATTTGAATATTCACGACTGTGCTCAGCTTCGGGAGCAAATTGTTCATTACCATCAAAACATATGATGAAACCAAATCGCTCTCCAAGTTTTACACATTCAATGTATCTGATGTTTGCATTGCTTGGGGTTCAGTCGTCCTAGGACGCCAATATAGACGAAATGTTAGGCCAGCTAATTGTGTGATATGAACACAGACAATTGTAGACGATATCGGAATGTTAAGCTAGCCAAACTATCCCAAGACATGTGACCTGGGCGGTAGAAATGTTACTGAGCGCAAAGCAAAACCGAGTTTCTTTCATTCAAATAATCCTCGTAAAACACAAGGCTGTATCGCAAAGATGTATCGAACCAGTTTCGGAGCTTACAAATGGACTTGTGCCACTTAAAGAGTTCTGCGCCTGTCAGACGCATGAAAGGAACCATGTTGATTTCACTCCACAAGGCGTCTCACTTAGCCTCTCAGGCTGAATAACGTTGTCAAATAGTTGAGCTGGAAAACCCTTACAGTCGTCTTTAATGTTATCAGCATTGGTATTTTTATTTGCTCTGAGTAAAATGTCAAGTCATGTGCGTTTGAAGGTCTGTGGCTGAAATCTGTCTGCTGACGGAATGGCCGTCTGTGTGTATCTCCATCAAACCGCCTGCGGCGGTGAAATGGTCCCCCACCCAGACGCCCGCCAACACTGCCGAGGTTTCCAACGTAAATATTTAGTGGTAGAGTTGACAAATGAGTTTTCGGACGAGGATGGCAAGGATTGATGTGATGAGATGATGATTTCTGACTACAACAATAACCACCCTCTATATTCACACAGCTTTAAATAACTCTCTGGTTTTACAGGAGCGCTATTAGCTATTTCAAGGAGGGAGATTCCGAAAACCATGAACCACACGAATGTTAGCTGTAAATCATTACGCGCTCCGTTACTTCCTCGCTATCGATTGTACACTTCCTCTTAGGTTACAAAATATAGATTTTCACTAATTAAAAATGTGGGGATTATTGCGCAAAAAATAGACCGACAAGCAGGAAGGGTTATTTCCGACAACATAAATGGCGAGAGCCGAAGTTAGGATCTATTTTAAGAGACTGCAGCGCCGCGTAGCGACTGAAAGTATGAAAACTTAAAACTTTTGGTTTCCAAGGTGCAGTTGCCAAGCAGCTTGCTGGGCAACCTCGTTACAAATATGGGGCTAAACAGTCTCTTTAATCATTTAGGTATATTGTGTTACGTTCATAATGGCAGTACCAATAACTTAATAACTCTTTTTATTATGGTATGAATATAAAATACACGAGCGTTGAAACTATCACGAGTCTGGGAGTTATTATCTCCCCGCTTAACAATTTGTGGAAAAATACCAGAGGGGAAACCGTGATATTCAACCTCAAGTGTTTGCAATTCGAAATATTGCACATAAATAATGAACAGCAACACTATGATATATACAATCAATCGAGTGAAAATAACAATTGATACATTATGAATGAGGGACCACAGAATCTGTTTTCGTATCGGAATTCGCCTGACTGGCAGCGTTTCCAACCGCTCTTGGTGTGTCCCGCTTCGCGCCAGCCCTCGTGTCGTCTGCTTCTGTCGATTTCCTTTCCTCGGTCGCTTTCTTAGCGGCTTCCATCTGGTGTCGCCATTTCATTCTTCGGTTCTGGAACCAAACTTTCACCTAAACGAAAAAAAAAATAAACAACTAAAAGCATTTTATCACTTGATAAAGCGACTGTTTCGTGAAAGGAAAGGAGCACTTTATTTCGAGCAAACAGTTTCCGTCTGGTATTTATTTTCTTAGCAAATGGCGTTATCAGTCACGTGGTCAATGTATACCAGGCGCTTGGTAAGGCCTAGTGTAATGGGAGGTGTTTGAATACTAGGGTTGGTCTCGACATTAGCCAGCTGCCCCAGGCTGGGTGGTATCACTGGGACCTTGGCTTGAGAGGGCCAATTAAAAGCCGCTAAATGCCTGAGGTCTCACATCAATCTAGCACCCCGGCTTCACACCATCAAATATGCTAAACACACCAAAACGTAAATCATGATTTCTTAGACATTGGGTAGGGGTTTTTTGTTTTTCGTCGTGCCTGCTTTGTCTAAAAGTGATGTACATAGTTTTACGCAGCACAAGTAAGAGTGTTTAACACAGTCCTTAAACCACCCAGCGCCAGTAATTAGCTGTTTTTAGGCACGTGTTTGAAGGCGCTTGTAAACATAGGTTGATGTTAGGAAAACAATAAATGACAGGCAGACAAGTCTTTAACTCAACCTTCCTATTGAAATCTATTAAGTAGCTTATCCCTTGTCGACATCAAATGGGGTGTGAATAATCGTAGCTGTCGAGCCCAGCACTGAAGTGGCGCTCATTTGTAAACCGGCTCCCCCACCACCCTCACGACCCAACAATAAAACCTCATCACTTCCCTCAAGAGCCTCTCACCTCAGAGGGCATTCTGCTCACTATCACCCGTGCTGCCATCCAGTATCCTCACAGAGGAATCTACTATACCTCCGCTCCCCACAGCACACACACGAGAATGTGTACTCAGGAGAAGGTACTTGTACAACGAATAGGGAGGCTGGCCAAGGATCACTTACATTTTCCGCAGAAATCACTTGCAATAATTGATCGAAGGAAACGAGAATGTAGCAGGGAGATATTGCCAAATTATAAACAGTTAGCGCAAATCCACTTAATCCTAAGAGCCACTATATCTATGGGATATTTACGTCCTTGACGCTAGAATGTACAATTTCCGTTCTCATTTATATAGGTGACAAATGCATTTCAAGATTTCCAGTAAACAATATCACCAAACCATTTACTTTATTTTATACCCCTTAAGCGAATGCATTCTGTAGTTGACACTCCAATGAATCTGACAGAAATTGCAATTGCTCTAAAATATGTCGAATTGTTTGTTACCGAACTACTTTAATTTCTCCTCCAGTACTCTGCAAATTCAAAATCACAGAAGGCTGACGACAACTGTAATTGCGGAAACACTCTTGGACCCGTAACACAATGCCCTGATGCTAAACCCATTTCCTGCATTACAAGTTCATATCGATTTAACAAATATTTTTGCTTTTCACGGGCTCTAACAATATTCCATTGACTATTCTACCCCATAGTACCCTAGTATAGAAAAAACCCACGATAATCTGGAAGTGGCTTGGGACGGAATATCTATTCCATGCATGCAGTCCATTTGGATATAATATGTCAACAGATATCATACCATGAGAATTGCGTCCACAGATGAGAGTACTGGTTAAGCACTCATGATTCACACCCTCACTTCCTCTCAGTCTGTCATACAGATTGTCCTCTGTATCGGTTCAGCATCATAATGCTAAATGGTCTACGAGTTGGCCTTCTACATCAGTGGTAAGGGATTAACTACCCGGTAGTGGCATAGACCAGAGGGAAATGGGACTTAAGAGTTGAAGTCTGAGGATGACGATCATACTCATCACTGTCATTAGTCACCATCATCATTTCCCCTCGTTGTTAAAAGCGACAGGAAACCAGTTTCACCCCCCGCCCTTTCTACAACAGCAAATATCGCCCGGCGATACCACATTACCCCATGATATATCACATGTGGTCGGTAAGAAGTTACACATTTATAATATAATTCCTTTGATGTCAAACATCCACCGGATATATCACATTGACGTTGAAATGCATGATATCAACCCGAAATGACAATTATATTATTTTGAAAAAAATAACGAATAGTCTGCGCCTTATTTAGATATATGTCCCCATTCTAAGTGAAAACAAAATGTTTTCACAACAAACAAAAATCTTCACAGCGCCAGTTTTCTGTGACAGGATACCAAGTACCAGATTACCATAAGATCACAACTCACTTGAGTACTCGCAAGGGTAGCTACCTGCCCATGGAAATATAGAGTGCCTAATTCTAACGTCAGTCTTCCAAATTATCAAAAACCCAACATCGGTGTTCGAAAGTTTCCCAATTCAACACCGGTCAAAAGAACACCATCCGACATCTGTATTCTAACAGATCAAAATCTAACATCAGAACTGTAAACTATTACATTCCAACATTCGCGCTCCGGAGTACCTTATCCAATTTTGGGTGGCGAACCCATATCAGCATAGAAGGCAACCCGAGATACCTTCTGGGAGTTTTGATTGCTCATCATACGCGATGCAAATCTCATCTGACACAATACGTAGAACTAATGACTAACCTGTGCGTCAGTAAGTCCTAACATGGCCGCCAATTGGCGTCGGTCTGGTTTGGTGACGTATTTCTGAACGTCAAAGCGTTTCTCTAGCCCTTTTCGCTGTAGAGCCGAGAAGACAGCCCGTGACCAGGATCGCTTCCGCTTGCCGCTCGGACCGGAGTCAGCTCCAGGAGACCGCCTTCCGTGCCCTCCGCTGCTGAAGAGAGGGTAGCCTGTCACCATGGAAACACAATACAGTTGTTAAAATGTTACCTGGTTAATTGTTATAGATGTTAGATAGAGTAATTAATTAATAACCATGGTAATGCGTATCACAAATGTTAGACCTTGGTTTCATACGTACAGGAAAAGCGATTAATTCGTATCTGCGTGTTACGATAATTGATGTCAAAAGGTACTAGCTAACAGTAAGTAAGTAAGTAAGTATAGGGTTTAACGGCACACCAACACGTATGTGATATATGGCGCCTGCAAAGGCGAATAGAAAAGTTTGACCTGTTTAAGAAGCCACCTTCTATGACAAATGGGGAAAATAGGGAAATCGATATTGATGAAGATGAGCAAGAACAAGACGAAGAAAAAGATGAAAATGCAAAAACTATCCCAGGGCATGTCACCAGCAACCGATTGACAGGACCAGGCCATTCCAGCCGCTCGTCTTGGCGAAATCCGGGCCTTAATAGAATGTTGGACACATGGCCCTCGCAAGAGCCATTCTACTCAACCACCTGGATCCCATTGTCCACCGATGCGAGACGCATCTTACGACATACATAAGGATACAGCGGGCCTATATTCTACCCCCGACCGACATGAGGGCGTGGGGGGGGGGGGGAGTTAGCAAACAGTAACCATGATAATACAAATGTAGCACAGGGAAAGGTGTTTTGAAGGAAACGCAGCATCAGGAAATGACAATGTAGCCACGATTCCGGATACGGAGTATTTAGGATACGATCATGAGGGTAGCTGTCACATGGACACGCCAGAGTGGCGTGTGACATGACCGCTCTTACTGTGATGCAACGTTGTCCTACCAAACATACCCCCTTTTCGGTTAGTTGTAGACTTGTAAATGATGGCTCTATTTACTGATAGATCGTGAAGCTCTTCCTCATTTAGTAACAATGTGTGTTCGCTGTGAGTTTGAGGTCATGATGTATAATAGTGTCATTGCCCGAGCTAACGAAACGATCGTTAAATATCAATAACTTGATAGAACATCACAAAATATGGATCGGTTCCGACATAATCACCCCGAAAAGATGATATTATTTATTATTCGTAGTTGTCCATACGGGTACAAGTCGAATATAACCCCCGCAATAGGAGTCGTTGCTAATCCTTCTCGTCGAACTTATTTAAGCTTGCTTTGCCTGACGTCAATAATTGAAATATAATATGTACAAGATATGAACCTACGAGCGTATGTAAGCTTCATTTAGTACTGGCATATTTCAACTCCTGACTTGCCGTTCCAGCCGACCATGCAGGGTTGCGGGACAAACACTAACTAATGTTCCGTATCGCTTACACATCACCTCATATAATCATCATAAGCTAATCAGCTTGATACCTGTTGTTCGTCAAATCAAATTACCTGCCGTCACCACCGAATACCTGGCTCAGTGGTAATTCAATCCACGTTTGAGCAGCGTGTAACAGAGCATTCCTGCCAAGGTGCCTGTTGGGACCACAGGACTGTTGGTCCACAAGAATATAATTCACACTGCGCAGGCGGTCCGCGCCGATATGTGATACGTCAAGGGTATTGTTCAGCAATGGGAATGGTGATGTAGGAGGGTAGCAGTGCTTCGCTAATTGATTGACAGGTAGATTTGATAGGTTTGGATTTGTACAACAGGTGAACCATGAGGATTTACGAGTAATGAAACCATGCACGCTTTATTCTGAACTAAATAACTTGTGTTGAGGTGGGAGAATATAATAGCTATGGTCATATTGGGGTATTACGTCACTTTCAACCACCAGGTGATATTCAACAACGAGGTGATATCGCTACTGTGATGGATGAGAATGATTCTGATGCTTGGGCAGCTTTCCTTCTATGTCAGAGTCCACTTGGCACAAACCCGTTGCCCAGACTTGGCTGCGAAACTCACGCCAATGGGACGAAGGTCCAGCACTATATCAATGAGCAACCGGCTCGGGTGCATCCCCTTTTGGAAATGTCACCGACCAGTCAGATTATTCACACCTTGGGATCGAACCAGCAATCTGGCTAAAGATGACTGAACATAAGGAGTTTCTGCATAGGGCAGTTCCAAAGTTCTGTGAATAGCGAATTGAGCCGCTTTCGTAAGCTGACACCTTCATATAACGGACAGTAGAGCTTAATGCCCGTTGTAGAGATTATTTGTGGTATATTGAATCACTACATAGGGCAAGCAATATCCCATGCTGGAAACAAAGCTCCCAAAAGTAAATGCAACTCCAATTCTTGAAGCCACTCTGTAGCATATGGACCAAGGTATACCGGTATTGCCCATGAGGCCCAGCACCCAAGTTGCGTTGTATCAATTGGAGGTTAGATTACTTGCGCCTGTATCTGGTGAAGGTTCAATCAGCACCCGTATAGCTTCAGTAATGGTTAGATTGAAATCCATCAAATTGATACCTAACTGTAATTGTATAAAGATCGTATAAGCTCTCCAGAGGCCAAAATTCACATATGGGGAAAACGGAACGGTGGAAAAATCGTGGAATGGCGGTTGTGGCTAATAAAGCCGGGATTTTGCGGAAGTCGATCGACTATAAAGCGGTAAAAAAAGATGGCGCCAGGCGAGTTATTCTTGATCAATTGACAAACAGGGTTATCTTGGCGGTATGCACGCAAACGTGATTCAGATTCCGCAGGATGCTGGGTATATCAGTATATACCGTGTGCTGTTACAGGAGGATTGTGCAAGACTGTACAACTACTGACCCGATTAGGACAAAGCTGTAGAATCAGTGAATGTATTGTTACTTGAGCAATAAGCGATGTGGCAGAGCTGGTGATACTGCTCCAGGGTTGTAATCTGAGTATAAACATCTTCACATAGCACGTACGTCACGATATCACATCCATGTTGAAATTCATGTAATAGATCCCTGTGGCCCATTTGATTTTCATATTGGCGCGCAATTTAGGTTGTATTTCGCAAACAATCGTCTTCATTCTGGAGCCACACAATCGATTTCATTGCGCGCATCGAACGCTGCCAGTCGACGCGAATGTGTCCATTTCCACGTTTGCTACGTCACATACAACGTCTATTCACATCGTTGCGGTAGTTTCATGATGCTCTCCCGACGAGAAAACATGCCCAATTGTCGAGCCCCGACCAACTTGATAATTCTGAATCCTCATAAGTTTAGCTCATGATAAACGTAACTGACAACAGGAAGCGAAACGTATCCGGTGCACTTGGTGATATTACTTGGCCGTCGCCCCCACAAAAGACAGAAGCATGTTGCGCGATGGCTCAAAATTTGATCGGGTTCCAGGAAATGAGCAGCGTGTCAATCCAATAAATAAATAAACCAGACGAAAATCTGTTGAAGTGACCTAAATATAAGAAAAAAGCTTGAAGATAATGAACGAAAATAAATATCCATGGTTTTAGAGTCATTCGTTTGATATATTAAAATGTGCTATTCGTGGCATTTGGTTCGAAGGTTAGAAGAGTGGATAGTCTATGAGAAATTGATTGACGACGTATTTTCTCACATTCCTAAATGTTTTCGAATGGTTCGGATAAGCAACGATAATTAAAAACTCAATTATTGGATGGCATGAGGGAAGTTTCCATTGATTTAACGCGCAAAGATATGCATTAACACGCAGTGACCTCTGTCTGATGGTTAGCGGCCAGGTAAAAGAAGATGCCAAGCTTGAGACAGAGCTGCTCGGTCAACGTGATTGCAGGTGAATGGGCTCAATCAACAGGAATGTCCAACTTTGAGTTTGCTACAGAGAAGCGGACGAAGGTCGCTGCGGCAGACTGACTACATATCTTGGTTGTGTATAAGTTCGTGAAATCAAGGTCGCCGCCTATAACTTGTGGTGAGTTTATATGAGACCTTAATCCTGAAATATTTTCCGTATACTTGTACAATAGCAGCTCCAGTGAAGGCGAAACGACTGATATACACACAAATTAGTAATGTGTACTTCCTTACCGTGGTAATGTGGGGTAAGGTAGGGCCAGCCCTGCCTCATGACGGCGGCCGGGTTGGGATGCAGCGGCAGAGAACTTGGGTCGGTCCCAGCAGGCGCGAAGCAGCTCGGGAAGAGTGACCCCGCCGCGTAGCTCCCCAGGAGGGCGTGGGGGAACAGAAGCTGGGGTGCTCCGTGCGTGGGCCGCGGACAGGCCACCTCACCGGCGTATCTTTTGCTGGGAGGTAGGGTACTGACGGACTGCGCCGCCGACGAGTTGTGGTGGACAGGGCTCGGAGGTGAATCTATAAAACATAAATGAAGGCGGTTTTATTTCGGTAAACTTAATTAGATTTTAGATCATGAATTAAGTATATGATGTTGCCAACTTCGGCTTCCCTTTCATTCAATACAGTGACGTCAGTTTTGTTTTGTTTCATTGAGTTAGTTTGTCTTACCACTCACCAAGGATGCTAACAATTATTATATTTGTATCGCAGCA
This sequence comes from Urechis unicinctus, assembly GCA_034190875.2. Classification (NCBI taxonomy): domain Eukaryota; kingdom Metazoa; phylum Annelida; class Polychaeta; order Xenopneusta; family Urechidae; genus Urechis; species Urechis unicinctus. The sequence continues at coordinate 18,352,234 of CM067346.1, forward strand.
CAATCGATAGGTAATGCCGCATAAATTATGGTTGAACACTCGCACCTGCTCGCAGTGTGGCGTTTGTGCTCACCTGACAGACGCTCTGGCTCCTCCGATGATGTAGATGGCGGGACGGGCGATGACGGATGCGGTGACGGCTGCGGCGAAGAGTGCGGAGATGAAGCCAGGATGCGGTCCATACCGAACTTGAGTGGTTTAGCGGCAGCGGGCGCGGCATCATGTGTCTTGTGGGTCGTATTTCGGGAGGAGGTTGACAAATTGTCACTGTCAAAATGTGCCTTTGTATACCACGGACACAACGAGCCACCCGCGCTGAGGTTCGGGATAGGGATGATCCTCATGCCGTGCAGAGTACCGCCATCGGGCCCTTCTCTCCGCCGGTAAAAACTCTCAACAGGTAACATCATCAACACTCTAAGTCACTTCCAACAGCTACTTTCGAAAATTCTTATTCAAATCCTCGTGTCTTCCATACTCCAGTTGTAAAGCACTGAAGATAAATACGTGTATTAGTACTGTAGCGTCGTTTTCAGTCGGTAGAATCGTTTATATTACAGTGATAACTTTGATGCACTAATGACAACTCATTTCGAACTCCACTAAGCGGCTATTTTAATCAATTGTTTTTCCAGCTAAACCTGACGACTTACTAAGTGTAGGCGTGTCCGTAGAAAATTCTGATTGGCTCGTGTTACCAAACCACGCCCCTTCAGCAGCCGTTCTGCACCAGGACGCTGCCACGCTCGACCGGAGTGAACTCGCGTTCTGGGGCGCTCGTTATTACCGTATATTCTCGCGTTAAAACCCTTTTCATCGATGCATAAATCAGCGTCATTTTTGTCTTATTTATTTGGAGTTTCAGTAAATACACACGCCCTGTCTGGGTTGATGATGCTGGCGGGGCTGAATCACAGACTGTGACTCGTCTTTGGGAACTCTCAACCGCCCCTCCGTCAACGCTAACGATATGGCACATGGACAAGCCACAGCTAGCCTGCCCGACCGGCCATTTGTCTTGGGTCAAGTGTTGAGTAGATGAATGTGTATTGGAGTCTTGGCAGACACCTCACAGTACCCAGCATGCTTTGATGTATAGCTCGGCTTTTGTAAGAACTTTTTGTAGGATCTGAAGTTTGTTTACAATGTATGATTGAAAGATGTTAACCAGAGTTAATAGAACGTGTTATTGCTGGTATTTTTGTTCCATCATATGTTTGCGATGGCTGAGGAAGTTAACTACATCGTGTGGAGTTGTGGGTTGGAGTGGCCTTCAGTGATTATGTCTGTGCATTATATTCCTGCAGTGTGCGCGTGGGAAAACAACACGAAGCTTAATTCATCAACTTATTAATTCAGATGTTTGTTTTAAAGCGTGAAGTAAATCCAATTTAGTATCTCTACACGTCAGTACTTATTCAACGGTTTGTTTTTCAACTTCTTTTTGTTGATAGCTAGTTTGTCAGGGCTGATACAAAAACTAGTGGAGAACCGAAGTGACTTGCAGGCTCATTTCGAAAAGCCTATCCATAATCAACGTCACGACTAGCGACGGCATGCTTAGCAGCGTCGTGGAAACCAATGTTACAGCCAGCATATTGCAGATATCGGTGCCTGAGAGTGGCTACCAAGGGCCCCTAGCAAAGTCCTGAAAGATCAGTCACTCGATCCGCGTCAATTTGTCACCTGTCCACTCGAAGCTAACCAGAGATTGGCGAGATTGCTTCAGGGCGGCTCCACAACGCCGCGTCCCCGTTCTCCGCTTCCACCGAGTCTCAAACACCATCGGCTGTTTAACCACTAAGTGATGCCCTGCCTGAATGCTTAACAATTTGCCAGACTTTCTTGTAGAACAAGTTGACATTGCATAGTCGCAACGAACTGCGCGAGCCACCATCATTCTGGTGGAGTGATGCGGCGCGCCCAGTCGCTGAAGTCGTCAGTAAATGCCGTGACACGAACATGATTCCTGTGACAGATTCAGCAGCTGTGGGAGGGTCTAGGCTGCTGCAACTGGCAGCATCTCTGATGAGGCTGGCTAACTACACGCACCATATGTACAGCTCTATCGACGCATGATTTAAGTCAGGTGACAAATAAACGTCAGTCACTCGCTTACGATGTTGTTCCGCGGGTAATTGAGTGACACGGCGCAGAAGTATACTGTGTTTTAGTAGGCAATTGTAATGAAATACAGCTTTTCAAGCAATTACCCTCCACTAGATTACGTGTGAGAAACACAGATCGGCTTACCAACGCGGATTACACGCGGCTTGACTCTTTCAATGGAACTCGTGGTCGGTGTCCAAAACAAACAAACGAGTGTTTATTTTTGCGCATGCGCATACAGTGATGAGACTATTAACTGGCGGTAACAGCGGGATACCAGATTGATCGCAGTAATAATACCGCTATGATAGGTCCCACCGACCCCGACACCGGCGAGGGTGCTTCTAGTAGATAATGAGACTCCTCCGAGGCACCTGACTCCCACGTCGACCCTGTTGTGAAGATACAAAGGCCGGGGGAAGGAGGACGAAATACCCCAACGGCCAACATATACTATGAAGGTTGGTTCGACAGAGCTAGGGTGAGATACTGACATCAGGCTATACGGACCGTACAATGAGAGATTTGCTGGTATCTTACTCTAAACAAACACCTCACACTACATGGATGTTTTTAATACGTGTTGATGATACAGAGTACCTACACAGGGTAAAAATTACTGCCATTCAACTTTTCGTAGTTTCAATCAATCAATGTTTCAGTTGCTCTGAGATCAAGATACCAAATCATGGGGCTTTAAATAAAGACAGGCTTTAGATTTCATCTCAGAATATATCAACGTTTTAAATGCAGGCGTCATATGACCATTGTTGGTATTGATCAATTAAATCAATAATAGTCGTCGCTGCTCATTGTTAATCACCTTCCCCCGTTATGCCATTCTCATGCGCGTTGATCTTGGCTAATGTATGTCGAAAAACCAGTCTGTCGGAAGATTTCCTTGGAGGTAGTTTTGGGAACCAGTCGTTAATTGGCCGATACAACAGATTTGTGTGTTTTTATGAGTTGTTGCTAGCGTTAGCCAGTGACGTCAGCAAATAATTGACGACGTTGTCATTGTTTTACGTTATCGTCAAGGATTACGTTATGATGCCGCTAATCAGTTAACTCGTTATAATGACGCTATATCAAACTGCTTTACCTGGCGTTTCTTCTAATTGTTGGTGATACAAATATAAAAAAACAAAACCTCGCTGGAGGCGCAATTTTATTGAAGAAGATGCGTAGAAGTAGTTGTAATAATAATTGTTGACATAGTGCAGGAGAGGTCAAAAAGGGTGGCGCCGGGGGCCTGCGACCCCTAGATATAACCCTGGCCCAATTGAAATCGGGCCATAAAATTGTTGGCATTAAACATCAAAGGATTATACGCCTAATTCCTTATAGAGTTGGGCTCAGATACGCGCAAAATGCATCCACGGATTTGACTGGCAAAGTTGTATTAATGAACGAAACGTTCCTATTGAACAATACATACGGAGAATTCCTGTGTCTTCACTCTTAAAGGATCCTTATATTGAAATCCCGCCAATTGATCATACATTAGACAACTATTTTTTGTGCCAAAGAACTTATTTGATATTGAGCAACGTAACATACCACTGAGGATGAGAGACCAAAAGAACGACAATCCTGACACGATATGGATGGATACGCGTGTCCAACACACACAGATAGGTTCATTTGAAAACATGGGATTGAATACTATGGATTAAAAGTTTAGGAAGATAACGTTGCATTTTAAGATTTTGGATTCTCATTCGGTGAATGTCATTCGGCTAGTGTCCTAGTGACCCTGGATTTGGAAACTTAACGACCGGTGATGGCCCCAGGAGGACGAGGGCTCCGAGTTGTAACAGTAGCTTTTTATGTCAATTCATTTTGTTTTAATAGCAGATAGTGAGCTTGTCACTGGATAAGAAAGTAGTCAAGAATTATTTCCAGCGTTTGTTAAGGTCAGTAGGTCAGTAGGTCAGTAACCGCGTGGAATTTATCGTAAAAACCGGACAGCATGCAGACACACAATCTGTAGCTGTCAGATGTTCATTTAATTGATAAATGATTTGTCAGAATTCGTTTAAGTGTTTGTTGCATGCGTCATAAGGGACCAGGATAGCATTTAAAATTTCTGTAGCATTATGACAGCAGAACGTCACTCGTAGTCCAAAACTTTAATCATAACGTATTTAAAATATTCGCGCTGAAGCAACTGTTAGCGCAGTCTATCGACGTTTGAGGGAGGCTCCGTGTGGGCATTGATTCAGATAATTAACTTTGTCAGGTTTAGTGACGTCAGTGCATTATATATGAAACATGGGTTCGTTACTAGGTGGAATATTCCCGAGAACCTAATTAGACCCAGTAATATGATACTTTACCATTACAATGGTTCTCTAATGCGATAGGTGAATCACAACCTGTGATGTTTATCATTTCACAAGCTTACACTGAGATACCCCTGGGGAACAGCATATCCTGGAGAATAATTGATCCCCAGCGATTGCCGGGGGGGGGGGAGGATAACATTATGACGACGATGATTATCAGACATTTCCGCCGTCATAACGTGAGTGACCGTCTTCAGACCGAGGATATTGGCTAATAAATAGATGAATGAATAGATGAACGATCATGTATGCTTAATCTTATTAATTTAACATGGCTTTAATAATCGTGGGTCCGTGAGTAGATATAATGGAATGGACCAGTCAATCGGCTGGTGGTGATACGACCTGGGATATTCGTTCACATTTACCTTTTCCATCGATTTGGTTTTTATGCATGTTCATCTACGTTTCGATAATCGAGAAGGTAGATTTTATCTCCTCATATTCACTGTATGTGTGTGGACTCCATGTAGCAGACACGTGCTTGTAGGCCATTAAACCCATAACTTACCTGCTTGCTTACTTACTTGTCTTCTTTCATCAAATTAGGTAATATGGTAGCAGTTGCGATGCATAATTGTCTAGCGGGCTCATTTGTGACGCCATCGTCTGGTTTAGAAGTAAGGACCATATCATGCATCAAGCTTTTGTACTGCACGGGGTGCCTTTCTTGATTACGTTCTAATACCTAAGTCTCGACTGGATCTCGTAATGATCACGTGGCTGGTTGTGTGGAAATCAATCTTGCATATCCACAAACCATTCTCACAGAGCTTGTGAAAGCTGTCTCAGCTCAACACTGGCGCTCTTAAAGTAATGCTGAATATTATGATTTTGCGTCGCTTTAAACTACGAGATGATACCGCGTGATGGATGAGGATGATTGTAATGCTTCGGCAGCTTTCCCTAAGTGCCAGAGCCCACTTGTCACAAACCCGTTGCCCGAACCTGGCAAGGGAAACTATACCATTGAGCCAACGGGTCGGGTGCATCCCGATCGGAGATGGGATCGGCATTTACTGTGTGATAAGCCGAGTCGCGAGGAACCAGTCAGGTCTTCCCAAACTGGAATCGAACCCACAACCTGGTGGTCGAAAGGTAACACTGCTAACCACTATGCCACGGAAACTGGCTTTACTGTCAAACATTGCGAAATACACCCTCGATGTTGTATGAATCCAATCACGACGTTGAGACAATAACAATTGTGTTGCCTTCATTAACATCTTTATTCCATGAAAATCGTATCACAAACAGTTCACGTACAGTTTTACAAGCATGTGATACAATTATATGCTGTATATGTAAATTGATACCACATTTATAACGTTGAAATGTGCCATACCTTACGAACTCTGGTCAGTGACGATATAACTTGACTCTCAGAGTATTATCCAAACACGACAACTCTGAAACAACTGTTTTACTAGGAAAATAGGTCTAGTCAACGCGTACGAAGGTTATCATAAATGGTGAGTGCCTCAAAATGACGAGATTCATCAAGGTTGATAATACAGATGCACAGAAAAACGAGACCAGCTCCGTGAAAAAAAGCGCGGGATAGCAAGTTAATTAGAGTAATAACCGTAAATAGCATGGTGTCTACCTACTGGAGGAGTAATATGGGTCACCGACAGAGGGAGCTCCACGCCACTGACACAAAGTACTAAAGGTAATACTTGAATTGGGTATCATCATCTCGGCCATTATCTGTAACGACCAACTCCAATACCTACACAGATTATACATTACCAAGAGGTTCCCTCTTCTAATCCATTCCTAAGTATCAATGGCGAAGCAAGCATGGACCATCAGCGGTCACACTAGGAAAGTCGGCAGCCATTCATGGTAGAGCTGTTGCCTTTCAAGTGAAAACAACGGCCTTCAATGGTAAGCCAGCTGCCATTCATGGAATTTCCGCTGCCATTCATATGAAGTCATCGGCCATCCGTGGTAAGGTAACGTCTAAGTCAATGGACAAACCAATAACAATTACTAGTTTCTGTGTGACCCTTTTCCCCACATGAGCAGTATGAGCAGTAATTGTGAACATCATACAGGCTTACGGTATTAAACTCAGTCCATAACGACTTTAATTCGCTATTAACCGGCCATTAGAAGAACACATCTAAATGAATATAGCGAATATTACAATAGATATGCGCGGCAACGCAAGAGAACGAATTAAGGATAGCGACCCCGCTGTTGTTCGTCGCGGTAATGATTCTATCGTTAAAGCCATACAGCCACTTAGGCTTGGAGGTTGAATGGCTGGGTTGCATGACTGGGTAGAGAATGATGATTGCGGGGGAGGCGACTTAATTATCCAGAATCTCATGCGTAAATGAATTACAGCAGTCAATGACAAGCCATTACGGCTGATGGCTTTGGAGGTTGACAGAGCTGATGATCGAAAGATTTGCAACCACCAACTCGCAGTCGCTTTAAACGTGAGTCCTTGTCACGTACGGCATATTCACGGAGTGGCGGGGGGGGGGGGGGGGGGCATGTTTGAATCCAGCAAACAGTTCATGTTATAATTTAACCACAACAGCCCCGACCCACCTTACTGCCAGCAGGTATTGGTATCTTCAAATATTGACAATTAACGACACTAGTTAAAACCTGCGCAAATGCCTGCATTTTTACTCCACAACTGACACACAAAGCTATTTAATGACAGGAGGCGACGTTGGCAAATCAACTCTCAATAAGCCATTACAGTAAGAAAATACTCCCGGAGGCCCGTATATCAATGAAGGGACCTTCACGCGACGATATCAGGCACAAAAAGGCTCACAAAGTAAGGTCATGAAACAAGAAATATCATTTACAATACTGATCCGAAGGTTAGTCACGAGCTACTCGCATCATTCTAGTCGGCGAGATAACAAGCCCTCATTCAACTATCATTCACGATATGTCAAATGCACAGACACATATACATAATATTTTTCAAACTTCACCTATTGGCGAGTGTACAAGTTTCAGATGGCGGAATACATTGTGACGTTTTGTTTTGTGTCACTGACTCTGATTTTCGTCTGTAGACCAAAACTAAGGCTGTTCTGCTTCGGGGGCTTGTCGAATCTGTTGAAGAGTTTCAGGAAACTACCCCTGAATTCCTTCGAGTAGAAGTTATAAACAAATGGATTGACGATGCTACTGGAGTAGGCGATGACAACGCTAAGAATGCGGTAGATCTCGTAGAGTTTGTGCTGCGGTTGCGTGCCGTACCACGCGAATAACACCTGGATGTGTAACGGGAGCCAGCAGATAGCAAAGCCAAGAACCACGCGAATGAGAATGTTAGAGGCTTTCATACGGCGCATGTTGCGAGATGAACTGCCGTTGGTGGGTTTCAGAGATGACAGTTTCCGCTGACGTTTCAGAAAGTGCAAGAGGAGGAGATAGAAAGCGCAGATGCTGGTAAGAGGCAGCGCGTAGGAGAGAACGAAGAATGACATCATTACAGGGCGACCCAGACTCCTGGGGAGGGCGCAGTAACTGTAGGGCGTGTAGTCTCCGAACTGGACGGTCTTCACTCTGTAGAAGATGAAGATGGGGCTGGTGAGGGCGATGAAGAAGATCCAGAGGAGAAGGATGAAGATGCGGATCTTAGTCGTACTCAGAATCACTGTTGCTGTTTCCGGATGAACTACCGTTAAGAAGCGAATAAAAGCCACGGCGACCATCGTGTAAACCGTCACGAACGCAGTGGCGTAGAGAATGAAATATCCCAAACTGCAGGCGAAGTGACCGATGTTCCAAGTGTCAGCGGCGTAATGGTACGTCATGAAGGGGACACAGAGAAGCAGGAAAATGACGTCACTGACGGCTAGATTCAACAGTAAAACATTCACCTTGGTTTGGGGGACTCGCTCGGTAATGATGACGAATGCCACGAGGAGGTTTCCCGCCAAACCCACGACTGAAATGAGGGTGAAAAGTATTGGCACTATGATTTTATACACCGCATGGTGAAACATCAAGTCGAATGAATCATGCGTCGGCGCTGTTTGGTTCAAGTCCTCCGTGTACACAGTATTGTTTTCGGCTATTGTAAGGCGAGATGTGCTGTTAATTGCTGAAATCGTCGACATATTGTAAACGGCCATGATTATGGAATGACTGACGTTGAACTTCCTGTGGGTCACCGCGGGAATGCCATTTGAACTTGAAGCCAGAGTTGGAATGCACCGCACACACCAGTAAACAGGCAGATTCTGTCCGTGAACACGCTCGAAGAAGTCCGTGAACAAGCTCGAACCCCTTTTGGAGTTTACAAAATTACCTGCAAAATGGAATGTTCGCCATGAAAAATACTGGTTGAGTAACAAGATGAAGTTATCGTGGATTGAAGCAGGTGTCAGCTGATGAAGTTACGTTATGGCGGCGCTGCTCAGCGTCCTTCGGCAGAGTTGCAGTACTGCTGTGCTGCGAGCTGTTGCGGCCGTTTATATAGCAGCGGACGCGCGGCGCTGCGCGCGCCCATGCTAGTTTATTGATTTCTATTATAATGTAACCCACTCTTCGAATCTACCTCGCAAATGCAACCGGCGCTAACACTTCGCCTGCCGCCTACTGCTCAGTTAAAACTATAAATTGAAAGGGATGGCGCCATCGAAGGGGTGAAAGTGACAAGTTCATCCATTTGCACAAGGAATTTTTTGTTGCGGTCACGAACTGTAACGCGGGCCGTCAAAGGAGCTTTACCCTGCCTGTTAAGTACGTCGAACCGGTAGCTGAAAGGGAACATGTCTTTTCTTACTTTACAAGAATATATATATACACACACACACACACACACACACACACACACACACACACACACACACACATATATATATATATATATATATATATATATATATATATATATATATATATATATATATATATATATATATATATATATATATATATATATATATATATATATATATATATATATATATATATATATACTGTACACTCAGAGGGTAACGATGAAGTTGCTATTTCCCTTTTGGTAATAAGAGTTACCTAATTTGACATCATATCTTAAGTGATATAAAACTAATGAGGAGTCCTGTTGGCGCTCGTGGTTCTTGTTAAGGTTCATAAGAGTATGTTTAGATAAGATATGCGATGTTGATAGTTTCGTCGGTAATAGAGGCAGTCCGAGAGACCATTGAGTTTGTAATCTCGTCCTCTTCCTTCCATTGAGGCGTTTGTCTACCATCGCAAAGTAATATGCTGACGGCCTCAAGAAGGCTTAGAAGTGATAGTAAATGTGTGCGGAGGATGAATCCGCTGTTTATTTACGGAGAATAATGAGGACACACGCTGACCTTTGTCTCACGTATGTCTCGCGTCCACTAATCTTGTGGTGTTTCCGACGACTGTTAGATATCAGTTGTTGATGATATCAGTGGATGAAGATGCCCCTCTTGTCGGAGGCGACCCAGTTACATTCCACCTGATTCAAACGGTTTTACTGTTACAATTAGTGCTAGTGGATTTTAACGCGAATCTAAGAGATGTTGCTAGTCAAGACTGGAGGAAAAGCCCAGCTTGAATCTAGAATTGCTGGCTAATTTAAAGCTGAAGTTTATTACGCTAATGATACATTATCGATATGCTAGAAATTATACCCAACATAATCAATATACCATTTCTAAGGCGGATATAATATGATCGTTATTTGCGACGACGCGGCGACACTGTACGATGTATAGCACACTTGAAGATACACGGCTGTAACGTTTCGCACGACCAGAAACCCGACCAATTAATATTGGGCTACTTTCGATATCGAATAACAGAAGCTGAGGGAGTCGGTGGGCTTATCAGTTACCGTTGATAATCATGAATGCTGTAACCAAGGTGATGATATGCTGAGTATATCTGGCAGCTGGTAACCAGGACCATAGGTACGCGACATAGCCCCTGACAGCATGAGCAATCAACGTCACGTGCAAGCCTGGAGAGCACAATATGCCCCGTAGGTAATCTCATCAATCGTTTAGTTCCGTCACTACATTTCTTCAGGCACCTCTTGTCTGATGTGGTTGATGTGGGTTAATGTACCACATATACAGGTAAAGGCTGATAGCGTGTTCGGGTTGGGGTTTCATTTCGAAATTCAAAGCATTCATTCAACCAGCTGGTGTGTGGGTCGGGGGGGGGCACAGAGAGAGAGAGAGAGAGAGAGAGAGAGAGAGAGAGAGAGAGAGAGAGAGAGAGAGAGAGAGAGAGAGAGAGAGAGAGAGAGAGAGAGAGAGAGAGAGAGAGAGAGAGAGAGAGAGAGAGTGGGGGGGGTGGTATTCCAAGTCATAGCCATGTTGTGGCGGTTGACTCATTCAATATGTTACGCGTGTGATATGCTATGAATGATATCAATTTCCTACGCTCTGTTGTAATTTCCGGATATAAATTATTTCGATAAAAAAGATCGATCTTCTTTGCGAGGTGCGCCAGTCCGTGAGTATTCCGCACGCAAGATCACAACCAGTAGGCCGCAGACGTTAACACGGAAATTCGGTGTGCTTTAGTGACTTCCGTATCATAACCGTGACGTCGTAGACTAATGAGGTGTGAAACCAATTAACGCAAATAGACAGGTGACCATCACAGCGAAGGATGTACAACTGGTTTATATGGCGAGTAAAAGGGGTCAGGGAGTATAGGGCTGCACAGTGTGACGTCACATTGCTAATAACGGTACAAACTAGCTCCTTAAACCTCAAGGTTTAAAGATTTTCGACTTTTAATCGCTACGCGGCGCTGCGGTCTCTGAAAATAGATCCTTCGCCATTGTGTCGAAAATTACACTTACTCGATGGTCTCATTTTTGTGAAGTGTGGTCATGGATACAAGGACTTAAAATCGGTTATGATGATGTCAACCTATGACCGACCGATCCTGACTGACCCGGCTTAAGGTGACGGGTCCTTAATTTATCAAACATTTCACGAGCATCTCAGTCGAGTTGTGGCTACGGAGCAGAGACGACGAGGTTTCTCTTTCAATCTGAAGCGAGCGTCGGCGCAAAGCATTCACTGTCAAGTGACGACGAATGGAGTGGACTTTCATCATAAGTCCTTAACTTGTTTAGCAATGCAACAGGAACCCCTGTTGTTGGAGCCATTCTGGCTGCATTTGCATATTTTCAGCGGGAGCAACGTGGATTCGGATGGAATTACGACTTATATTTCACTTGTTCACTTTAGTAGGGTCAGCTTGAGATCTGCGGAGATGAATCCATTTGATACCCGTTATATTCTCCACCATCCCTTTCCCTATTCCTACCTTCGTCTGATCATTCAATACACACTTGGGACAGAAAGAAATAAGTGGTGCGATATCGGATAATGCTTGAGACATTAAGGCAAGAATTTGTTTGGAGATTAAGTTTCTTGCTCTAATGAGTTGGCATCATGATGAACACATCAGCAGCTCATCTTGTGTGTGCTCGGATCTCACACATCATGATGAACACATCAGCAGATCATCTTGTGTATGCTCGGATCTCACACATCTTAGATGAACACATCAGCAGATCATCTTGTGTATGCTCGGATCTCACACATCTTTTATGAACACATCAGCAGATCATCTTGTGTATGCTCGGATCTCACACATCTTTTATGAACAGATCAGCAGATCATCTTGTATATGCTCGGATCTCACACATCTTAGATGAACACATCAGCAGATCATCTTGTTTATGCTCGGATCTCACACATCTTTTATGAACAGATCAGCAGATCATCTTGTATATGCTCGGATCTCACACATCTTAGATGAACACATCAGCAGATCATCTTGTTTATGCTCGGATCTCACACATCTTTGATGAACAGATGAGTAGATCATCTTGTATATGCTCGAATCTCACACATCTTTGCATGGGTTAGAAAGATCTTGTATATGCTCGAATCTCACACATCTTTGTCGAATGCATGGGTTAGAAAGACAAAAAATATTCATTTTTCTTCATAATAACTCTCATTCGATGCTGCTCCAATCTTAAGGTACCGAGCGAAACAGGACTGCTGTATATCGTCCATCCAACAAGAAATTCCCCAAACAATCTTCCTCATCAGAAACACGTCTACAACGACTGCCATACTAAGTTTGAACATGATGTCCAATTTGTCAATATGTCAAAGTTTGCAAAATCCGAATTATCGGCAAATAAGGATAGACGCCTCAAAGAATCACTGGTTCGGTTATATGTCTGGGGCACGTGATTAATAGATTACCAATTAACGCGAAGTGAATTATTTGTTCAATATCTCAAGGTCTCTTCACAATACAACTAATTCTCACTTAAGATTCATTGCTAACCTCACGAAGGAATTGAGATGGATTCCAGAGAAGCTGTAAGATAAGATTTCTACCTTAGCGATTTATATCAGCACCGAACACTGCTCAACTAACATATGCAAACATCAATCGAGCAAATCTTTCTCTTCCATTTAACATCCACCATCATTCGCTTGAAAAGTGGGAGGAAATGTTTGGCACGAGTGCCAACGATATGTGTTGAATGAGCCGCTTACATATAGCGGCAAGACTTTCATGGACTGGCGATGCTGTCTTATCAGTGCCTCAGAAACATATGATCTATAACTGCTGTGGTAATTCCTTCCTTGATTCGTTTTTTTGAGGGACTTGTTTGCTCACGACATTATCTTTGTCTACCATATACTGGCCGCGTATGTCATTCGATGTGATCGACTGAGACTGTCTGTTTGCACGCGTTTGTTGTTGTAAGGATCAATGTTTATATATTTATCTATGCCGTTAACTTAATGTAATAACATTTGTATGTGCAATGACATTATGAGTAATTGATTTTAGTGTTGCTGCAATTCAGTTTCGTATGCATCACCTGGACTTACATATAATATTACGTAGATATATCATGGCAGATGTGAGGTTTATATTGGTAAAATGTGTGTAACAACCTGATGACTCATGTGTCTGAATCGATATAATGAAAGCTGATGCTATATATTGTCTGTCATGAAAAGCAATTTGAGAGCAATTTGATACCTACTAGTTAGGCATTGGGGCGCTTCTCTCTGACGTGCTAAGTGTGAGTAATAAACCGACACCTGTCGTAAAGGTTCGCTGGGAGGTAGCTATTTGGCCATTCACTGTCACATCACTTGTCTAAACAATTGCTCCATGTATCACATAAAAACTTAGTCCCCCCCAACAGCAACACAAATCTGCTGACAACGTGGTTTTTCTTTTGGCAACGAAAAACCACTATCGTCATGGTGGCTTGTTATTTGTACGGATGCACAGAGAGCACGTGTACGAAGGCGATGATTTCGCTGCACGCATAGCAACAGCAGCTGCCTCTTTGGATATACTGGATATCAATGCCAGGTGCTTGTCAGTGGCTTTGCATCTCCCCTATCCCTCTATGTATGGTTCTCTGTGGAGCGATGCCAAAGATGGACGTTGATGCGATAAAAATGGCAGAGCGCTGAATATGACGAGCATAAATCAGTTGTTGATCAAAGGCACATCAGCTGCTGTTGACGATCCAGGTTTAGGGCGTGGCACGCTATGATTCACATAGCATACTTATTGTCAATCCTTAAGACAAGGCCATTATTTTTTCATTGCACGTCATTGCTCGTTACGTACTTAATGTTATTCCACCATCGCTGATCAGTGTATAACTACATACTTGACCCGGGCATTGATATGACCGATGCAATCGGTCGTTATGGACCATTGAGTCTCCTGGGAATGGAACAACTACACTCGGACAACGAGCAGTAAATGGTGAGAATAGCACACGAGTCACTTTGGTATATAAGGTGACGTATTGAATACATTTTGTTTATTTTTAAGTGTCATTCGTTAGACAAAGCGCTTTGTGGCGCTGACAATATGCATTTGTATTTAGTCACAACGTTGCAGACATCTTTACCAATGATAGCCTACAAGGCCCTATGTGTTCATCATGAACGTACGCCCACTTTATGTCATTTAAGGTCAGTCATTATCAGGCGTATGATAATGTCCAATGGAATATCGCTAAATAAATTCATTGCAGTATAGGCTACGCATTTCGTGGGAACAGGATCGAAACTGACAAGGGTATCAGGTTAATATCTAGGATCACTCCTTCAGAAGTGGTTGCTTTGTAGATAATTTATGAAGGATCTCGGTCGTGGTTATGTATGACCAATAGGTAATTACTTGCTGTGAAGGCAGCAACGAGCGGAGAAACATGCTCGAACCCTTGCGGGTCAAATTCTTCGTAGACGATGTAGATTAGGATGAGGACGTATGAACCTGAAGGAGGCGACCTTTGTGGTATCCGTGTAGAGGTTGCTATTGGTCAGTACATTTATCTGATCGCTTCAAGAGATGACGTATAGCGTTGGATTATCTTTATAATGCTTTATATATTGCCATTTCAAGTGTTTCCTTCAGGCAATCGAATATCACTTTTAACTATATGCATGTTTTCAACTGATTTCTGCGTTTAATATACAGTTATGATGTGAACCACAATACCAACGAATATAGGTATTGTAGAGTAACCTTAACGGCGAACAGGGCCAGGCATGTATGTCTGTGTGCTTGTTGTTGCAAAATTATGCAAAATTAAACGGGGCTTACCTGTTGTAGTTGAAGTTTATATGTTACCTTGTCCCCTTATGTAATACAACAATTAGCTAAATTCTGTAGGAACCATGAGATATATTTATATTATGCTCAAACATTAAAAACCATCAACTTCAGTATCTATACAAGCGGCAAAACTGAGATTAAACTAGAAGGAAATTCTACTGAGATGAAAGATTGCATGCATAAACATAAACTTCTGATAAAATATCTGTTGTTAGCAATTTGCATTAGTGGACAAACAGGAAATTATCCGCCCCAGCTAGTCTCACTGATTAATTATCATGTGCGTTTCATGGCAGTCACCACACAATGGAAGTTCTTAACCTCACCAATTGAAAAGGTGCTGAAGGTGGAGACTAGTAGCCTTTCGTAAAACAATTAACTTGCCAGTGGAGTGAGCACTATTTTAACCGCATAGGTACAACATTTAACGGAGAGCTTTGTTGATGAAAGTATTTTCAAATCCCACAACGCGAGAGTTACCACTCATATCTCGTGTTGTAGTGCGCAATATTCGGTCTACAAATTACGAGAAAAGTTTCTCCCTCGAGAATATCAGTGTGCATACACCTTTGCACCATAGCCTCGTCTCCAATCTCTGAACTCCTTGCGTTCCTATTGCGCTGTTGCATGTGTTGGTCGGTATTCTGATGTGAATGTTGACCTTAGGTTCAATCTGATCATATGCGCATAAACTCCGATTATTTGTATTATCTTCTTGAATACTCTCCTCACTTACATAAGTACTCATAGTAATTGCTTTTTGCGTGTTTTAATCTGCTGGATTCATTAACATTTATGTACTGTTCAATATATTCAAACCATTGACTCATTCCACCTCATCAATGGAGTAATATCTCATCTCTTCTGAATCAGGATAAATTTGCAACCTCATAACACACATTCGGTTATTCCCGGCTGGCTTAATAATACAAATATATGCAATTGCTAATTGCACATAACATTGACTAATATTCCTGTATTCTTTCCTTTGTTTCTGAATAGTCGCACGGCTATTTATTCAGTACCAAAGCTATTGAGAGAAGCTATTCTAGGCTGAAGTTAATGAAACACGAACGCAACTACAAAACGTGTTTCTGATTCATCTTATAACCAGGTCACATACCTGTTAATTAGCAGAGAACCCAAGTATTTATGAATGGTTATATTCTAACAGCATATGTACATTTCTAGCATCATTGTACAATTATCTCTGTGTTTTTACCGTAACGACTTCAAATTCCATCCGAAATATCACGATCCAGTCTTAACCATTAACTTCTATATTACCACAATGATTACTGAGGTATTCCACAATGCTGATAGAGGCTGTTCCCTTTGGATATCCCGTGTGGGGTTTGGCCGTACGATAACACAACCTTTTTTACTGTGATCGGGATGTATTGAACATAATGTTGGGCTTGGACAAAAAAAAACAAACAATAAAGACCAGTACACTTCTGTTATTGAACAAATGCAACATATCTGATACATTTGAAGCATAATGTATAACAAATAATCATCTAATAATTGCAGAGAACAGAGGTGCCACTTTTCCGATTTTATCCGCAAATCCGGTTTCTGCCATTCCGTACCGGAAAATTCCGGATTTTCTCATTAATGAATCAAGGTGCTACAAATTCTGGTTTATTTGTTTGGTTACGTAAGACGTAATTAATTGAGCCGTTGTGCTCGCGGCCGCTTGCCTTGTGGCTAGTGCAGCTAACTTGCGTCATATATGATAGGGTTTGCATTGCGTACACCTCGCTCCCTTGTTTCACTGACCAGGTCTTTCCCAGCTGCTGGATTTTTTAGTTGAGCCGTACAAGAACCACCGCTAGCATTTAAACAGCGCCAAATGATATTGCGTATTGCAAAGAGAAATGCGATATAAGTGGCTGAAACCCTATAATCTTTTGTACGAACTTGTCTCGTGGTTATGCCTATAGTTTTGAGTGGGATTAATTTACGTGTAATTTCCATCAGATCCATATTATTCAGTTAGTAGATGGTTACAGTGTCCCTCACTTAGCTTCATTCAGTTTTGTATGTTTGGGGTCCTAGATTGCTCTAACGAGAGATAATCTAATTTATCTTGACTTGTATAGTATAATGACCCGGATATTATGATAATGACAATCACAGTATGATAATCATTTTCCACCATAGAACGTTATATTGTCATGAGTCTTTACGACGTCCTAGTAGACTGTCTGTGTTTGTTAAATAAATGTAAACTGTATAAGACGTCGCAAAACACACTGCGCAGTTATAAACTTTGGGCGAAATGAACTCGTTGCAATATTATTATGGAGATTATTTCATGACCATAGCAACATGATCTAAGTATCATTGAGAAAACGGCAAAAAACAAATTCAGATGGTCATGGTTGGAGAAGAAATAAGGCAATGGTGACCTTTTTTCTAGCTACATACAGAAGACATGTGATGCAGGTTATGTTTTTTGGTTCTGTGTTTAATACCTACATGATATTAATTGCACCGTTACCTGAAATTCGCGACTCGAGGTGAAAATAGCACACCCGACAATGCTGGACGTCTGCACATTGTGCTTTTTTTAAATCTCATGCTGGGTAGCGGCCAGTGCATTGTGAATATTAACCCAATAACCGGACCCAACGTTGTTATGTTTAACGCTACCGCAATGAAAACAAACCAAAAACCACGCAGCGGCCGATTGTAGGTCTGGTTAAACGTCCACTCTCATACGTTACCTGAACACTGCGGTTTCTAAGTCGTTCGCATACTATATACTGTCACGATATTATCAACATGTATGGTTGGATTTGGCAATAAACTTTAGGAATAGTTGAAATACCATGGAGATATTAATTCATTAATTTAAAAATACTTTTCACTGCGAATGATGTTTGAATGCATAGAGCTGGTCTGGAAAATTTATGCATCGTGCAATGGGTGGGGGGTTACTACAAAACCCTCAAACATAAGTTAATCTTGCGAGCAAATTATTTCTTCTTTGCAATGTAAGGTCAATATTTTATATGAAATAAATATACCATTGATATGTTACTTGAAATGCCCATAATAAGTTTTTCATCAAACATTTTAGAGACTATAAACGGTAGTGCCCCTGATCACCTTGTCAGTTGACACCCAAAATTGCTGTTTTTCGTCTACCATGAATCACGATCGCGTGATTCAGCATGTATTTTATTGGTATTTATTGTTCTACACGAGTGGGAACACTTATTTCAGATACATCGGTATCTGTCTATGGTTGAATATTTATAAATAAGATCTAAATCCAATGAAAAGCAACTCTTTGAATGTTTGTTTCTTGTGTTGACATTCTGTTAAACTGATGTTTACAGCTGATCAGGGGATGTTAATGAGACATTGCTGAAGTTCATTTTGTTAGTGCGAAGACAAACAGGTTGGATATTTCTACATACATTGCATACCAGTCTGTCAAATAGGATTTAAGAGCAAGGAAAACTAACACTCTTAAGATGCATCACATACTTGACACACATAGAAATCCAGTGGATGTTCAAATTTGTTATCACATGCAAACTGCCTCTGGAAGATACAAGGCAAGAACAGCTACAACGACCAGAAAGACAACAACAAACATGCTTCCAAGTGTTCACCACAGGGCACAAATGATCAAGAAAGCCTTCCTTAGGAAAAAAAGATGCTGCCACTCTCAAAAATCCCACCACTGCCATGAAAAGAAGGGCTGAATCAAGCAAAAAGACAACATTTTGTTATTTATGTCTGCACCTTAAGAAAACATGCTGAAAATCGTACATGACATATTTCATGAAAAAAATTTACAAAAAATAATAGTAAAAATGTAGTCAAAACTTCGACACGCCCAAATTCGTGACCATACAACATAAAAAAGCCAAGAAGTTTAAGATAGGGTCTAAAAATGTAAGCAGATACATGATAATACTTGTTTCACTTTATTACTGGTACATATATTCCATGCTTTGGTCTGTGGACAATTTTCAAGTTTTTTTCTCATGGGCGATTGGCATCTCTGGTTAAGGATAATACCGTATAAAAATTCCTTGCAGAGTAGTACGGTTACGTTCTACTCATTAGGCACAAGAACAACATTCGATACGAAGGAAGCCATATGGATTATAGTTAATATTGTGCCACATTATTGACTACATTACGTGACTTGTATCAAAGCTGGTAGGATATAAATAGAGGGAAACCTAAGCGTTAATTGGTCGCATCATTTTCAGGGTTTAACTGAGTTAGTTTCTACAAGCTGCTATATGGCAAAGTTATTATCCATAAATTCCGTAATGATAATTTATATTGTATTTATTCCATTTCTAGGTCCATACATGTGCAATAACGACAATAGTCAGCTAAGTATGATATAAGTAACATCTTGTCACATTACAAAACAAACTCCAGCACAGATGCGTTTAATCAATGGTGTCTTTGAGCCTAGATGTGACAATGTTAATAAGGCAATAATGAAAAACTGCATTAACCTGACATATTTAGATTAAGCCTGACATCGTATGTTCATTCGGATAATTCCAGCCAAGACTAGGTTGTGGCTCCCTATATTGGATAAATGATCCGTCAGGTTCTGAGATAGGGTGCGACAACGTAGTCATTGTTCACGATAACATTGGAAGTAACCTTGATAATACTTATGTATACACAATGGCGTTCTCTAATCCTCAAATGACTGTAAATCTGGCGTAAATGACAGCACAAAACAACACCATATCTATCAAGCTGAGTCACGATATAATTTAATTAATAAACCGAGGGCTTATTTTTTCAAATTCCTATAACATGATTCATTCGATGACACGAATGCCTCTTTGTGACTAATAAACGAGGCGAATGAGTAAGTATCAAGTGAAAACCAATTGCGTGTCGATGTGATCCTGAGTTGATGAAATCAAGCTGACACTATTACATCAACACTGCCCTAAGCAACACCATGGCATGTGCGTGATGCGGGGATTGTGTTCGCAGGCATTTTGGTATATGTCAATCTGTAGATTCGACTGAGATAGTCTTTTGTACGAGTTTGTTGTTGTCAGAATAAACGACTATAAATATTGTCTCTGCTGTTAACTTAATGTAGTAACATTTGTATGTGCATTAAAATTATGAGTTATGAATTTGGGATTGCTACTCTGCTTGCAATTCAGTTTCGCAAGCTTTCATAGTATTGTGACTTGCTTTGTGCAATTCATTACGACTTTGTAAGAAGCGACAGACACCCATAAAGCCAAAGAGGAAAGCATGAACTCTTCGAGGAATGCGGAGGTATAACATGGACAAACATATATTAGTACGTAGATATATCATGGCAGGTGTACGGTTTGTATATAGATAAATGTGTGTAACTACCTGATGAATCATGTGTCTGAATCTATATAATGAAAGCTGATGCTATGTACTCTAAATGAACCTCCTCTCCCCTCCCCTCATGCACTTGAAGAAGTGTGGGCTGTCTCTAGTATTTACCAAAACTAGATCCCTTCACTTGCAGGCGTAGATTCTTCAACGCAAGGGCCTAGTTAGAGCACATGGTGTCGACTGAATGTAAATGGAGAATAAAGCAACTTTCTTAGACGGACCACATTTAATCTTCAGTGGTGATTCGAACTGTTTGGTAATTACTGTTATTTGGGTATTGGTTAGTAATGTCCTTATCAGCCATGTTGAATGAATGGCGATAAAACACCTTCTGTGCGTCATCAATGATAAGGAATCATGTTTCGTTGTACAGAAATGTTGTTTGACGTCACATGGCTGGTGATAAACCATGTTCTATGTCAATGTACCATGTACAATCGATCATAATATGTTGACTGGCCTACAAGATGAATGGCGATAAACCATGATTCATGGTTAATAGATTGTGATAATGGGAATTCGTGGTCTAAGAATGGTTATAATCATGACTTGATACAGCGCAGACTAGCAGGGTGCTAGCAGGTCCAAAGGCCACATCGTCTCACGATCCATCGGGCCTTGTGATGAAAACGTTGGAGTGAATGTATACAAGTGGATTAGTCTTTATAGAACCCATGCGATCATTACGTGATCTCTTCGCCACTTGTATAAAATGTTTCAATGATCCACTACTCATACCAACCTCTCCCAGTACTCTCATCTTGTGTGACCAACAATCAATTCAATGTAAAGCCAATTTATGTATAAATACTTGTACAAATGTGTTGTGAACGAACATACTGCCAGAAAGCTGTGAATGAACAGCCTCATGGGTAGATATCAATATAGTGTCTGGAATTGTTTTCATCCGATATCTAGTGTCTGGTCAGTTAATTATAGTATTTTAATCAGAACGCATCCCAGGCTGCAATAGATATCGTGCTTCATTTGAAGGGTCCAGGTTTCGTAGATTACATTGTGCCGGAATCTAATTGGTGAGGATATCAGCACCTCTGGTGGGCACGCGAAATGGAGCCTCTGTCTCGGATCTACGTTTAGCTTGCTGGTCTTTGAATTATTCGCTATATATTTGCAGGTCATAGGGTCACGTCAAGTCGTTCTCGTTCAGCCTCCCATGATTTCGCAGGATAATATCATACTATTATAGCCTGTAAACATGTAAGAACAATGTGCAATACCTTCTAATCGAGCTATCTGTGTGTAATTAGTGCACGTTGCTACCAGATGTAGTTGAGTTATTCGCTGACACTTTTCAGTGCACCAGAACACAGGTGCACGTGGTGTTACCTCACGGCTACACATTATTTGGTCATTTTAACAATACGGTACATGGTCTAGTATATTAGGCAGTGAGTGTGTCATTGCCCATGAACTTAATTGAAAAGCTAGCTGACCAGTTGTAAGCAATTATATTTGTAACCTGCAAACCTCACGCAACACCCGTTGTCTTATTCCTCTTCTCTGGTAGAATATGTCCGATTCGGTAAATCGTTCTAGGTGTAACAACGACATGGTTAGATAACAGAAGAAATCAAATGATAGGAAAACAAAACTAATGATCACCGTTGAGGTGCACAGATGACCACACAGGTCTATGCTGCTGGTGTTTCATTTGAATAACAGAATCGTAGTTTGGTGAAGATGATATGAGAAACACAAACGGGTATAGAACGAGAAGTAATTGACGGAGCTAATTATGAGGCTGATAAGTGAAGGATAAGTCACCGCCAGAAATTTCATCTTGTCACCACCTGTATCCTGTAGAAACGAGGTGTCTTAGTTACTTCTGTCATGAGTAGCTTTGAAGTGAAATTTGATACCTACTTATTAGGCATTGGGGCGCTTCTCTCTGACGTCTTAAGTGTGAGTAAGAAATCGACACCTGTCGTAAAGGTTCGCTGGGAGGTTGCTATTTGGCCATTTACTGTCACATCAACTGTCTAAACAATTGCTCCATGTATCACTAAAAAACGTAGTACACCCAACAGCAACAACAATCTGCTGACAACGCGGTGTTTCTTTTGCCAACGACCCTACCTGAGATATGTCCCAAACGTATAAGGTGGCAAATTGGGGACATTATACACGCTGCGTAGAGCATGCCAATAGCATTTACTATCCAGATGGTTGGAGATAAATTTTAAAACATATCTTCGACTGGAAGATTCAAGTGGGAAGATTCCATACAGAGGTGGTTGTTATCATATGTGCATGTTAGAGTCTTAAAGTGATGTGTTAGGGACAAGTTAAGTCTGACTTCCGCCTCGAGTGCACTGATGTTACAGCGCGATATCACCGAACTATAGCAATGGTGGCTTGCTATTTATACGGATGCAAAGAGAGCACGTGTTTAAGGCTGTGATTTCATTGCACGCATAGCAACAGAAGCTGCCTCTTTTTATATACTGGATATCAATGCCAGGTGCAATTAATTAGATGGTGGCTCTGTAAAGGTGAATATGAAGACTAGATGTCAGTACATGATGGATTACCTTTGTAATGCTATATATATTGCCATTACAAATGTTTCCTACACGGAAAATACATACATGTTTTCAGCTGCTTTCGGTGCTTTTTATACAGTGACACTACCAATGAATAAAGGTGAGGTAGAGCAACCTTGATAGCGAACAGAACCTGAAGCATGTGCGTGTGCGTGTATGTGTGTGTGTGTGTGTGTGTGTGTGTGTGTGTGTGTGTGTGTGTGTGTGTGTGTGTGTGTGTGTGTGTGTGTGTGTGTGTGTGTGTGTGTATGTGTGCTTGTTGTTGCATACTATGCAAAATTAAACGGGGCTTACATGCTGTTGTTGCAGTTTATTTGCTACCTTGTCCCCGTATGTAAGATATATTTATTCTGCTCAAACATCAAAAACCATGAACTCCAGTATCTATAAAAGCGACAAAACTGAGATTAAACTAGACGGAAAGTCTACTGAGATGAAACATTGCATGCATAAACATTGACTTCTGATATAATATCTGTTGTTAGCAATTTGCATGAGTGGACTGATACCACAAACAGGAAATTAACCGCCCCAGCCAGTCTCACTGATTAATTATCATGTGCGTTTCATGGCAGTCACCACACAATGGAAGTTCTTAACCTCACCAATTGAAAAGGTGCTGAAGGAGGAGACTAGTTGCCTGTCGTAAAACAATTAACTTGCCAGCGGAGTGAGCACTATTTTAACCGCATAGGTACACCAAATAACAGAGAGCTTTGTTGATAAAAGTATCTGTACATTTCTAGCATCATTGTACAATTATCTCTGTGTTGTTACCGTAACGACTTCAATTTCCATCCGATATACCACGATCAAGTCTTAACCATCAACTGCTATATTACCTCAGTGATGACTGAAGTATTCCACAATGCGGATACAGTCCATTGCTTTGGATATCCCGTGTGGGTTTTGGCCGTACGATAAGACAACCTTTTTATTGTTAGAGCAATATGATAATTGAGTTAAACCCACAATATTCTTACCAGAAAAGCGCATAAACTACTGAGGTTATTTTGGGATCGTTCGAACACATTTTGATTCCAGCACTCCAATTGCAGCCTAGTAAAAATAATTAAACAATAAAAACCAGTACATTTCTGTTATTGAACAAATGCAACCTAACGAATACATTTGAAGCATAATATACATCGAATAATCAACTCATAATTGTAGAGAACAGAGGTGCCACTTTTCCGGTTTTATCCGCAAATCCGCTTTTTGCCATTCCGTACCGGAAAATTCCGGATTTTCTCATTAATGAATCAAGGTGCCACAAATTCTGGTTTATTAGTTTGGTTACGTAAGACGTAATTAAGTGAGCCGTTGTGCTCGCGGCCGTTTGCTTTGTGGCTAGTGCAGCAAACTTGCGTCATATATGATAGGGTTTGCATTGCGCATGTTTCATTGACCAGGTCTTTCACAGCTGCTGGCTTTTTTAGTTGAGCCGTACAAGAACCACCGCTAGCATTTAAACAGCGCCACATGATATTGCGTATCGCAAATAGAAATGCGATACAAGTGCCGCCGTAAATGCGATATAAGTGCCTGAAACCCTATAATCTTTTGTACGAACTTGTTTCATGGTTATGCCTACAGTTGTGAGTGGGATGAATTAACGTGTAATTTCCATCAGATCCATATTTATCAGTTAGTAGATGATTACAGTGTCCCTCACTTAGCTTCAGTGCAGCGCTCATTCAGTTTTGTATGTTTGGGGTCCTAGATTGCTCTAACGAGAGATAATCTAATTTATCTTGACTTGTATAGTATAATGACCCGAATATTATAATAATGACAATCACAGTAAGATAATCATTTTCCACCATAGACGTTTATGTTGTCATGAGTCTTTGCGACGTCCTAGTAGACTGTCTGTGTTTGTTAAATAAATGTAAACTGTATAAGATGTCGCAAAACACACTGCGCAGTTATAAACTTTGGGCGAAATGAACTCACGGCAATATTAATATGGAGATATTTCATGACCATAGCAACATGAGGAAGTTTCGCGATCGATCCCAGTATCATTGAGAAAACGGCAAAAAAACAAATCCAGATGGTCATGGTTGGAGGAGAAATATGGCAATGGTGACCTTTTTTCTAGCTACATACATTTTTTGTTCTGTGTTTAATACCTACATGATATTAATTGCACCGTTACCTGAAATTCGCGACTCGAGGGGAAAATAGCACACCCGACAATGCTGGACGTCTGTACATTCTGCTTTTTTTTATATCTCATGCCGGGTAGCGGCCAGTGCATGGTGAATGTTAACCCGATAACCGGACCCAACGTTGTTATGTTTAACGCTACCGCGATTAAAACAAACCAAAAAACCACGTAGCGGTTTATATACTGTCACGATATGATCAACATGTATGGTTGGATTTGGCAATAAACTCTAGGAATAGTTGAAATACCATGGAGATATTAATTCATAAATTTAAAAATACTTTTCACTGCGAATGATGTTTGAATGCATAGAGCTGGTCTGGAAAATTTATGCATCGTGCAATGGGTGGGGGGTTACTTTCACAACTACAAAACCCTCAAACATAAGTTAATCTTGCGAGCAAATTATTTCCTCTTTGCAATATAAGGTTAATATTTTATATGAAATACATATACCATTGCTATGTTACTTGAAATGCCCATAATAAGTTTTTTCTTCAAACATTTTAGAGACTATAAACGGTAGTGCCCCTGCCCACCTTGTCAGTTGACACGCAAAATTGCTGTTTTTCGTCGACCATTAATCACGATCGGCGTGATTCAGCATGTATTTTATTGGTATTTATTGTTCTACACGAGTGAGAACACTTATTTCAGATACATCGGTATCTGTCTATGGAGAATATTTATAAATAAGATCTAAATACAATGAAAAGCAACTCTTTGAATGTTTGTTTCTTGTGTTGATATTCTGTTAAGCTGATGTTCATTTTGTTAGTGCGAAGACAAACAGGTTGGATATTTCTACATACAGTCTGTCAAATAGGATTTAAGGGCAAGGAAAACTAACACTCTTTAGTTGCATCACATACATGACACACATAGAAATCCAGTGGATGTTCAAATTTGTTATCACATGCAAACTGCCTCTGGAAGATACAAACAGCTACTACGACCCGACAGACAACAACAAACAAGCTTCCAAGTGTTCACCATAGGGCAAAAATGATCAAGAAAGCCTTCCTTAGTAAAAGACATGCTGCAACTGTAAACATCGCACCCCTGCCATGAAGAAAAGGGCTGAATCAAGCAAAACGTGATGAAAATCCTTCTTGAAAATGGAAATTCTCATGACATATTTCATGGAAAAAGTTTACAAAAAAATACTCAAAATGAATTCAGGTTCGTGACCATACAACATAAAAAAGACAAGAAGTTTAAGATAGGGTCTAAAAATGTAAGCAGATACATGATAATACTTGTTTCGCTTTAATACTGGTACATACATTCCCTGGTTTGGTCTGTGGAGAATTTTCAGGTTTTTTTCTCAGGGGCGATTGGCATCTCTGGTTGAGGATAATACCATATAAAAATTCCCTGCCGAGTAGTACGGTGACGTTCTACTCATTATGCACACGAACAACATTCGATACGAAGGAAGCCATATAGATTATGATTAATATTGTGCCACATTATTGACTATATACGTGAGTTGTATCAAAGCTGTTAGGATATAAATAGAGGGAACCAAAATCTTAATAGGTCGCATCACTTTCAGGGTTCAACTGAGATGGTTTCTATAAGCTGTTATATACATATATTCCGTAATTATTATTTATATTGTATTAATTCCATCACTAGGACGATATGAGTAACATCTGGTCACATCACTAAGCAAACTTCAGTATAGAAGCGCTCAAGTCTTTCATCCTAGATGTGATTATTTTAATGTGGCAATGATCAACAGCGGCATAAACCTCACACAGTTTGATATAGACTGACATCGTATGTATTGGAACTTGGTGGATAAATGATCCGTCAGGTTCTGAGATAGGGTGCGACAACGTAGTCATTGTTCACGATAACATTTGGGAATATCCTTAATGATACTTATGTATACACAATGGCGTTCTCTAACCCTCAAATGACAGTAAATCTGGCGTAAATAACAGCACAAAACAACACCATGTCGATCAAGCTGGAGGCACGATGCGA
This sequence comes from Urechis unicinctus, assembly GCA_034190875.2. Classification (NCBI taxonomy): domain Eukaryota; kingdom Metazoa; phylum Annelida; class Polychaeta; order Xenopneusta; family Urechidae; genus Urechis; species Urechis unicinctus. The sequence goes on from CM067346.1 coordinate 18,379,458, forward strand.
AGTTATTAATTAACAGAAGGCTTATTTATTCTCTCTATAACATGATTCTCTTGTGACTTGATACCTTATTGTAATTGATGAACGGGGTAAAATGAGTTACCATGAAGTGAAAACAAATTGGGTCTCGATGTGACCGTGAGTTATTAAATCTAGCGGTCACTGTTACATCAACACTGCCCTTGACAAACAGATAATATTCAGTAGATAAGACGTAGCAGATGTGAGGTTGATATTGGGCTAAATGTGTGTAACAACCTGATGACGCATGTGTCTGAATCTATATGAAGCAGATGCTATATACCCTGAAGAATCCCCTCTCCCCATCTCTCTCATGCGCTTGAAGAAGTGTAGGCTGTCTCTAGTCGTTACCTAAATTAGTTCTTGCACTTGTCGGCTTCAAGTTGGAAGATTCGTCATCGCCAGGGCCAAGTTAGTGCACATGTTGTCGACTGAATGTTAATGCGGAATAAGAACAAGTCTCTTTCAGCAGTAAACGAGGGCAGCTTTCTTGGACACCATTTAATCTTCAGTGGTGATTCAAACTGTTTGGCATTGTGTGTTATTTGCAATTAGGGTATTGGTTAGTAATTGTCTTTATCAGCCATGTTGAGTGAAAGGCGACACGACACCTTCCGGGCGTCATGGATGATAAGGAATCATGTTTCTTGGTACAACAATGCTGCATGATGTTACGTGGCTGGTGATAAACAATGTTCTATGTCTATATACCAAGGAAAATTTATCATAATATGTTGAATGGCCTACAGAATGAAAGAGCTCTGGTGAATAGATTGTGATAATGGTGGATTCGTGGTTTAAGAATGGTTGTAATCATGGCTTAATACAGCGCAAACTAGCAGAGTGCTAACAGGTCCAAATAGAAGAAAAGTCTTATATAATATTTTATGCTCCAAATTGTCATAAGTCAGCTGAGACCACTGACAATTATTCGCCCCGCCTCACTGATTAATTAGTCTGTACATTACATAAAAGTCGCCACCCAATGGAAGTTTGTAACCTCGCGTGTTATGCGAGTGGGCGCTGTTTTTCCTGCACAGGCACAAAAGATTACGGAAGGCTGTATTTAAGCTGGTGCATCCTCATCACCTTAATCCTGATCATTAATCGTTGTAACACGATGATGACTTTCTGTCAGCTATTAAATAGCCAAGTTATCACTGGTTACAGTCATAACTGAATCATGTTCGGAACATTTCGTAACTACTACTAATATTGTACTTATGCTATCACATTTTAATGAGGAATTCATAAGCCTCGCATATTTAGAGCAAGTCTGATATCATATTTTCAATTCGACAGGATAAAGATCATTTTTTTTGCATGGCACTGTCACTTACCTCTTTCACAATGGTGACTTAACTCTTGCTATTTTTTTGAGGCACAGAGAACGTGTGCAAATGTTTCCATTTCATAGCACGCATAGAAACAGCAGCTGTGTCTTTCGATATACGGAATAGCAAAACCAAGTATGATTGATTATATAAGACCTCACATCGCCAGTGGCACTGTGCATTTTTACGCCACGTACACGTGCATGTGGAGCGGTGCAAAAATGGGCGTTGATGCGATAACATAAGTAAGAGAATTAAGTTGAATTTGACTAAAGCGGACCGATGATCAGTTAGTGTGGGCAGATATATCACACACAGCAATGCTGTATGCCAAAAAACCATTATGAATTGATCCCGTCCTGGCGAAGTATCAAAGGCACATCAGTTGCTTATGGTTGAGGTTTTGGGCGAGGCATTCTATGATGCACAAACCATAATTACTTTCAATCCTTAAGACTACGACATTATGTTTTCATTTCATGTCATTGGTCGTTGATGCTATTCATTCATAGCCAATCAGTGTATAACTGCATACTTGAAAAGAAAGGCTGTGTCATGATTGATTTAACAGATGGAACCCGCCGGTATGGGACATTTTGTCACCTTAGAGGCAGTTGTTGAGCACCATTAAGTATAAATGGGTATCGGACGAATTGAACATCACCACAGAGACAATATGCAGTACATATTGCCATGGCGAAAATGGGGCATGATTCCATACCCATATCATCCTTGAAACGCACGCCGCGCCAATCATGTAACTTGCTTAACCCCCCCGAACCCGTCTCTTCTCATTTAACCGTTATACTGTGGTGAAGATGCGTTGGCAATAACATATAAAATGCATGAAACATTATACCGACATATAACGCGCATACTCCCACAACATACACAGAAAGTCTATGTGATGCTTTGATCCTTTCAGGTTAAATGTACATCATAAATTTGAAACAGTAGCCACATTGAATAGTCCATCATTGACAATTCTAAAAAACACTTATCATCTATGTACGCAACAACTTTCTTTGTATCCAGAAATCATACGAGACCATCTTTAGCACCACATGCACTCAAGTCGAGTATTAAACGCTATTGTGGAAAAACATTCTGCATGCATCGGATTATGATATGAAATTGGCCTCTTCAGCTCGCCCATCAGCAGAACACCTGAGCTGCATTAGAGAGCTTACCTTGGTGATTTTGATAAAATGACTCCCAAACGCTGCCCCAAAGTGTGATATATTAATTTCTTAATTGCCTATCGCCACACAATCTTGCTGCTGCTAAAACTTGAATTATTTGCACCATGGCGTTTTTTTATTATGATGACACACTGATCACATAAGCATATCCAAGTATGTACAGCCCGGATGCTGCTCCCGCCTGGCACAACAACAATTATTGCCATAATATATGTAGTTGAGTACAATGGTTATTGTTCTTCGGAGAAAGTGAACAATTCGCTGTCGATTTATATGGAACACGGAACAAAAGTCGGTGCCACTATTCAACAAAAACCACTGCAGATCACCGTAGATGTTACAGTGAGCTGCCAAATGGTCAATACATTGACCGTCTCCTTGCCAACAGTGACAACAGGGGTATACTTGAAACCCATTTACATATCCTTATTATGGTATATTTGGGCACTCACATCCACACTATGCAAGCCTCAATTTGTGGTCCATTTAATAACTGCGCATGATGAAAGCTTTTAAGGAAAATAGTTCAACACCCATTGGCACGATTCACATGGCCCATGTGAGGATAAGAGAATTCCATTCCCAGTAATGGGAATGGGCTTGATCATTGTCGATGGCGACTGCCTCGCCCCATTTCCTCCTAATTATTGGCTTTTAGCATTACTTTGCGCTTGTGTCACTTTTAAATCCATTTTATTTGGCGTATAGTGTGTGATGTCAGACTCACTATCTAGGTGAATTAAACGTTTTAAAATGACTTCCAATTTCTATGCATCCATTTAGATCCATTATTTTGGCTGACGTGGATAAGAAATAAAAAAGAAAATCGGTGATGCTAACTACAATTGTGATGTCCTGTAGGTTAGTACAAACATGAGGTCCGATGTATACCATCGTATATGTTCAATGTTGGTGTCAAAAGAAAACCAAGGAATAAGTGGTCGTGGCTGTAACTGATTGTCAATCAACCACGAAGTGTGCCAGTATGTCTGATGTAACTATGTAGAAATACATCAATAGAAATGTAGATATATATATATATATATATATATATATATATATATATATATATATATATATATATATATATATATATATATATATATATATGTACATACATATAAACGGACAACGCATAACTCATGTTCACAGGAAAATATAATAAGACGCACGATATGAATGAAGAGAGGGACTTCTAGTCCTTAATTAGCTCAGCTATTACTTGATTCATTAGCCTCATTTTGAATAATGACAGATGAGAAGATTATGTGTGTAGAGGACTCTATTGTATGCATGCGTCTGAATGCGGTTGAAAAGGTCCGCCCAGAGCCTGTTACTAGTTGCATGTATGGGGTAGTGGTCAGTGAAGGAATATTCTAATCAGTTCTGACCGCTCGTATTGTAATAAGGAGGAGCTCGCGTTTTCTGGAATCTAATGAATATTGCTGTGGGCTGAACATTATGATGGGTTAATGTTGTAGGTGTTACAGGCTTGTTGTGTGTCATGTCCCATATCTGGAAGCAATACTCCTGTCTGCATCCTCATATCCAACTTACAACCAATGTCTGCAGTCGTGTGTATTATATCACATGTGTCCATAGAGGTTATGAAGAATGTGGAATATCATATAATCGGTAGGTGAACTATCGCTTGACGTTTGTTAGGGTGCATCAGAGCCAAGCTGCGCTGGGATTAAGTTAACTTCTCATTGTCATTCGGTCAACGTCATAAAGGGTTACATGGTCTAGTATATTTGGTAGCAACTGACACTGATTGAATCGCTGCCAATTCCGCAACCGTGTTATTCAATTATTTTGTATAATGGAACATCACACCTCTCCCCTTATCTAATCCCATTACATTCTTTTGCTCTCCGATGAATTGGATTAGTTCAGTGCTACAATTCGTGATTATAATTAGAGTTAACATTGCGGCACATTGATGGTATCACAACCCGGTGTAAGGCTGTAGTTGTTTTATCGGGATATCAGGATGTGAGTCTGGTTAACGAGGTAATGCTAGTCACGAACAGTCTGAAGAGTTATGCTAAGAGCTAATGATTGGCATGAAAATCAGGAAAGTAATCACCGCGCTGCATTGCTAATCGTCTCACAGCCACACCGACCTTTTGCTGATGAAGACTCTTAGTTACTTAAACCATGAGTGGCTTTGAAGTAGAGGCTTACTGAGGCCTACTTAGTACGCAATGTAGTGTGCGTGGTGATAAGGCAGGAACCTCTGCTTCTTGGTATTCAACGTCATCACCTTTGAAACGCTAGTGTTGTCATTTATTTTAGCACAGACAGCATGTGCATTAAGACATTCAGTTACATGTATGCTGGCAGCAGCTGCCTCTTGCGATAAATACATGGTATAGTGTGATTCGTATTAGGGTCTGATTTACTCATGGTTGTGTTCGGGTGATTCGATTGAGGTGAGGCTGCTGCATGTTTAGCCTCAATGTGACATGTAAGGTTGGTTGTGAACACACAGTAGTTCATACAGAAACATTATGTGAAAGCACGAGATATGATATGTGAAAATAATCTACATCGTTTGCTTGATTCAATCAAGTTCAAATGAGAAATGTTTCATATAGATACATTATATTACAAAGCATTCGAGCTGATTTTACATGGGGCAAGTTTAAGAATTCATCAGTACGGTTTGCATAACCACATAAGTAAATACCCCCAATCATCCATTTATTATATCAATAACGCAGACTCCTATCATTCCTTTTAGCATCAAATGGTATGATCATTACGGTAAATGAGGGTAAAGTCGGTCTGTATTATCTACCTATGCCGCACATAACAAAAAAAATATGCTATGTTCATAATAATAACAACACGGCGTAATGGATATGGATTTTAAAACACATGGGACCGTCAATCCAACGTCTCAGGACGCCTGTTACCAATATGGAGACTGCTGATTGGTCGAGGCGACCACTCCCCCGAATTGATCGCCAAATGTTATATGGTTTGAAGAAACGCTATGAAAAAGCACCTCGTCGCTCACAGGTGGCGTGTTAACACATTTCCTCGTGCGAAGACGCTTAGCAGAGTGATCAATAAACTCCATGGCATTACATCAGATGCTTGTATAGAAATTGATCTGTTAACATACCACATTCATGAGCTGTCCATATCCGCTGTTAAAAAAATTGTGTGATTATAGCATGGCGTAGGCGAGCAAAGCATTGGATGCCTTTCCATGTATGGAAGGCATCGATTCCATGCGGATGACAAAAATGACAACAATAGAACAATGGTTTCTGTGTAGTACCACCGAGATTGATACGTCACGATATCGTGTCGTTATGCAGGTGGAATGTATGCGTCACGTAATAGGTCACCATAAACTGGTATGTCATTACTATGTGTTGAGCTACTTAAGAGAAGTGAACTGGCGAGATGAATCGCGTAATTGTTGTTGTAGGGACAGACAACGTATGTGAATAATATACAATAATAAGGATAGCTAAGGGAAACTAATGATAAGCGTATGCAATAGCTTGTGTAACAAAGAATTGTTTACGCTAATTGAATGTTTGACTACATATATATATAGATATATTTATATATATATACATATATATATATATAATATATATATATTTATATATATTTATATATATATATATACGTACATAGATACACACATATATATTGTTATATATATATAGTTATATATATTAGATATATATATATATTAGATATATATATATATATATTGATATATATATATCTATATTTAAATATATATATATATATATATATATATATATATGAATAAATATATATATATATATATATATATATGACTACTATATAAATATATGAATATATATATATATCTATATATATATATATATATATATATATATATATATATATATGTACATCTATATATATATATATTTATATATATATTTATGTATATATATATATATATATATCTGCATCTGTGTATGGGAAAACATTATTTGATATCAGTAATTGACAAAGCTCTTCATAAACCAATCAAACAGACTCATTAATAATCAAAGACTACCTGACCCCGTACGGTAGCTATATTTCTTTAAACGCGGTAGCCATTAGTGGAGGAACGTGTAAAGTTAAAGAAATGTTAACCAGGAGTTCTCTTTAATAGCACCGTGGCATGTTCATTCTTTAGAAACACGACAGAACTGAAGTTGAAACCACAAACAAAGCAAATGCGATCTCAACGAAGCAACTACTGTATGCTGCTGAATTTGCCAGATGAAAGGGTTTTATATTTAATTGGACTGCATTTGCGAGTTGTCGCATTGGTCATGGCTGCAACTGGTTGCGACTTATGAATATTGAATGTGTTTCTAGGCGTACGCTACACAGAAGCAACATCAAATGCCACCAATTCATCATATAATTCGCTTATAGAATATATTGTTAAAAACCGGCCCGTAATTTGATTGCACAAAACCAATTATCTCTTTATGGGATATCACAGCGTTACTGTAACAGTATGGTCTCAACAAAAAATAAACAGGTAGCTGTTGTAGCAGGAGGACATTTCAATCCTAAGTACCTTCCTTTCATGGTCACAATTGTGAATAAGGACCACTTACGTAGTTACAGCTGAACTATCTAGCAACAAGCAATGACTATCATGGCATATCGCATCCATAAAAGCGCACAACGATATATCGGGGGCTCGCAGCGCGTCTGCCAATCCTGTCACCCCCACTCCAGAGGAGGAGCATGCAACCGAGAGGATTTTACCGGTCCCAATAGGTTTCACCGTAATGGAATCTTTCCTTCCAAATCTTTATCTTGAGAAAGTGATTGATGTTGAGACCAGTAGCCTCGCGCACAATTAATTGCATGCCAGTCTGGTGAGCATTTCCCTTGCGCCTTAGGAGGGCTTTGTAGATAAGAGGCTCTTCAAAGCCCATAAACACATCAACGGCCACCAATTCATTAAATCCTCCAGTGTTTCAGGCTGTTATTGTGTGGACATTAGTGTGAATTATAACAACACAATTGTCTAACCCACGAATTATGTTAATCAGAAAGATCTGTAATAAATGAGTCACTTTTTAACGAACATAATGCTCATTCCTACATCTCCGCTATCTCCAACATCCAGACTTATCATTGATCTTTTGTCCGCTTACCTACTTACTTACTTACTTATCGGTCTCATTTTGCGCCCATGCATATAGTGCATGTACGGGCTGACAAATATATATATATGTATTATTTACCGTCATATCTCAACAAATCACTTAGAGTGACATTTTGTTGTTGGCTTGAAAGTTACATTTGTACACATGTATGTGCATTTCAGGGATCTAAAACTACTGACTGATATCTAATTAACATTCACGATCCTGGTCCGTAGACACAATACGCCCTTACGGTCTTTCCTGGCTGGCTAACATCTTATAACATGCAGCTTGTAATCGCGCGCACCATTAGCATCTACTCTTGTGTCCTTTTCTTTCTGTCCCTTAGGTATGCGGTAATCTTGTGTCTAATTACTTTAGCGTCAGCAAAAATGGCTAGGTAAAGAGATAATGCGGTGGTCTGGGGAAATGGAGTGCTCACTGGCATTAACTGTAAGTGACTAGGAACTATGAATATCAAGCCATTTTGGAAACAGAAAATGTCGCTCTAGACGCTCGTATAAGTAAATATTACCTCAATGACAGCTGTGAATGCAGAACATTACGATACGTGTCAATGCCATCATTACATTTCCAACAACACCCTAACCATAATATCCTTGTCTAGACGCCTTGTTTTTGTATGGCAGTTATCATTCTTCATCTTCGTGAGAAGATGTCGTTTTTACCAATCACTGCGACATTGTGTTAATGCTTCACTGCCCCATCTCAACGGATAACAACGCCACATATATTAATAAAAACAGATTTCGTGTCTGTATTTGTGTAAAACTAAGAGATCTAATGTGTTCAAACAACCATGTGGGTCAATGAATATCAGTGGTTCAACGATGTGAAATGTCTGACTTATGTTTCGAAGCGTTTAGTTGGCTGTATATACATGACTTGAATTAATACAGCCATATTATTAGCATTGCAGACAGAGACACACAGATGATACTAGTGGCCATTTACGGGGCTCACTTTATAAGGGTCATCTGAAGTTCAGTTAAAATTGGACGTTCTCTCTATTGTGTGGGGATCTATGCATCAACTGCCAATGCATATTGACCGACGTGGTGTTAATGATTTCCAAAAGGAGAGGTTATTGGTGGCTTTTGTATAATTCAGGCGGTGGTCACTTGCGATTCGTTGCTGCAAAATGCCATTGTGATAGACTGGAGAAAAGTGCGCTCACATCCCCCACCCATGGACCTCGTATTTGTTCATTCCTATAAACCTCAAACCATCTTAATTATAATTATGAGATCAAGAGGAAAGTTGAGCAAATCAGTCAGTTCTTATTTACAAATCTGGGTCTGAAGCAGACGGTAAATTACCGTTGTGAATAGTCAATCATTGTCAACACCAATGATTGCTAGCATAGAAATGGTTTTATGATATATACGATATTAGGTTTGACAACAATTGCTAGACGTCCTTTATGTCAGATAATCAGCCATGTTGGCCATGTCCCATGAACGTAACCTTCATGAATGCAAACCAAAATATGGTACGTTCGTCTCAAACGTCAGTTTTGTCGCTTTCTACATCACCCACGTTTTTGGACCTTCATTTGCTGGTAGTGGTGTTATCCTAGGAAGCAGTAGCTGTCACCGTGCATTTAGCTGAACTCAAAGCTTATTATCGTTCCGGGCGCAGGAAGGACCAGATTTTGCAATATTAGTTACATGTGGTTTTACCACCTACAACCGTCCATTGCCCCAGCCTCCATGCGCGCAGACAGTATTACTCTTACTGACATAATATATTGGAATTAATGTAGGGCCTAGTAAGAGCACATATTGTCGACTGAATGTAAATGGGGAATAAGAACAAGTCTCTTTCTGCAGTAGACGAGGGCAGCTCAGAAGAACACCATTTAATCTTCAGTGGTGATTTAAACTGTTTGGTAATAACTGTTATCTGAAATTTGGGTATTGGTTAGTGATGTCCTTATCGGTCATGGTGAGTTAAAGGCGATAAAACACCTTCTTAGCGTCCTCAATTATAAAGAATCCTCTTACGTGGTAATAAAATTCTGTTTGATGTTACATGGCTGGTGATAAACCATATTCTATGCCAATATACCATGTACAATTGATCATAATAAGTTGAATGGCCTACGGCATGAATGGTCATAAATCATGTATTGTGCATTGTTTTGGGCAATTCAATATGACTTTTTTTTTAAGTAGCGACAGACACCCATAAAGCCAAAGAGGAAAGCATGAACTCTTCGAGGGATGCGGAGGTATAACATAGACAAACATATATTATAGCGTAGATACATCATGGCAGATGTGCGGTTTGTTTATAGATAAATGTGTGTAATAACCTGATAACTCATGTGTCTGAATCTATATATAATGAAAGCTGATGCCATATACTCTAAATGAACCTCCTCTCCCCTCCTCTCATGCGCTTGAAGAAATGTGGGCTGTCTCTAGTATTTCCCTAAATTAGATCCTTCACTTGTCGACTTCAAGTCGGTAGATTCGTTAACATAAGGGCCTAGTTAGTGCACATGTTGTCGACTGAATGTAAATGGGGAATAAGAACAAGTCTCTTTCAGCAGTATACGAGAGCAGCTCAGACGGACCGCATTTAGTCTTCAGTGGTTATTCGAACTGTTTGGTAATTACTGTTATCTGCAATTTGGGTATTGGTTAGTAATGTACTTATCAGCCATGTTGAATGAATGGCGATAAACCATGATTCATTGTTAATAGATTGTGATAATGGGGAATTCGTGGTCTAAGAATGGTTATAATCATGACTTGATACAGCGCAGACTTGCAGGGTGCTAGCAGGTCCAAAGGCCACATCGTCTCACGATCCATCGGGCCGAGTGATGAGAACGTTGGAGTGAATGTATACAAGTGTATTATTCTTTATAGAACCCATGCAATCAGTGCGTGATCTCTTCGCCACTTCTATGAAATGTTTCAATAATCCACTACTCATACCAACCTCTCCTCGTACTCTCATCTTGTGTGACCAACAATCAATTCAATGTACAGCCAATTTATGTATCACTACCTGTACAAATGTGTTGTGAACGAACATACTGCCAGAAAGCTGTGAATGAAGAACCTTATGGGTAGATATCAATATAGTGTCGGGAATTGTTTTCCTCTGATATCTAATGTCTGGTCAGTTAATTATAGTATTATAATCAGAACGCATCCTAGGCTGCAATAGATATCCTGCTTCATTTGAAGGGTCCAGGTTTCGTAGATTACGTTGTGCCGGAATCTCATTAGTGAGGATATCAGCACCTTTGGTGGGCACGGGTCATGGAGCCTCTGTCTCGGATCTCCGTTTAGCTTACCGGTCTTTGAATTATTCGCTATATATTTGCAGGTCGCAGGGTCACGTCAAGTCGTTCTCGTTCAGCCTCTCATGATTTCGCAGGATAATATCGTACTATCATAGCCTGTAAACATGTAAGAACAATGTGCAATACCTTCTAATCGAGCTATCTGTGTGTAATTAGTGCACGGTGCTTGCAGTAGTTGAGTTATTCGCTGACACTTTTCAGTGCACCAGAACACAGGTGCACGAGGTGTTACCTCACGCCTCCACGTCATTTTGTCATTTTAACAACGCGTTACATGGTCTAGTATATGAGGCAGTGACTGTGGTTTAATTGCCCATGAACTTGATTGAAAAGCTGGCTGACCAGTGGTAAGCAATTATATTTGTATCCTGCAAACCTCACGCCACACCCGCTGTCTTATCCCTCTTCTCTGGTAGAATATGTCCGATTCGGTAAATCGCCCTATGTGTAACAACGAAATGGTCAGATAACAGAGGAAGGCCAATGGTAGGAAAACAAAACTAATGATCACCGTTGAGGTGCACAGATGATCACACAGGTCTATGCTGCTGGTGTTTTATTTGGATAACAGAATTTTAGTTTGGTGAAGAAGATAAGAGAAACACAAATGACATAGAGCGAGGAAGTGAAAGTCCTCGCCAGAAAAAACATCTTGTCGCCACCTGTATCCTGTAGAAACGAGGTGTCGTAGTTACTTCTGTCATGAGTAGCTTTGAAGTGCAATTTGAGACCTACTTATTAGGCACTGGGGCGCTTCTCTCTGACGTCTTAAGTGTGAGTAAGAAATCAAAACCTGTCGTAAAGGTTTGCTGGGAGGTTGCTATTTGGCCATTCTCTGTTACATCAACGGTCTAAACAATTGTTCCATGTGTCACAAAAAGTCCCCCCAACAGCAATAAAAATGTGCTGACAACGTGGTGTTTCTTATGGTACCGACCCTACCTGAGTTATGTCTCAAATGTATAAGGTGGCAAATCGGGGGCATAATACACGCTGCGTAGAGCATGCCAATAGCATTTACTATCTGGATAATTGGAGATGAATTTTAATGCAGAGCGTTGGGGAGATCGTAACAATTACAGAAGCATGGTTAAAACATATCTTCGACTGGAAGATTCATGTGGTAAGATTCCATACAAAGGTGGTTGTTATCATATGTGCACGTCAGAGTCATAGAGTGATGAGTTAGGGAAGGGGTAAAGTCTGACTCCCGCCTCAAGTGCACATGAAGTTATGACCTGAGGTGATGTTATAACGCGATGGCACCGAACTACAGCCATGGTGGCTTACTATTTGTACGGATGTACAGAAAGCACGCGTATAAAGGCTGTGAGTTCATTGCACACATAGCTCCAGCAGCAGCCTCTTTTGATAAACTGGATATCAATGCCAGGTGCAACTGATTAGATAGTAAATCACATTGTCAGTGTCTCAGCATCTCCCTCATCCCGCCATGTACCGTTCTCTGTGGAGCGATGCCAAAGATGGTCGTTGTTGCGATAAAATTCGCAGAGAGTTGAATATGACTATATATATATAGCGTTCTTACCTGATTCAGTCCAGGTGGATGATCAAAGGCACATCAGCTGCTGCTGACGATCCAGGTTTAGGGCGTGGCACGCTATGATTCACATAGCACATTTATTTTCAATCCTTAAGACAAGGCCATTTTGTTTTCATTTCACGTCATTGCTCGATACGTTCTTTATGTTATTTCACCATAGCTGATCAGTGTATAACTACATACTTGACCTGAACATGCTTCGTCGTGATTGATTTGACCGATGCAATCGGTGGCTATGGAGCATTATGTCTACTGGGATACAGTTGTTACGCACCAATAAGGAAAATTGGTATGGGACGAATGGAACATCTACACACGGACAACGAGCAGTAAATGGTGGGAGTCATTGTGGTATATAAGGTGACGTATAGAATGCATTTTGTTTACTTCTATATGTGTCATTCGTTAAATAAAGCGCTTTATGGCGTTAACAATATGCATTGGTATTTAGTCACTGTAATGTTCTTGGTCACTCATGTAATACCAAGGTCCACTGCGATGAGAAACCGAAAGCGACACCTCGAGGTGCGCGCCTGTGCACGAGGTTCAAACACATTTCCGCCAGCCGGCATGGCTGCCGATGGGACACTTGCGATACTACTAGTAACTGTGTTCTGTATATAGTCTAATAAATGATATATAGCCATATCGACGTCTGTGTTACACCAGGATATTTCAGTCACAACGTTTCGGACATTTTTAGGTGAGTCATTATCAGGCGCAGGATAATGTCCAGTGGGTTATCGCTAATTAAATGGATAGCAATACAGGCTACGCAATTGCCGTAATGGCAGCGACGAGCAGAGAAACATGCTCGAACCCATGTTGGTCAAATTCTTCGTAGGCGACGTAGATTAGGATGAGGACGTATGACCCTGAAGGAGGCGACCTTTGTGGTATCCGTGTAGGGGTGGCTATTGGTCAGTACATTTAGCTGCTCGCTTCTAGAGATGCGGTGATGATGATCACTTGATGTGAAGCATAGCGCAGAATATGAAGAGGACTGAGTTAGAGGTCAGTTCACGATGGGTTATTTTTTTATAATGCTATATATATATATATATATATATATATATATATATATATATATATATATATATATATATATATATATATATATATATATATATATATATATATATATATATATATATATTGCCATTACAAGTGTTTCCTTCACGCAATCGAATATCATTTTTAACTTTATGCATGTTGTCAACTGCTTCCTGCGTTTAATAAACAGCTATGATGTGTGCGACACTACCAATGAATATAGGTATTGCAGAGTAACCTTTACAGCACACAGAACCAGAAGCATGTGTGTGTGTGCTTGTTGTTGCTTGCTATGCAAAAATAAACTGGCCTTACCTGCTGTAGTTGAAGTTTATATGCTACCTTGTCCCCGTATGTAATACAACAATTGGCTTAATTCTCTAGGAACTATAAAATATATTTATTCTGCTCAGACATTAAGACCATCAACTCCAGTATCTATACAAGCGACAGAACTGAGATTAAGCTAGAAGGAAAGTCTACTGAGATGAAACATTGCATGCATAAACATTGACTTCTGATATAATATCTGTTGTTAGCAATTTGCATGAGTGAACTGAGACCACAAACAGAAAATAATCGCCCCAGCCAGTCTCACTGATTAATTATCATGTGCGTTTAATGGCAGTCACCACACAATGGAAGTTCTTATCCTCACCAATTGAAAAGGTGCTGAAGATGGAGACTAGTAGCCTTTCGTAAAGCAATTAACTTGCCAGTGGAGTGAGCACTATTTTAACCGCATAGGTACAACAAATAACGGAGAGCTTTGTTGATGAAAGTATTTTCAAATTCCACAACGCGAGAGTTACTACTCATATCTCGTGCGCAATATTCGGTCTACAAATTATGATAAACCTTTCTCTCGCGAGAATAACAGTGAGCATGCACATTTGCACCATAGCCTCGTCTCCAATCTCTGAACTCCTTGCGTTCCTATTGCGCTGTTGCTTGTATTGGTCGGTATTCTGATATGGATGTTGACCATGGCTTCAATCTGATCATATGCGCATAAACCCCGATTATTTGTATTATCTTCTACAGTCCGTTGCTTTGGATATCCCGTGTGGTGTTTGGCCGTACGATAACACAACCTTTTTATTATTGAGCGGGATGTATTGAACATAATGTGGTTATCTAATGGAGCTGCATGTGTAACAAATGGAATATAACATAATCTGATTAAAGCAATGGGCTAACATAGAGCAATATGATAACTGAGTTAAACCCACAATATTCTTACCAGAACAGCGCATATACTACTGAGGTTATCTGGGTTATTTGATTCCAGCACTCTAATTGCAGCTTGGTAAAAATAAAATAAACAATAAAGACCAGTACATTTCTGTTATTGAACAAATGCAACATAACGGATACATTTGAAGCATAATATATAACAAATAATCAACTTTTCCGGTTTTATCCGCAAATCCGGTTTCTGCCATTCCGTACCGGAAAATGCCGGATTTTCTCATTAATGAATCAAGGTGCTAAAAATTCTGGTTTATTTGTTTGGTTACGTAAAACGTAATTAATTGAGCCGTTGTGCTCGCGCCGCTTGCCTTGTGGTTAGTGCAGCAAACTTGCGTCATATATGATAGGGTGTGCATTGTGCACACCTCGCCCCCTTCTTTTGTTAAGAAAAGCATGTTTAACTGACTTTGTCTTTCCCAGCTGCTGGCTTTTTTAGTTGAGCCGTACAAGAATCACCGCTAGCATTTAAACAGCGCCACATGATATTGCGTATCGCAAATAGAAATGCGATACAAATGCCGCCGTAACTGCGATATAAGTGCCGGAAACCCTATAATCTTTTGTACGAACTTGTCTCATGGTTATGCCTACAGTTGTGAGTGAGATGAATTAACGTGTAATTTCCATCAGATCCATATTAACCAGTTAGTAGATGGTTACAGTGTCCCTCACTTAGCTTCAGTGCAGCGCTCATTCAGTTTTGTATGTTTGGGGTCCTAGATTGCTCTAACGAGAGATAATCTAATTTATCTTCACTTGTATAGTATAATGAACCGGATATTATGATAATGACAATCACAGTGTGATAATCATTTTCCACCATAGACGTTAATATTGTCATGAGTCTTTAAAGCAGCTTTAGCAGATAATTTCAATATTAATTCCACTGACTCCGACCGTATATGGAGTAATACTGCATCGTTATCGTTGTGTTGCCATTTTTCTTGCAAAATGTTGCGACGTCCTAGTAGACTGTCTGTGTTTGTTAAATAAATGTAAACTGTATTAGACGTCGCAAAACACACTTTGGGAGAAATGAACTTGCAGCAATATTATTATGGAGATTATTTCATGACCAAAGCAACATGAGGAATTTTCTCGATCGAACCAATGATCTAAGTATTATTGAGAAAACGGCAAAAAACAAATTCAGATGGTCATTGTTGGAGGAGAAAGATGGAAATGGTAAAAACAGCACACCCGGAAATGCTAGACTTCTGTACATTCTGCTCTTTTTTTATCTCACAGCCGGGTAGAGACCAGTGCATGGTATACTTTAAACCGATAACTCTATTGATATTCTGTTAATCTAACTTTTACAGCTGATCAAGCGATGTTAATGAGACATTGCTGAAGTACATCTTGTCAGTGCAAAGACAAACAGGTGGGATATTTCTGCATACAGTTTATACCAGTCTGTCAAATAGGATTTAAGGGCAGGGTAAACTAACACTTTTGAGTTGTATCACATACATGACACACATAGAAATCCAGTGGATGTTCAAGTTTGTTATCACATGTAAACTGCTTCTGGAAGATACAAGGCAAGAACAGCTACAACGACTAGAAAGACGACAACAAGCAAGCTTCCAAGTGTTCACTGTAGGGCAAAAATGATCAAGAAAGCCTTCCTTAGGAAAAGAGATGCTGCCACTGTCAAACATCCCACCACTGCCATGAAGAAAAGGGCTGAATCAAGTTTACAAAAAAATACTTAAAATGAATTCAGATTCTAACCATACAACATAAAAAAGACACGAAGTTTAAGATAGGGTCTAAAAATGTTAACATATATATGATAATAATTGTTTCACTTTTTTACTGGTACATACATTCCCTGCTTTGGTCTGTGGAGAATTTTCTCTTTTTTTTCTCAGGGGCGATTGGCATCTCTGGTTGAGGATAATACCATATAAAAATTACCTGCCGAGTAGAACGGTGACGTTCTACTCATTATGCACACGAACAACATTCGATACGAAGGAAGCCATATAGATTATAATTAATATTGTGCCACATTATTGACTACATATGTGAGTTGTATCAAAGCTGTTAGGATATAAATAGAGGGAACCAAAATCGCATCACGTTCAGGGTTCAACTGAGATGGTTTCTATAAGCTGTTATATACATATATTCCGTAATTATTATTTATATTGTATTAATTCCATCACTAGGACGATATGAGTAACATCTGGTTACATCACTAAGCAAACTTCAGTATAGAAGCGCTCAAGTCTTTCAGCCTAGATGTGATTATTTAAATGTGGCAATGATCAACAGCGGCATAAACCTCACACAGTTTGATATAGACTGACATCGTATGTATTGGAACTTGGTGGATAAATGATCCGTCAGGTTCTGAGATAGGGTGCAACAACGTAGTAATTGTTTACGATAACATTTGGGAATATCCTTAATGATACTTATGTATACACAATGACGTTCTCTAATCCTCAAATGACAGTAAATTTGGCGTAAATGACAGCACAAAACAACACCATGTCGATCAAGCTGGAGGCACGATGCGAAGTTATTAATTAACAGAAGGCTTATTTATTCTCTCTATAACATGATTCTCTTGTGACTTGATATCTTATTGTAATTGATGAACGAGGTAAAATGAGTTACCATGAAGTGAAAACAAATTGGGTCTCGATGTGACCGTGAGTTATTAAATCTAGCGGTCACTGTTACATCAACACTGCCCTTGACAAACAGATAATATTCAGTAGATAAGACGTAGCAGATGTGAGGTTGATATTGGGCTAAATGTGTGTAACAACCTGATGACGCATGTATCTGAATCTATATAAAGCAGATGCTATATACCCTGAAGAATCCCCTCTCCACTCCCCTCATGCACTTGAAGAAGTGTAGGCTGTCTCTAGTCGTTACCTAAATTAGTTCTTGCACTTGTCGGCTTGAAGTTGGAAGATTCGTCATCGCCAGGGCCAAGTTAGTGCACATGTTGTCGACTGAATGTTAATGCGGAATAAGAACAAGTCTCTTTCAGCAGTAAACGAGGGCAGCTTTCTTGGACACCATTTAATCTTCAGTGGTGATTCAAACTGTTTGGCATTGTCTGTTATTTGCAATTAGGGTATTGGTTAGTAATTGTCTTTATCAGCCATGTTGAGTGAAAGGCGACACGGCACCTTCCGGGCGTCATGGATGATAAGGAATCATGTTTCTTGGTACAACAATGCTGCATGATGTTACGTGGCTGGTGATAAACAATGTTCTATGTCTATATACCAAGGAAAATTTATCATAATATGTTGAATGGCCTACAGAATGAAAGAGCTCTGGTGAATAGATTGTGATAATGGTGGATTCGTGGTTTAAGAATGGTTGTAATCATGGCTTAATACAGCGCAAACTAGCAGAGTGCTAACAGGTCCAAATAGAAGAAAAGTCTTATATAATATTTTATGTTACAAATTGTCATAAGTCAGCTGAGACCACTGACAATTATTCGCCCCGCCATCTCACTGATTAATTAGTCTGTACATTACATAAAAGTCGCCACCCAATGGAAGTTTGTAACCTCGCGTGCTATGCGAGTGGGCGCTGTTTTTCCTGCACAGGCACAAAAGATTACGGAAGGCTGTATTTAAGCTGGTGCATCCTCATCACCTTAATCCTGATCATTAATCGTTGTAACACGATGATGACTTTCTGTCAGCTATTAAATAGCCAAGTTATCACTGGTTACAGTCATAACTGAATCATGTTCGGAACATTTCGTAACTACTACTAATATTGTACTTATGCTATCACATTTTAATGAGGAATTCATAAGCCTCGCATATTTAGAGCAAGTCTGATATCATATTTTCAATTCGACAGGATAAAGATCATTTTTTGCATGGCACTGTCACTTACCTCTTTCACAATGGTGACTTAACTCTTGCTATTTTTTTGAGGCACAGAGAACGTGTGCAAATGTTTCCATTTCATAGCACGCATAGAAACAGCAGCTGTCTTTCGATATACGGAATAGCAAAACCAAGTATGATTGATTATATAAGACCTCACCTCGCCAGTGGCTCTGTGCATTTTTACGCCACGTACACGTGCATGTGGAGCGGTGCAAAAAATGGGCGTTGATGCGATAACATAAGTAAGAGATTTAAGTTGAATTTGACTAAAGCGGACCGATGATCAGTTAGTGTGGGCAGATAAATCACACACAGCAATGCTGTATGCCAAAAAACCATTATGAATTGATCCCGTCCTGGCGAAGTATCAAAGGCACATCAGTTGCTTATGGTTGAGGTTTTGGGCGAGGCATTCTATGATGCACAAACCATAATTACTTTCAATCCTTAAGACTACGACATTATGTTTTCATTTCATGTCATTGGTCGTTGATGCTATTCATTCATAGCCAATCAGTGTATAACTGCATACTTGAAAAGAAAGGCTGTGTCATGATTGATTTAACAGATGGAACCCGCCGGTATGGGACATTTTGTCACCTTAGAGGCAGTTGTTGAGCACCATTAAGTATAAATGGGTATCGGACGAATTGAACATCACCACAGAGACAATATGCAGTACATATTGCCATGGCGAAAATGGGGCATGATTCCATACCCATATCATCCTTGAAACGCACGCCGCGCCAATCATGTAACTTGCTTAACCCCCCCGAACCCGTCTCTTCTCATTTAACCGTTATACTGTGGTGAAGATGCGTTGGCAATAACATATAAAATGCATGAAACATTATACCGACATATAACGCGCATACTCCCACAACATACACAGAAAGTCTATGTGATGCTTTGATCCTTTCAGGTTAAATGTACATCATAAATGTGAAACAGTAGCCACATTGAATAGTCCATCATTGACAATTCTAAAACACTTATCATCTATGTACGCAACAACTTTCTTTGTATCCAGAAATCATACGAGACCATCTTTAGCACCACATGCACTCAAGTCGAGTATTAAACGCTATTGTGGAAAAACATTCTGCATGCATCGGATTATGATATGAAATTGGCCTCTTCAGCTCGCCCATCAGCAGAACACCTGAGCTGCATTAGAGAGCTTACCTTGGTGATTTTGATAAAATGACTCCCAAACGCTGCCCCAAAGTGTGATATATTAATTTCTTAATTGCCTATCGCCACACAATCTTGCTGCTAAAACTTGAATTATTTGCACCATGGCGTTTTTATTATGATGACACACTGATCACATAAGCATATCCAAGTATGTACAGCCCGGATGCTGCTCCCGCCTGGCACAACAACAATTATTGCCATAATATATGTAGTTGAGTACAATGGTTATTGTTCTTCGGAGAAAGTGAACAATTCGCTGTCGATTTATATGGAACACGGAACAAAAGTCGGTGCCACTATTCAACAAAAACCACTGCAGATCACCGTAGATGTTACAGTGAGCTGCCAAATGGTCAATACATTGACCGTCTCCTTGCCAACAGTGACAACAGGGGTATACTTGAAACCCATTTACTTATCCTTATTATGGGATATTTGGGCACTCACATCCACACTATGCAAGCCTCAATTTGTGGTCCATTTAATAACTGCGCATGATGAAAGCTTTTAAGGAAAATAGTTCAACACCCATTGGCACGATTCACATGGCCCATGTGAGGATAAGAGAATTCCATTCCCAGTAATGGGAATGGGCTTGATCATTGTCGATGGCGACTGCCTCGCCCCATTTCCTCCTAATTATTGGCTTTTAGCATTACTTTGCGCTTGTGTCACTTTTAAATCCATTTTATTTGGCGTATAGTGTGTGATGTCAGACTCACTATCTAGGTGAATTAAACGTTTTAAAATGACTTCCAATTTCTATGCATCCATTTCGATCCATTATTTTGGCTGACGTGGATAAGAAATAAAAAAGAAAATCGGTGATGCTGACTAACTACAATTGTGATGTCCTGTAGGTTAGTACAAACATGAGGTCCGATGTATACCATCGTATATGTTCAATGTTGGTGTCAAAAGAAAACCAAGGAATAAGTGGTCGTGGCTGTAACTGATTGTCAATCAACCACGAAGTGTGCCAGTATGTCTGATGTAACTATGTAGAAATACATCAATAGAAATGTAGATATATATATATATATATATATACATATTTATGTACATACATATAAACGGACAACGCATAACTCATGTTCACAGGAAAATATAATAAGACGCACGATATGAATGAAGAGAGGGACTTCTAGTCCTTAATTAGCTCAGCTATTACTTGATTCATTAGCCTCATTTTGAATAATGACAGATGAGAAGATTATGTGTGTAGAGGACTCTATTGTATGCATGCGTCTGAATGCGGTTGAAAAGGTCCGCCCAGAGCCTGTTACTAGTTGCATGTATGGGGTAGTGGTCAGTGAAGGAATATTCTAATCAGTTCTGACCGCTCGTATTGTAATAAGGAGGAGCTCGCGTTTTCTGGAATCTAATGAATATTGCTGTGGGCTGAACATTATGATGGGTTAATGTTGTAGGTGTTACAGGCTTGTTGTGTGTCATGTCCCATATCTGGAAGCAATACTCCTGTCTGCATCCTCATATCCAACTTACAACCAATGTCTGCAGTCGTGTGTATTATATCACATGTGTCCATAGAGGTTATGAAGAATGTGGAATATCATATAATCGGTAGGTGAACTATCGCTTGACGTTTGTTAGGGTGCATCAGAGCCAAGCTGCGCTGGGATTAAGTTAACTTCTCATTGTCATTCGGTCAACGTCATAAAGGGTTACATGGTCTAGTATATTTGGTAGCAACTGACACTGATTGAATCGCTGCCAATTCCGCAACCGTGTTATTCAATTATTTTGTATAATGGAACATCACACCTCTCCCCTTATCTAATCCCATTACATTCTTTTGCTCTCCGATGAATTGGATTAGTTCAGTGCTACAATTCGTGATTATAATTAGAGTTAACATTGCGGCACATTGATGGTATCACAACCCGGTGTAAGGCTGTAGTTGTTTTATTGTGATATCAGGATGTGAGTCTGGTAAACGAGGTTATGCTAGTCACGAACAGTCTGAATGAGGAGTTATGCTAAGAGCTAATGATTGGCATGAAAATCAGGAAAGTAATCACCGCGCTGCATTGCTAATCGTCTCACAGCCACACCGACCTTTTGCTGATGAAGACTCTTAGTTACTTAAACCATGAGTGGCTTTGAAGTAGAGGCTTACTGAGGCCTACTTAGTACGCAATGTAGTGTGCGAGGTGATAAGGCAGGAACCTCTGCTTCTTGGTATTCAACGTCATCACCTTTGAAACGCTAGTGTTGTCATTTATTTTAGCACAGACAGCATGTGCATTAAGGCATTCAGTTACATGTATGCTGGCAGCAGCTGCCTCTTGAGATAAATACATGGTAGAGTGTGATTCGTATTAGGGTCTGATTTACTCATGGTTTTGTTCGGGTGATTCGATTGAGGTGAGGCTGCTGCATGTTTGGCCTCAATGTGACATGTAAGGTTGGTTGTGAACACACAGTAGTTCATACAGAAACATTATGTGAAAGCACGATATATGATATGTGAAAATAATCTACATCGATTGCTTCATTCAATCA
Organism: Urechis unicinctus; assembly: GCA_034190875.2. Taxonomy (NCBI): domain Eukaryota; kingdom Metazoa; phylum Annelida; class Polychaeta; order Xenopneusta; family Urechidae; genus Urechis; species Urechis unicinctus. The sequence goes on from CM067346.1 coordinate 18,401,989, forward strand.
AGTTCAACTGAGAAATGTTTCAAATAAATACAATATATTACAAAGCATTTGAGTAGATTGTACAAGACAAATAATTCATCAGTAAGGTTTGCTTAACCCTATTAGAAAATACCCCCGATCAGCTATTTTTCCTATCATTCCTTTCAGCATCAAATGGTATGATCATTACGGTAAGTGAGTCTAAAGTCTGTCTGTATTATCTACCTATGGGGCACATAAAAAAGATATGCTACAAACTAATGATAAGCGTATGCAATAGCTTGTGTAACAAAGAATTGTTATGCTATTTGAATGTTTGACTACATAAAAATATATGACTATATAATAGCGTATATATATATAACATATATGATATATATGATATGACTATAATATATATATATATATATATATATATATATATATATATATATATATATATATATATATATATATAGATATATATATATATATATATATTTCTCTCTCTCACTCTATATATATATACTTATATATAAATATTAGTATATGTATATATATATATATATATCTATATATAAATATATATATTTATCTCTATATATTTATTTATTATATATATCTAGAGATATCTCTCTATCTATATCTCTATCTACTCTATATATCTATATATCTCTCTCTCTATATCTCTCTCTCTCTCTCTCTCTCTCTCTCTCTCTATCTCTCTCTCTCTCTCTCTCTCTCTCTCTCTCTCTCTCTCTCTCTCTATCTCTCTCTCTATATCTCTATATATATATATATATATATATATCTGGCATCTATGTATGGGAAAACATAATTTGATATCAGTAATTGACCAAGCTCTTCCCCAAACAATCAAACAGACTCATTAATAATACTAGTCAAAGACTAGCTGACCCCGTATGGTAGCTATATTTCTTTGAACGCGATAGCCATTAGTAGAGGAATGTGGCATGTTAAAGAAAAGTTAACCAAGAGTTATCTCTAATTGCACCTTGGCATATACATTCTTTCGAAGAATTCAGAAAAGCCCACATAGTCTGTTTCTCCAACGATATACCGGGGGCTCGCAGTGCGTCCGCCAATCCTGTAGCCCCCACTCCAGAGGAAAAGCTTGCAACCGAGAGGATTTTACCCGTCCCAATAGATTTCACCGTAATGGAATCTTTCCTTCCAAATCTTTATCATGAGAAAGTGATTGATGTTGAGACCAGTAGCCTCGCGTACAATTAATAGCATGCCAGTCTGGTGAGCATTTCCCTCGCGCCTTAGGAGGGCTTTGTAGATAAGAGGCTCTTCCAAGCCCCTAAACACATCAACGGCCACAAATTCATTAAATCCTCCAGTGTTTCAGGCTGTTATTGTGTGGACATTAGTGTGAATTATAACAACACAATTGTCTAACCCACGAATAACGTTAATCAGAAAGAACTGTAATAAATGAGTCACTTTTTAACAGATACCATATACAAAGATAATGCTCATTCCTACATCACCGCTATCTCCAACATCCAGACTTATCATTGTTCTTTTGTCCGCTTACTTACCTACCTGTCGGTCTTATTTTGCGCCCAGAAGCGCATATAGTGCATATACGGGCTGACAAATATATATATATATATATGTATTATTTACCGCCATATCTCAACAAATCACTCAGAGTGACATTTTGTTGTTGGTTTGAAAGTTACATTTGTACGCATGTATGTGCATCTCAGGGATTTAAAACTACTGACTGATATCTAATTAACATTCACGATCCTGTCCGTAGACACAATACGCCCTTACGGTCTTTCCTGGCTGGCTAACATCTTATAACATGCAGCTTGTAATTGCGCGCACCATTAGCATCTACTCATGTGTCGTTTTCTTTCTGTCCCTTAGGTATGCGTAATCGTGTGGCTAATTACTTTAGCGTCAGCAAAAATGGCTAGGTAAAGAGATAATGCGGCGGTCGGGGAGAAATGGAGTGCTCACATGCATTAACTGTAAGTGACTAGGAACTATGAATAGCAAGCCATTTTGGAAACAGAAGATGTCGCTATAGACGCTCGTATAAGTAAATATTACCTCAATGACAGCTGTGAATGCAGCACATTACGATACGTGTCAATGTCGTCATTACATTTCCAACAACACCCTAACCATGATATCGTTGTCTAGACGCTTGTTTTTGTATGGCAGTTATCATTCTTCGTCTGTGTGGGAAGATGTCGGTTTTACCAATCACTGCGAAATCGTGTTACTGCTTTACTGCCCCATCTCAACGGATAACAACGCCACATATATTAATAAAAACAGATTTCGTGTCTGTATTTGTGTAAAACTGAGAGATCTCATCTGTTGAAGCAACCATGTGGGTCAATGAATATCAGTGGTTCAGCGATGTGAAATGTCGGACTTATGTTTCGGAGTTTTTAGTAGGCTGTATATGCATAACTTGAATTAATACAGCCATATTATTAGCATTGCAGACAGAGACACACAGATGATACTAGTGGCCATTTACGGGGCTCACTTTATAAGGGTCATCTGAAATTCAGTTAAAATTGGACGTTCTCTCTATTGTGTGGGGATCTATGCATCATCTGCCAATGCATAGGGACCGACGTGGTGCTAATGATTTCCAAAAAGGAGAGGTTATTGGTGGCTTTTGTATAATTCAGGAGGGGGTCACTTGCGATTCCTTGTTGCAAAATGCCATTGTGATAGACTGGAGAAAAGTGCGCTCACAGTATACCATGATGTAGACTGTATCTATCTGTGTTGAAAGCTGCTGTCACTATATCAACTTGTCCATTCTCCGGTCCATCGATTCCACGTCTACCATGTGACGTCCCCCACCCATGGATCTCGCGTTTGTTCGTTCCTATAAGGCGACACACAAACTTCAAACCATCTTCATAATTATGAGATCAAGAGGAAAATTGAGCAAATCAGTCTGTTCTTATGTACAAATCTGGGTCTGAAGAAGGCGGTAAATTACCGTTGTGAAAAGTCAATCATTGCCAACGCTTATGATTGCTATTATGAAAATGGTTTTATGATATATACGATATTAGGTTTGACAACAATTTCTAGACGTCCTTAATCTCAGATAATCTGCCATGTCGGCCATGTCCCATGAACGTATTCTTAATGAATGCAAGCCAAAATATAGTACATTCGTCTCAAACGTCAGTTTTGTTGCTTTCTACATCACCCACGTGTTTGGACCTAGATTTGTTGGTAGTGGTGTTATCCTAGGAAGCAGTAGATGGCAACCGTCCATTGCCCCAGCCTCCATGAGCGAAGACAGTATTACTCTTACTGTTCACTTAATGTATTGGAATTATGATTGCATTACATATAAAACAGCGGTTATATTGGCATATGTCGCAGTCGGAACGGAACAAAGCTATTCTGCGCATCGGTTGCTAACTTAACTTTGATTAGTAGAATAATGCATTTTGGTTGGGTGGAATTTCGCATAGCTGCCTTTATTATGGTCGTATTCAGACATGGACATATGAGTCAAACGTTCAACACAAAGAAATGGTCGATGGACAGAACTGCACATAAAAAAATTCCCTGTAATCCACACATTGTCTGCAAACAGTCCGTTATATGTTTACCATCCCCCAAGTTGCCCACAGATATCGACTGTCTGACAGCGTGCTGACCTCCTGATTTATATATGATAAAAGCCTCTAATTAGATGTGACAGATGTAAGACGAAACTAACGAGCACTGGGTGTTTGTGGTTCCGTCGTGCCCAACGCGAGATTTCGCTAACTACTAAAGTCCAGCAGCAGTTCCTTCTAAATAATGACGCACGCAGATGATAAATGTCATTTCGGGTCAGCTTGTGTCTGCCACTTCCACAAGTTCTTTTGATAGCAGCCGTCTGCTTGGAATACGCATTATATGTGAACAATTTCAGGCGATAACTCGTTTGTTCACAATATCGTAATAACTTATGTATATACTGCAATAAATCACAAGTCTATACAAAATAGAACGGAATGTCCAACCCTCGCCCCAATTGGATATATGAGGCGCTTGCTGATATTAGTAATGCTACTAAAGCAAGGTTGTCAAGGTTCATTATATATCATTCTTAGCATTTACGATGTTATATAAAACGACGAGTGATGAGAATAATGTGCTACGTAGATATACTTTCTTGAACAGAGCAGTCTACAAAACCCTGAACGTTTGCAGGCTTGAAAGTTGTGCAACCTCACAAGCATATATTAATCTTGCTTATTACACTTTTGCGGCGTAGTTTTGGATTGTGAGATACAGCAAAGTTTCTCAGTGGAAACTCTAATAGACGGTGCATGAATAACCATCATTGGATTCTATTCATCGTTAATTCTAACAAATATTGCTTGACAACCAATGATCCATACACTGGACTGCTATTGGAAGCACCATTTGACGCAGGAATCTCATTGAACGATGAACCGATGAGGCCTTAACTTGCATTATTTTATGGTAGTATCATAGTTGCGTCACTACAATTGGATGTATGAGACGCGAAGGGTGGGAGGGGGTGTGTATATGTACGAAGATGACAAGCGTGTGGAGCGTGTGAATGGTGTTATAGTAATATTACGACTGATAGCTGTTTGGAGATCAGTAGTTGTATACATATATGCCAAATTGTCAAGTAAGCAATTAACGCAATGTGATCACACTATCGCCAAATACTCACAAATTTTTATGAGAAGATCACTTGAGTTGTTGACAAAGTTTACATTGTTTATGCTGGTGAAATGACGCATATTTGTTGGCTACGTATCGAATCTTCACGTAAACTATTCCGTTCACTTAGTCGGCACATTCTCCAAAATATCCATATAGGTTGACTCGTATATCTGTCCATATGTTCATTTATAATGCAAATGATACCTAGAATGACCTATGTTGTCGCGTAGCACGTATCCAAAGTGACACAGCATAAAGCAATATTATGTTTACAAACATAAGAAGCCATACGTTATGATTATTAGGGCGCCATTGTGACTAGCTGTGCAGGATTGAGATAACACATTAACGCAGTCTGTGACAGCGACACATAAAAAGTGCCCTATCATTCATATGATATGCGTATGCAATGGCTCCAACGCTTGTGTGTTAGTATAACTGAGTATTGATGATCAGTTAAGAAATGGTTTTAACTAAATAATGAATTAGGAGCTCAGCAAAGAAATGTGCGAACGGTTTATGTATTTTTCAAATTAGCTGTGAAATTTATTTCTATTAATTGGAATTTACTTCTCATTTGATTAAAAATCGTTCAAGGCATTTAACCGTTGGCACTTATTTGTGTTGCAGTATTATCGTCATTGCTGTGATTTTCCTTAACTGGTTGATTTAAAACTGCATATCACAGCATTGTCAAAGCTGCAGTTACCGTAGGCTTATTCTATGCTCCCATATTGAATTCATTTCAATCATGAGCAATGATGCTATTATCCACCCTTTGTCAATGCAAACGGAACTATATCATGCAACTTTTGCCAACATGTTATTACTGAAGAGGCATAGCTGACAATGTCTCAAAATCACAAGCATCATCACAGTGACATATTCATTGTGTGTCGTGAGTACAACTCAGGGTAAAGAGGAATTGATCAAGATAAATAAAGCATTTATTCTTCATAGCAGGATGGAATGAAACTCATCATGCTCGATGACTTCCTGCATCGATTAGGCCGAAATACTGTATCACATATTTCGCAAATTCCCAGCGAATGTGATTTACTCTCAGACCAGAATAGATGCAAGTTTATAATATGGATGACCACTACAGACTGCTGGGAACAGAATGCAACTCGTGAATCCGGCCTAAGGCAGGGATGTGCTTTCTGTTGCTAACAATCATTAACATTCGCTCGACACTTTAAAAATGATAGTCGCTAGTGTAACTGTCACATTTAGCGTGAGTGTTAAGCTTATAGGCATGTAATTGTTATTAGAGAATCATCAAATGTTAACACCAGGTGATATGCAAAATAGCTGATATTAAGGATCTCCATCTATCATATTTTTATTCCTAAGCTGTCTGTGTAATTATTGGCTGTTTTTAAGCTATTTTTATGTTGTATCACGAATCAAGGGATAATATGAATGATGAACTACACCGGTTAGTTAATGATGTATATCGATGTATTCTTCTGACTGCTTAGGATTTTATTAATATGGAGGATGAAAATCGGTTGAAATGGAGTACGGTTACTATCGTCAGCTCATTCATGAAATTAGACATTAGACTTTTCATTTGACTAAAAACATTTGAGTTTGATAGGATCATCTTGACAACTGTGTGGCATCTAAATAACTCTCATCAAGCACATTGTTGTGTCCTTTGTTGGATTGTAATCATGTTATTAATTTCTCCTCTCTTCGGTTTTTCCGTCTGAAGTCATGAATTTGAGATCACCCACACTAACTGTTGAGCATAATCTTCCACACACAGTGAATCGTTTGCTTTATTGCCTAGTCATATTACATCTGTCTAGTCTGTCTGTCTAAAAACGGGTCGATGCTATCATGTAGGCAAAGGCCATTAAGTCTGTTGACATAATTTGGTGCCGATCGCTCCTGAAATGTAGACTCATACAAACTTGTTTTCATCACACGATATGCTTTTATGAGGAAATAAATTCTTGGGTGCTCAGTTAGCTGCAAGAGAATACACACATAGTCATATCAAATACGAATACAATTATTTGCTGTATTTCGCCCTAAATATCAACTGCATACCAATCAGAAGTGGTGTGGGGGGAGGGAGTAACGGTGAAGATAAATATCCGACAGTAATGTGGCCAGCTTTATATGCTTTATACGCGTATAATGCTTTGAATTTAATTGCAACCTTGTCAGCCAGAAAAACACGCAATAGATTTCCTGTCTTATTTCGAGAGCAGGGTGAGTGCACCTCATTTTGACACACATTTCATGTATGTATGTCGACATAATAAGCCTTGAGAATCGTGAGCAATGCGACATGCCGCTTATGTATATCTACCCTTCCAGTTGAATGAAATACGATATAATACTATTTCATTTTTGTTGTTCCTTTCGTTGTTAAAAATGTTGGCTGTTATCACAATAATATGTTGGGGTGGCAGACAAAAGGTAATCCATGTGCCATTTATCACTTGTGTGCGTAATTAGTTTGTAGGAACTGCTACTAACGTTTTGAAGCTACCCACATAAGCGGCATGTCGCATTGCTCACGATGAAAAACCGCTTTCTACTTTCAACTTACATCCGCCACATCTAGCTAGTGACCTTTATCAGATACAAATCTGCACAATATGGGAGCTCGCGAGGAACGTTCGATAAATCTGTATTCTTTTCATCTCAGCGACGCACAAATATGATATCCTATAAGGAGCGGAGGTTCTCACACGGTGAACACATGGGACAATTGATAACTGTGAGAATTTTTTGGGAATGGAAGCATTTTAGGGACTGTATGCAGACCGTGTGTGTCTTTGAGTGTTGCTTTATGTGCAGCTCTGTCATACAACATACATTTCTTTGTGTACTGTAATGGTCTTTTCCTAAAACATACACTGAATGGCACAGTTGTTTTCAGAGAGCATTCGTCTCATGATTAGAAACGTGCTTTTGGTGAAAGCATTAGTGTTTGTTTAACGGCTAACATCTCGTTGCTTCTATATAGTAGGTCTCAAATTGCTTTCCACTTTAATGCTGCTCATAAGCGGAGTTACTAAGAAACTTCGCTGCTTATATCTATGGGACGCAGGGGGCGACTAGAGGAATATTCCCAAGTGACCCTATGGAAGTTGCAGCCCGGCAGTGACTTACCCTTCAATTATCACCTTAATAATTAGCTCCTTGAATTGCTTCGTTTTCCTGTTCGCGTTTGTCTCTTTTATCTTCTTGGAATAACTCAAATCTGGTCATGCAGTTCCAGCAGTCATTGATCTATGTACCTAAATTCTGATCATCATGTTCGCTTTCCTACTCTAGTCCTGCATTATAACACTTTGTGCTATTTGACCAACATGTATATATTCGGCGGCACGGGAAGGATGTTGGAATGGATAACTGAACCTGCAAGAAGTTGAAGGATGTAATGATAGCTGATTAACAAGTTTGCAGAGTCATTGGGAAATAACACTTCGGTTACGACTGATTATTTCTGATCAGGTAACGCATGCTTAAGTTGATTGTATGACGAGAAGCAATGCGGTAAGACCTAGTGCACTTTGATTCAGATCCTTTCAAAAAGCATTCAAGGATAGTTCCACTACGCAAGCAAGTTGCTCCAAATACGAAGAGGGAGTCTTGTCATAATGTATTCTAAGTTGTTCGGACATATTGTGGATGGAATGATATTATTTTGCCGAACCATGTGATCCTTGAATAACCATTCTTCTCGATCATCTTGGCATTCATTATACTATACCATTGTTATGACGTATTCACGGGGTCGTACCCTATAACACAGATTCTACCAACTATTGTTATGATAAATTGTTCGTGCGCCGGTGTGTTCAATTTCTTAAGTTAGATTCACGGTGGTAATGCATATAACTAGAGTAATAATGTTACTTAAAGTGTCACAGTGTTTGAATTTGGTAGGCTCTCACTATGCATCGCTTGAGGGGTCTAGTTAATAATGTGGTGATCATCGAAAATGCCACAAACGCAAGCTCAACAACGGTCTATGGTAGCATGTTAACCCACCCCTGTAGTAATATGAATTATCCCTACCTGCGTTCAATGTTTTTTCAATAGGGACGTAACTGTTGTTTAGTGTCAATATATCAAACCGCAAAGGCGACTAGTGCCCGAAGGTTTGATTATCCAATTAACATTACTGTTTGCAGCATCCCTATCAATCTATTCACTCTCACCAAACCAACAGTAAAACAGACCCTATGATGAACCCCATTTGACCCAACTATGTGTATATGACACGAGGCATCTACCACCGTCATGATGTAATGGAATGCCTCAATGCACATACTGTCTGTGCTAAAACAAATGACAAAACTAGCGTCGTAATTGTAATGACGTTAAATGCCAATGAGCCGCAGCAGTAGCCCTACCAACTCGCACACAGTAGTACGTGCTAAGTAAGCTTATCTACTTCAATACTGCTCATAGGGAAGTTACTAAGAGTGTTCGTTAGCAATGCGGGTGATATTAATGCATTGTGCTGCACGGTGATTACTTTCCGGTTTCCTTTCATGCCAACCATCTGCTCTAAGTATAACTCCTCATTCAAGACCGATTTGTATCTAGCATTTTCCTGTTTACAAGTTTTAAAATTGATATCCTTACAAAACAACTGCAGCCTTATAACGGGTTGTGATACCATCCATGTACAGCAATGCTAACTGCAATTATAGATTTCCTTCCATTATTATTCCTCTGGCCATCTCAACAACAAATTGTCACGAAATGTAGCACATAAGGACCAGTGTACTATATGAATTCGTCATACTTGTACGTCTCTTAACATCACAGGCAGCAGCGACGACACAGCCTACAGTAAGCTTCGTGTAGCAAGCTAGTTATCGAATCTTATCGAATATAATAGGCTGGATACTTCAGCAGGGGAAAGGAGAATAATTTGCTTCATCATGGTAAAGAATTTCTGACACCGCCCATCATTGAGCAGCAAATTCTTGTTACAATTTATAATGTACGAAGTCAATCAACCACTCAGGTTCAATTTAAGACGACTTGATAGTTGCTTTGTCATAAATAAAGCGTTAATTGCAACTGTCATCCTTGGCATATATTTACGGATAAACCGTTTGAATTACAGAACAATCCCTAAATTGTTTGGTACATATTTCACTAACACGGGCTTGGTAAAACGGGCCTCTGAGACTTGGGATTTAATTATATATATTATTTCGTTGAATGCCAGCACGGTTATATAACATTTATATATGATATGCAGAGGTAGCAATCAAACCGTGGTATTGCCCTGGACTGCTATTCGCGGTTACTGCTTTTGTTTGCTTGCTTTTACTGTAACAGAGCCTTTGATCCTTTGCCATTAAACACTGGATTACAGTGTAACTTAAAGAAATAATACGATTAGCGAATTCATGTATGGTCGTTGCTCATTATAGTTCTCTATAACCAATAACGATTCTGTGCTATTAAATAATTATTTAGCAGGGGGTTTCCCCTTATGCTATGCTTAAGTTTACCATTCAGCATATATAGAAAATAGCTAGCGTTATCAGCGTCCTACATGGAACGGCATGTGCCTACAACCTATGCAACTGCTCTACATATCATCGTCAGACGCAGCTGACCTGGACTGAGTAGAGTCGATAAAAATAAGCAAAAACATCGAGAAAATATGTCTTTCGATATCAATCTAATGTTTGAAATGATAACGAAACTAGCCGACCTAAATGCATACCACATCGATGACTTGACTAACATGGTGGGGGGTGGGACCAACACATTTTACGCAACCAAACCTTCGTTCTCAATTAACTTCTGGACAGCAAATGGCAACGTTACACCATGGCGCCTCATGATGGCGATCACGGTGTCATATACCTGATACGAACTTATATACATTGCAACAAACCAATCGAGTTACAAGTCATATATAACGCCCATAGTTCATTTTTCGGTCATTAATTATTAATTTTGCATATTCTAATAGTATGAAAAAGTTTAATGCAAATAAAGATATTTTTTTCACTTTTTATTCCTAATATATACTTCTGGTCATCTGAAGGGCGTCCAAGAATGGTGTAGATACTAATTTATACGTAAAAATCCAACCTTTCGTGCCCATATATATATATATGCGTATATTTACGGAATACCGATATTTTGAAATAATGTTCATTCATCGTGAATTGGAAAAATAACATAACTATTAACAACGCATCGCAACAGTCAGAACATCGTAGTTACCAATGTGGAGGCACCAAAGCATCATCACGGAATTCCAGTAGCTGCTGCCATTTCGATGCAAACACCTATTGTAACACTACTTATAGGAGATAACAAAGTTTAGGAAATGCGTGACTGCATAATCAAGCTATGAAGATTTGATTTCGTGACTCTATTGCAGAACAATATTATTAACAGCCGTTAGGCTACATGCAAACTTGATTGAGAATGAAACCGTGCTTAAATATATGTGTTGAATAGCTTTGTGGAGTACTAAATTGCCTTGGTATTCCGTGTTGTATTGATACAATAAGATAATAATTATTTTACGGATACTCGGCTGCTGGTTGCACAGCTACGTTCCTCTTATCAGCTCCCAGTAATAATTCATACGATCACCATGCCACAGTAAATATGGTTTTAGATGGTAAAAAAGAGTCAGAGATAAACACAATTGACAAGGAATTTAGCTTCCTCGTAAATGGGTAAAACCCACAGGCAGTCAACCGGCATGATACCAATTGCAGAACGATATCAAGCATCATGTGTTGGTCCCAATAATTTGTCGACGAGGTGACATGCTACTTCATTGTCAAGTGTGATGATGGTGTCATTTAATGAGGCTCGTTTTGCATTTGACCGCGCCTCGGCAATAGCTAACGATTTGTAATTTAATGAGAGGGCTTCAGTGTAACAGTTTATCCAGCCAATAATGAAGCCTTTACATGATGCGAACTATTTGTGTATTTGTGAAGGTAACATGGGATATTATACTGAGCGATAATTGACGTGTAATGCGTGAATGGTCAGTACGCCAAACCCTGTTAACACTCAATTACCCGATGCTTAAATAAGCCAGTTATGCAATGAATGTATTGCAGCAAACCTAAAATGTTGCGATATAACCATGTACAATTTGTAAGCCAAAACATCTGAAACTCATGTGATCCGTTTTATTTTTCTTATATTATTCCAGATGCAGCACAGAGTCAACGATACTTGGTAGTTCGGTTGAATAAGCAATGTTCAAAATAGAAACCAATCAAAAGATAACTAATGACATTGTAAAATATGTCCAATTATCTCACAATGAATCGTGATGCGATGATACTTTTCCATCTTTTTCTACTCTAGGAAGCACTTGAATCTGAATGCCGTGCTGCTACTGGTATCACCCACAAGCTGGAGTCGACTTGCTTGGCAATAGTTGCGCTTATTTTGAGAGTGGCTTATGGTCAGGTATTCTCCGGCAAAACATAAAAATGTATAACAGGTGCATGTAGTTGACCTCTAATTATAATCACACATGGTGTATGCGACATATTGTTTGTTGGATATATGACATTAAGTACATATAGTTAATGCGGTTAGTTTGACAGAATTGTACCATCTATAACTTACATTGCACCAAGAAAATGACAAATATATATTAGGGTTGGGGCCAAAGCCTTCTTGAGACAGCAATAGTTTATTTGAGATTTGAAGATTGCTCGAGCCATTTTAACTACATTTTGTAATATACTACTGAACTGCATTCCCATGTTTTGATGCATTTAGCTCAGTCGTTCTGAACCAAGAGACAATTACGAAGTAACAGTGGGACTACCATTAACATTCTAAAGACAAGGCCAGGCCTACTAGGGTATGGTATGTATAACCACGGTATCCACAGACTATCGCCTTTTAACAACTGTATCGGGATGTTAGGGTATTAGCCGTCATAGACTTTCCATCCCACAGCGACTAAATCGGCTGATTCCCGCGCGCTCATGTGAGTGAATGTGTATGGAAGCATGTGTTTGTTGTGTGTGTGTGTGTGTGTGTGTGTGTGTGTGTGTGTGTGTGTGTGTGTGTGTGTGTGTGTGTGTGTGTGTGTGTGTGTTGGTGTGTGTTTGTGTGTTCGTTTTATGTTACATGAAACCTACCCTAATCCTAAGTTAGCCATTATTTGTAGCCTTCAAGTGTTTTGCCAAATTCCCAATGCGCAAAAGCGATCTTGGATCCAAATTGACGTAATGACCCTCTCGGCGCTATTGATATTGTGGCTAGAGTTTCTATACTGTATAAATAATGGATACAGGCTTCATCATATCGTCGTTTGCGTTCTGTGTTATATTCGCCGCAGTTCGTCGTCTAAACGAAGGCATCCAGTACTAAAATATGCGGAGATAATGTTATTAAGAATCGGTCGGGTGCCTTATGGCATTTGTACATGACAGTTCTATGGTCCATAAAAACTGTCATGGTTAAGTGCTGCTGACTGTTAATGCGCAATAATACATCCAGGAGACTTGCTGATGAGTAGAACAGTGTTATCTTTGGTTGCATCACACTAGTTGAACGCCGTTAATACGTTGCGCCTATGCCCAGTGGAATGGCTGCGCTCGAATTTTATCACATTGCACTTCTATCCAATATCTGGCCGAATATTCGTCAAGCGTATATATGGCTACTGTTAAATATCATCAAAGCAATCTCTCCGATTGTGTACTCTTTGTCAATTAAATTACTCATTGTGAGCTGTATTGACTGCTATGATTAGTGAATGTGTACTTGGAGTCGCTGCTGACGACGGCCAAGATACTAGTTTATACGTATAAATCCAACCTTTCGTGCCTATATATATATGCGTATATTTGCGGAATACCGAAATTTTTTAAATATTTTCTGTCATCATGGATAAGAAGATGTAGATGTGATAATTGATATCGTTTCGCGTACTTATTAAAAGTCGTAGATAGACAGATAATAACAAAAATACAGTTTGTTCATATTTATGCATATATACGAATATATGTGTGTGTGTGTATATATATATATATATATATATATATATATATACATATATATATATATATATATATATATATATATATATATATATATATATATATATATATATATATATATATATATATATATATATATATATATATATATATACATATATATATATATATTTATATTTATCTATATTTCATTATGTTATACATGCCGGTAAACAATAGCAATTCCTATGAAATATTGAGAGGACTCAGAGTTGACTTCTTTTATCATGATCAGCAAATAACGGATAGTTTTCAATCAATAATGGATGATTATTTATTGTTTACTGCCAGCATGTGTGGTTCGATTGTTCTTGTTGTACTCTCGCCAATAGATTGATCATCGGGATGTCAAGGGTTTATTAAAGCAACACCCGCTTTTATCGATTAGTACAAATATTTCATTAGTCGGATTCAGGCGTTGAATAATGTACCAAGTGGAATATTTGAGTTATTGGCAAGATTCGGAAAACGATTCTCGATGCGCTGCTTAGTAGAATCTTGTATTTTCCTATTGAAACATGATTATTTGGTATGAAAATGTGTTGCTTCAAATAGTTGCATCATTATGAAGCCACAACTGTTTGGCAAGCTAACGTACCTATGGTCATTTGCAAATAAAACACTCTGTGTGTTTTGATGCCCCCATTGTGTGAAAAATACAGAATCGAGATTGGCCGGATGAATAGTGTTCATGAAAAGGTGAATAACGCTAATGACAACGGTCGGGGCAGATCCTTGTCAATCACTAGGATACACGCAGCATAGCTATCAGACCAACCAGTCACTCTGAGAAGTCTTCTAATCAAAATATTCAATCAGAGGTTAGAGCAAACTTCATTCATTTCCATTGTACGGAACCCATTCAAACTCCCTTGGAGACCCCGGAGTAGACATCGGGGTTGCTCTGCGCTGTATCGTGTCGGCTCATGCAAGTGTCCGTGTTGTGGCCGAGCTCTTCCGGTGGCTACCGGTGTCCTCCGCAGTACAAAGAATCAAGATCCTGACTGCGTATTTGTATATAATAACAATACAAGGAAATAGTTTCGAACCTGGCTCAACTTCATCCAACAATATTGACGTTATGATATCGTCGCAAGACACCTGGACATTTAGAAACGTCAGATAAGATAATGTACATCTTTAGATTCGTCTCCCACATGAAAACTCCAGTATTCCAGTAACTTTGTCGCTTGCACCTTTGCAACATACAACATATTATGACGTCAACAATAGCAACCGTCACTTGTTTGTTTTACGAAAAGCTACATTTGTTGGAATTTTCATTTCATCTCGTCACAACAATAATCACATGTGTGGGTTTGAAATCAAGAACAAATCGCAACCACGCAACTTGCTAAGGGACGTTCCTGGTTGGTTTGCCAGTGAACATAGTATGCTTTTCTTACCAGAGTCGGTAAAGCGTCAAAATCAATGACTTTGTGATAAATTCTGTACAAATATGGAAGATAAAAATAGAACGCGCGCATTATATCGATATATTCATAGTCATTACGCATGCGCCGAATAATCACATGAAATTAGTCTTTGCCATTACAAAACAGGTCACATAAAAGATCAAACCTGCACATTGAATGTTATAAATTTAATTACCACTTGCTAGCGTTGAGATTCGTTCGAATGTACCGTCAAAGGAAGCCTTCTATATCCAGACTATGCTGCCCAAATCGTTAAAAAAGGTGCCGCGGAATTGTGAGTGTGATAAGCCAGAACAAATGATTGCCTCTCCTCCATGTGACGTCATTGCACGCCGTGAAGCCAACAAATAAACACAATCCAGCAGTATTCGTTTTTATGTTCATGCAAAGAAGCATATCATTAGTATTCTAGACATGTTGGTTCGAAGTAAAGTCGCTGGAAAGAATAATTTCAACCTATCTACGTTATGTGGTTCTAAAGAGACTATTGTACGGTCCCGATGTGATGCATGAAGAGATCCACAATCATATGTTATCTATGTAGTACTGATGTTAATAGCTGTCGTAATACGGCGCTGTATATTGAGATCCATAGAAACGCTACCACCTAGCAACTGGGCGTACACATGTTATGTCATGGAGATATGATGAATAAGCCTCAGACATTAAATTGGTTTCCATAAGTATTCATTATTAATCCTATTGCATCCAAGAAGATATCCACAGAAGGGTTGCTTTAGGTCAATGAGCATTCTCAATGGTTATTTGTTCTCCCACACATCGTAGAATTGCATCTTGAATAATTTAAGCTTTTCTATTTCACCCAGTGATCTCGTGCTAAACATCTACAGGCCATTCTTTCTCATCGGTAAGACATTATCCAAGGATAATTGGATTCACAAACGTACAGCATTAATGAAATTCTGTATGTAAGTCCAATACGATATTGGATATCACACAAGCGTTGTCTTCTGTGAGTCGCATAGAGGCCGTATGCCGACTTTTAGATATCTGTAGAGGTCTGCATTAATTGTTAACCAAGCTTGTGAATTGTCATCTGCAAACCAATGTCTCATAAACTCTTTTTATTCCCCTGGCTGTGCACATCTTCAGTCACTATCGCTCAAGACTCACGCAATAATGATTACCCTCAAGCATGGATGTATTATCTGTCGAATGCAAACCTGCAAGTCAGCCATAGTCAAACATACCTTCGCCCGACAATATTAATTTCTGGTACATGACTGCGTGTGAAGAAGAGCTACAAATAATTGTTTTGACAATGATTATAAATGTATGAGGCACGAGAGTATGTGGCGTTGGCTACGTGTGGGGTTAAAAGTAAGTCACCAACGCAACAGAAGTGTCCTATTTTGTGGTTTGTTGTAAATCACTTTATACACACACACACACACACACACACATATATATATATATATATATATATATATAATATATATATATATATATATATATATATATAGATTAGATTATTCATCCCATATTGCCCACACACCTCGTCACATCTCACCCTTTCTTGTGTACCACTTGACATGCATAGTCCTTCGTTCATGCTAGTATTCCATAATCTACCTGGTATTACACGTAGCGGGTATAGGTACGTTGACAATGGTCTGCTTAGGGTTGCTTAATATTGTGAATTATCCACATTAACGATCCCCGAGTGAATATTGTACCAAATGGAGTGGGTGAGTGAGCGAGTGAGTGAGTAAGTATAGTTTATAACGGTATACTAACACCCATTGGTATATGGCGTCTCGAAAAGTGAATAGATAAGTTTGACCTGAATAAGCAGCCGCCTTCTAGGACAAATGGTAAAAAAGACGAAAATCAAACGGCCGACAGTAAAAAATAAAAATGCCAAAGATTATCCTATGGCAAGTCGCCACCACCCGATTTACTGGACCAGACCATCGCAACCTCTCGTCAAGTCAAAATCTTGTTGTGTTGAAGATATGTCCCTAGCAAGGACTTCTATTCTCAAAACCTTGGATCCAATTGCCCACCGGCACGAGCCGCGACCCACAGCCAACATGTTACCCCCTATTTTTCGACGATTACGATATGCAGAATGATACAGTGGACCTATTGTACTCCGGACACACAGGGGGTTGTTACCGATGAAATATGTATTGGCAACTACAGTAATGGACACTTTGGGGAATGATTAATGTTTGCTTAGTAAACATTGGTGAGAATAACTAAATGACCAGTATTGTTTTACCACAAAAAGTTAACATATTGGTTCACTCTGGTGTTGGTACACTGTTGGTAAACACAACTGTCTCGTCCATCGTTTTTGTATCTGGTCGGATAGATCGATGGAAGATGCGGAGTGGGAGCGAGTGTTTGTGCGCGTGTACGTACGACCAAACTGGTACCTTTGCACTCCTGGATGGTTAACCAGACTCTACAAAATGTCATAGGAAGCATCATTCTAGTGCTTATCCACAGTATTAAATTGCATCGGATTGCTAGTTTTTAATCTTGTTTGAAGTTATGAGAGTAAGTGACATTCGCGAAATATGTGATACAGCATTTTCGGCTCTTAAAGGTAGACAGGAAGTAATCAAGCATAATGAGTTTTATGCTTTGCTGCTGTAAAGAATAATTACTATATTCATCTTGATCAAGCAACGGATGCAGATGGTGCCAATTTAATTCCTTGTACCCTGGGTGGAAAACACGTGACACAATAAATAAGTTATGATGCTCATGTTAGTGATTTTGTTATATGAGACGTTATCATGTGTGCATCTTCTATTTCTCTGGTATGATAGATTGTTGGAAAAATGTTAATTATAACGTTGCGTTGGTATTGATAGTGAGCAGATGATAGCATTATATTCTTCACGATTAAAATAAATTCCATGTGGGAACAGGACAAGCACGTATAGCCCGCGATTGCCCCAGCTTGCACCATGCTGTGATTTGCAGTTTTACACCGAGCAGTTATGGAGGATCACATTACTGACGACAATGCTGCATCATAAATTCGTGCACAAGGGTTAATGGCTTGAACGAATAAGAAATCTATCACGACGAATAGAAATATATTCTACAGCTAATTTATAGCAGATAAAAAACTTTTGTACACTTCTTCGTAGTGCTTCTAATTTCCCATTTTGTTGATAACATTACTTAACGTATCACCAATCGATTATACAAACACACTAGCGTTGAAGCCATCACATACACACACCATATGAATGATATAGCAATTTATGTGTCGCTGTGCAAATGCTGAACATAGTCTGCGTCTATGAGTTATCTCAAGCCTGTACAGCTAGTCACAATTGCGTAGTAATAATACCAATGATGGGCTTTTTATGTTTGTAAGCATAAACATTGCTTGATGCTGTGTCATTTTGGCTATGTGCTACGGGACGACATTGGTCATTCGTATTGTCATTATCTTTATCAATGAATGGATGGACATGTATATAAGCCAATAGATATGCATTTTGTAGATCCCATAAAACCATTGTTCTTGCGCAACAGTATAAATTCTAAACACCATCTCAATTAACGAGCTATATCATTCCATCATTGTGACGCCGAAACAATCGTCACATATTTTACCGCTTTTATAGTCAACAAATTAATGTCATTTCACCAGCTTGGCCAATATATGCCTATGTGATATCTTCATACCAGCTTGTGTCCATTTGTTGAATGAAATAGTGTCATTACATTTTTTTTATGTGCTGTTTGACGACAGTGCACGCAGGTATATAACTACTGGTCTCTAATCAGCTATCAACCGTAATATTATTTTAGCTCCTCTTTTGCATCTGGTATATTTAATCGAAGTAACGCTTGCAATTTGCTCTAGAGCAACCACGTTACGACCATGAAACTATGCCAGTGGAGGCCTCGTTGGTTCGTCATTGAATGAGATTTATGCACCAAGTAGTGCTGCTGATGGCAGTTCAGTGTATGCATCACTGGCTGTCAAGTAATATCTGCGAAAAGCACAGAAAAATACAATCCTAGGACGGTTATTCAGGCTCCGTGTATTAGAGTTTCCACGGAGACACATTGCTGTTTCTCATAATACAATATTACGCTGCATAAGTGTATTGAGCAAGATTAATATATGCTTTGAGGGTCGCACGAAATTGGCGCCTGCAAACACTCAGGGTTCAGTGGGATCAATAAGCATATTTACATAGCACATTATTGTCAGCACTCGTCATAGTAAATAAGTTCGTCAATGCCAAGAATGAAATATAATGGACCTTCACAACCTTGGTTTAGTAGTATTACTTATTTCATCATATGCCTCATATATCTAGCAGATGCGGGTAAAACGTTTTGTGGATATCATGTTTAGACTAGTGATTAATAAACGGGTGGCGGTGTGTCGGACAGACCTGTATCATTGCGATTCCATTGAAGAGTCGAACATGAAGTATAGACTAAATACGAAGCTACCATGTCGCGATTGATCTCTTATCAAGTGTTCAAGTATTAGCTTATTATTTGGCCGCTATCAAACGAAGATGCGGGAATGACAGACACAAGCTTATCCTAAATACCATTTATCATTTGTGGGCATAATTATTGCAATCGTCTGGTAATTCCCTCCACATTAGCGGCATCTCGCATTGCTCAAAACGGAACCACTACCGCTCCAGTTTCGACTTATATCCGCCACATCTATTTAGTGGCCTTTATCAGATATAGATCTGTGCCATATTGGAGCTCGCATAGATCTTTCATTAAATCTGCATTCTTTTCATCACCGCGACTTAAAAATATGATAGCCTGTGAGGTGCGGCGGTTAGCACATGGGGCAGTCAAATACTGTGAGCAACTTCAAGGATTGTTAGCATTTTACGGACTGCATGTAGACCGTGTGTGTATTTAAGGGTTGTTTTATGTGCAGTTCTGCCAATCGACCATTTATGTGTGTCGTAAGGGTGATTCAGATGTCCGTGTCTGAATAGGACATCAATACAGGCAAGCTATGCGCTATTCCATGGAAGTGCATTATTTTATGGAACAACGGCAAGTTATCAATCGATGCTCAGAATGGACTCAAGGCTTTGTTCCGTGCTGTCTGTTTCTATATGTAATACAGTCATAATTCCAATACATAAAGTGAAAAGTAACAGTAATACTGTCTGCGCTCATGTAGGATGGGGCTTAGGAGGGCTGAGGGTTTGCTACATGCTACTAGTATTGGAAATTCGGGCGTTCTCGCGCCCGGGTCGACAACTAGCAATGAGTTTAGATACATGCATAGTGACACATGCATAGTGACAGCTACTGCTTGTCAGGTTTACACCAGTACCAACTGATGTAGGCCCCCAACACGTGGGTGATGTATATATCTGACCTAGCTTGGGACACCGCAAACGAAAGCAATGCTATATATATTAAAACCTATTGAGATAAAAAAGGGAGTCTTGATGTCTTTATTATACCGCTAGTTTCGGCTCACTGGGATAAGATAGAGTTTTGGTTAAATATGATTTCCACTCCGATTACTCCTTATATCCGTGCACAACAATTTACAATCTATGACCACTAACATTAGGTGTTAGAGTAAGGAATGCCTCCACAGAAGATTGACATATTGCAACTTTGTTATGGCATTGTCCTAAAGCATGCAGGGAATGGCACAGTTGTTATCAGAGAGCATTCATCTCAAGATAAGAAACATGTTTGTGATAAAAGTGTCAGTGTTTTTTGAGTATTGATAACGGTTCAACAGAATGATAACTCTGTGTTGCGTTTATGTATACAGGTTGATGCGCGTCAAGTTGCCCTAACAACTTTTGTTGAGCAAACGAACTGCGTAGTTCATGATACGACATCGATAAATAAAGGGCCGATGTGTCCAAGCACGAACGATTCATTTATGTACTTATACATACACCATGGATACAGCGCGGAGCCTGATCACATACACCACTATAGACACAATACCGCGGGCTCATAGCGCTAGTAAACATGTCAACCAGAATGCCATTGCGAGTTAAATAATGGAGTGAATTTCCTAGACCTATCATACTGACATTAACAAGATAATATATGACCTATTTATTGCTATACAATCAGCGAGGTAACTTCAAAGTTGTGGCGGAGCGTAACAGGGATTTACTGCGTGTCTATCCCTTCTATTGAAAGAGTAAGGGAGAACAAATAATAATGGATGAATACACTCATCAGATGATACACAGGGGCAGGCTATGTATCAAATATGATGATGAATACCCTACCAGATGATACGCAGTTTGTGCACTATAATGATGATTACACCACAAGATGGTGCATAGCGCCAGGACGTTGGTTTTTAATGACGTCAAATCCCGATTCTTTATCTTTTAATGCCTACATTATTCTGTGAAGGTCATTACAAATGAAAAAAATCTAAATCCTTTCCTCACATCTGTCAGGTTTAAAATTGTGTTTGTACATATATCAAACTGAATGGACGATAATAATTGATATCATATTACTGGCATAACATATGTGGAGGCATGACAACGCAAGTCTAATTTGACACCAACAACAGACAACAACGTCAGTCCCTTGGTGAACCATGGTCGTACCCATCGTAAGTATCAGAGAATAAGATCCTGAATACCATTCAAAAAAATATGTAACTATACGAATGCCGATAATGCAGCTTATTCCAGTGCAGTTCGCCGTGTTAGCTAGGGCGGTAGCATAAGAAAACGCAATGCCCACTGAAATACGCGGTTTATTACTGTGTATTACAAAGCATTGATTTGCGTGGCATTGCAATCATACCGTCCTGTAATATATAACTAAAAATCTTCTAGTGTTCAGGAATTTTACTTGTCATGGTAAATCTAGATAAGGCTTTGTGAGAACACAACTCGCAAATAAATATCTGTACCGTGCATATTGGATGGTCCTCCAATAAATGGGTTTCTCCTCAAAATCACTATAAAAAGAGGTCCAAGAAAGCCCCTCTCTAAAGCCCAATCTATTTCGCTACCATTAATCCCATCAATCATGTAGCAGGCTTTAGCAAGGTCATATTATCTGAAGCTTTTCCACATTCGAATGTACTATAGCACTTGCATGCTGACTATGACCAGTGACAAAATGGTTTTGACAATGGCATATATTGCATACAAGAACCACACATGACGCTGGCAAATTCACTAAAATATTGATTTGAACTTACCTTTACGAAGCATATGCCGATCCACAATAGTAATTATTAGAATTTTCAATGATAGCCTATTCAGTGCGGCTTCTGTTTCAGAAACCTTTATGTACATTAACACCAAAGGGATAACAGAATCATAACAACAAACATTGATCCAAACACGAAATCACTCCTTGTCATGGAGCATATTGCCAAACCATCCTATATGCTTCATAATAGACATAATAGGTTTTTAGAGAGAGTGTGCACGGTATATGTCGGTATAATAGCGCATGCATTGTTATACGGCAAGTTGCCAACACATCTTAGACAGCATGACGGCATCAAACAAGCAGCTGGAATGGTTATTTGAGCAGAGACGCGTTCGATAGGCAAGGGACGCTACATGATAAGAGCGGCCTGCGCTTCAAAATTTTCATGGATGAGCCATGCCCCAATTTGGCGGAGGAAAAATGGTCCCAATGGCAGCATGTACTGCAAATTGTCTTTGCGTTGATGTTCTATTCGTCCCATACCAATTCTCCCTTACCATTCCACGGATTGGCTATGGTAGATTAACATTAAGTACGCAGTGAGCAATGACAAAATGGCTTAGGGATTGAAAGTGAATAAAGTAAATGCATTATGGCAGGCACGCCCTACAACTCGGCCGTCAGGAGCAACGGATGTGCCTTTGATCATCCGCCAGGACGGGATCACTTCATAATGCTTATTTACGTGTAGCTTTCCCTTGTGTTATTCATCTTCCCACACCATGATCAAAAATGTATTTAAGTCGTATTTTACTTACGTCTCTCTCGTTATATTATCGCATCTCCGCCCGTCCTTGGTACAAATCCACATGCATGGCAGGAGCACCACCATTCATAATGTGCATTTGTATTTATATTGTATTTTTTGCAACATTGCATGAATAGACTGCATTATTGATTACCTCATGTATTATTTGAATACGTTTGAATGCCCAGACGCCTTCCGCCACATTTGGATCGAGCAACAGGTATATTTTGCAGCGTCAATTTATAATACTTGTTGAATGATGCTAAGCGCATTCTTTCTCACAGCTTTGAAATGCTTTACAAATATATGGTGACTGACAGTCATTTTGAAATTCTAGAAGAAAGATCCATTATTTTGTGCACCTTGTTCTGTTCATTGGTTCAGAGAATGTCATTTTACGTATCTTATCAGGCCCTTATTACTTATTTATACCATAAAAGTAAAGCGAGCTTTCGACCTGAATTAAGGGGCAACACACCAGTGACCTTCTAAAGCACCTTGAACAGCCAATCGACTCGATCATTGCGGTGTGCATTAAACTAAACTATTGTAATGACGTCTTCACGGCGTCATACACTATAACATAGATTCTATCAACTATTGTTATGATAAATTGTTCGTGCGCCAGTGGGCACATTTCTAACATTAGATTCACGGTGGTAAGGCATATTTCATGTTAATTCAACAGCAATAGCGACTGTTCACATGCTACCTGCTTCTTTTTTATCCGCGTAATAATATTACTTAAAGTGTGACAATGTTTCAATTTGGTAGGCTCTAACTATGCATCGCTTGAAGGGTCTAGCTAATAATGTTGTGATCATCGACAATGCCACAAACGCGAGTTCAACAACGGCCTGTGGTAGCCGTAGTGACGTTACTGTTGTTTAGTGTCAATATATCAGACCGACTAGTAGCTCTCCACAAGGCGACTTGTCCCCTGAAGGGTTCATTGTCAGATTGACGTAACTGGTGAAGAGAATAACAGCAAAAGCTATCAATGAACGTTTAGCAACTGTCACATATTACATCTAATCTGTTGGCAAGAGGATAACTAATAAGCTGAGCTTGTTCTATGATGAAAGCATACTGCTAGCTCCTGAATGGCTACATTTATTTGTTGCTGTGTTTGTCAAAACTGTCGTAACACTAGTCGCCAGGCCTAGGGCGCGTTGACCCAGGAAAATTGATAGTCATTGGCGCAGCGCCGAAAAATTAATGGCCGAATACTACTGCTAACCGATCATATGCTATTGTTGAATTGGGCTTTTGAAAACAATAAACAGTACGGGATGTCAATCACTTACGATTCTCACGCCCTCACTGACGACAAATTCGGCTTTGCTTTTGATATAATCTATGTGTGATATGCATATGATGGTATTTTGATAATATCTGTATCACTTTTTGGCCAGGGAACATATGCAATTGGTTATGACAAAGCCGGATAAAATAAGGCGACTTCAGAAACAGTGAACATATACACGAATAGTTGCTATACGCATCGTAAATTAAGCTCAGAATTTGCTGCTGTAATATCAATTTAAACAATAAAGGCAAGAAAGTTATCTTTCTTGATACATTTGGGGCATAACTCAGGTAGGGTCGTTTTCTCATTAAAAACATCACGATGTCTGTGGTTACACTGCCAAGCAAACTTATTTATCGTAATATGGAACTAAGCTTTGAAGTTTTTGATACACAGAGCAATTGTTTTGACCGTTTATGTCACATAGTCTAGTTAAAGATATGAACAAAAAGCAACCTTCTGGATAACATTTACCACAGATGTCGATGTCTTACTCACGCTTATCACGTCCGTCTGAAATTGCTTTTAACTGCAATTCTACTCATGACTAGGGTAACAAAGGTATTTCTTTGCTTGTATCCATAGGATACAAGTGACGAAAAGAGGAATTTCCCGAGCGCCCCGCTGTCTGGCTTGACTTACCCTTCAATTATTACCCTGATTATTTGCTCCTATATTTTAGTCTTGCTCCAGACGGCTCGTGCTTCTCTTATCTAAACTTAAATCTGATTATACAGTACCAGCAGCATCTAAATACCTCAGTTCTGATATTGCTTTCACTTTCTTCTATTGTCCTGTCTTGTCCTATCCACTTGATGTATTCCACCTTTTGAGGAGGAAGTCGGATTAGATACCGTAGTTCCGTGTTGCTGTAGGACGTAATGATAATTGATAAACACGGTTGCTTGTGAGCTAGCATTTCCATCGTGACACTGGGAAACAACACCTCGGTAAATATTATGGCGCCAGGGTTGTCTGAGTAGTCTAATTTACGATATTATTCCAAAACAGATGAAAAAGTGGTATCCAAATTTCATAACAAGTGATTGATATATGCAGCTGAACGGCCATAAAAATTTTCCTGTTGTTCAAGTGCGGCGCCGCATTTTACGACGGTTGTGTGGCAATTGTGTAGGAGTTTGAAAGGAAACAAATAATATATATATTATTTTGCAACATGTAACCATAGAGCCCGCCAGTGTCTGATAATTTATGCACTCATTGCATTTGACAGATATCCACCCTCAATGTAACTTAAGTGATAGGAAAATCCTCAGGTCGATATGTGTCGAAGGAAAACAAAGGTAATAACTCTCCGAAATACAGCGCAATTGACATCTCGCAGAAGAGTATAGGTGCATTGTTGGTTGACAAGCACGTATATCTGAGAGCAGGGTTCATTATTTAAAGACTTTGAGGGAGACTTTTGTTGCACAGACCATACACTGTGTAGGTGATTGTCACTTGGTACTCCGACATCCGGGTTTTGTGCGTGCAATCAATGGCATCAAACCACACAATACACAACAATTCCCATGTATCTTCCCTACTCCGTTCCAAACCACTCAATCCTAACAAACAAACACTCCCTTGTCGCATGCAGAAATAACAATATCGGCCATATTGTGTACAGCATTAAGTTAAGTATACCCATTTAGGAGCTTTATCAGGTAATGATTGGGCGCGTGCTCTTTATTGCAGAGCTCCGGATGAGGTACACCTACATATGCGCTAGCAGCTGCCTTTCATCGGTTACTGTAGTGGACATAGTAGAATTTATGAATTTACGATGGGGTCTGCAAGAGGTGTAATGCTTAATAAGAAGGACTAGCGATGCCGACAGTCGAAGCAGGTGCACAAATCCCGATGGGGCGTACGCATACATATGGTTTTTACTGTAATTAGAAGGATGCAACATATTACCGTGAATCGTTATCATTTATTGGCTCAAGTTCGCGAATGCTTTGATTCTTTATAGGATTCCTGACCAATCAAGGAAACATATGTAATTATGGGGCAGCGTATAAATATTTTAGTTCCAAAGACTTCAAACATATATTAGTGGTGCTTTTTACAATTAATCTGTATTATCTATTAGGGCGACGAAACTAATGCAGAAAGAACAAAATCATCAAAGTGCAATCGTAGTTTTGAATTCGGGGCATATTCACCAAGACAGCCAGATAACATGGCCGCGATAGTGATAAAACAGTATGCATGACTTAGTGGCACCGTCGCCGAACAGCCCTGAAGACATGTCTTGGGTCATTAGATCATTTTTACGGAGAAGAAGCGCGAGTACCTCGCTGTGGTGCTGCATTGTCACATGATTGCGCGTAGGTATTGATCGTTTTCCCTTTGTTGTGCAGCGCTTACAGAATTATAGCTGTTACCCACAACTCGAATTAACTTAGCAGTGGGTGTCGTAGAAATGTTCCAAAGCCTTCATCGGAATCGATTACACAGCCACATAATGGTAACTAAATATTTGTTAAGATCGCAGGTACCCGCTGCTTAGTTCAAAGAACGAGTTAATGTGATACTATGTAATCCACTAAAGCTCCATTTGCAGCTTTTCATTCTGTAATGAATGATCTGAACGCTTAATGAACCTCAATCGAATGCAGACACAGTTCAAAATCGTTTAATCAAGCTGATGCAGTATCAATGGCTGCTGTTATATCATACCATGTCCGTGTTACGACGCACATATTATCTGATAAGTGAGCAGTTGGATTGGTAAGGAGATTGTTCACTTATTTATAACTTCCAAATGATTTGTCACTCGCAAAACGGACACCACAGAAATATGTCGTTGCATATTTTCATATGCACTGCCTTTTGTCACAAGCAAGCATAGCGCTGACTGGTGTCCAATATAACTCCGCAGTAATAGAAAGTGTCTTAGGCTACTGTGCAGAGAAAGGCGAATGCCTGTGACGGCTGTGGCTAATGTGACCAATATAAGTTGGAAACTATAGCAATACAACGGTGATTGAGTACGCATTGGTATGCGCCAACCTAGGTAAGAGGATGCTGTGTGGTAAAACGACGAGAAGAAGCGTGGCTATAAGGCTGTTTATTGTGTAGTTAACTACCAAAGCTATGGTGTACGGCGCTAACGTTCCAGATGTGGCACGCTACAACTTACTCTAATTCGTGTGATCTATACGACTTTTCTTCAATGCGTGTGATCGATCTTAACTAGTACCTACTGTACGCAGAAGCATAGTTTGGCTAAACGACGAGAAGAAGTGTGGCTATAAGAACTGTATATCGTGCAGTGGACTACCAAAGCAATGATGTACGGCGCTTATGTTCCAGAAATGGCACGTCACAACCTTCTGCAATGCGAGTGATCGATCTTAAGTAGTACCTATTGCACCCAGAAGCACAGTTTGGTCTTTGGTTCTTAGCTAGTGTGGTAAATATTGCTGGGCAGTATTAGTTTATCCTCGTTATGCATGCAAACATACAAAGCAATTGTATTGATATATTTATCTAGACATTTCAACGCAGAGGAAGCTACCCGAGTGTGTCCGTGTGTGTCTGTGTATGTGTGCGTGTCTGCGTGTTTGCGTATCTGCGTGCAATATGGAAACCATTGATGTTAATATGGAACAATGCAATACTCTTGACCATGGACCATATCTTCCATCCAATGTATTCGTCGTATCAGTTAATACTGGTCCATTTTTTTCGCTATAACTCTATCACACATTTGTAGCTCTAGTTCGAAGTGTTCTTACAACAAATATGATGCACATGTGTGCAATTAACCTGTCCTATAATTCATATTTGGACTTATATTTTTCTTTGTTCAGGCTGTGGTACTCCAGATACGCGCCACCCAAGCTTCAATTATCTGTACATTAAAACACCCACTGCTGTTGATCTACAATATATGTCAATACACACAAGCGCGCAAACTCTTACACGCACATGGATGTTTATTCATGATGCACCTGGCTAAGGAAGATGGCACGCTTCTGGCACCCCCATTAGTTACATTGTTGTTTACCAGTCCTGTCATATCATAGGTAGCGATAACATGGTGATAAGAGAAAGCACGATTCAACAACGGCCTAAGGGAGCATGTTCACCAAAGCTTGTAGTGATACGAATCATCTCTTCCATTGCCTAATATTTATTAAAACAGTAACATTATTCTCAATGAATGCATCTCAAGCGTTTTATCAGACGCAATTATCGCGCTAATTCAGACTAAAATAATGCATTGAGTGGCACATCAAGCAAATACTATGTTGTTTTTGTGGCCAATCTACTTGATATATATTAAAGTATATTGCATGACCAAATTACTTGTTTCAAAGCATGTTGATATCACCAGCGACGGATCTTGCAGCATCTTACCAATTATGATCGTACATCCTGTCATATACTATGCGGGATGGTTATCACAGAATAAACGATGTGGGAGCATATAAGAGCTTCAGCAAACTCTTTTTGATGAGCTGCTCAGCAGACAAACTTATATATATATAAATATATATATATATATACATATATATATACATATATGTATATATATTATATATATATACATATATATTATATATATATATACATATATTAGTTTTATGACTATAAAACCGGTCCAAAGTTTTACATGATCCCCATCGAAATGACATTATTCACTAGTTATGCTCGTGAGTCCCTAGAAGTGTCATGAAAAAGCAAAGATAAAACGCACACTAGCTGATGTTTACAAGCTTACTCTCTATCTATTTTAATGATTTCATTCAACCCTAAATACCCGATACCGGTATCCTAATGACCTCGATAGGCGCTACTAAGTAAACAAACGATATTCAGAGACGATTGTTAATTGGCTTCCAACAAAAATGTTCCGAACAAATATTCAATCAAGCTCCTGATTAATCTATGCTTGATTATGTTGTCCTAGGCAGTGATAAGTGATTAACTTCGAACACACTCACTTGCCCCAGTACGAATCGGTATAGAAGCTGTAGTGTTGTGCAGCTGGAAAGCGAGTAATATGGAGATGCAGCGTGGTAGGGGACATCTTCTAAACTAATAATGCCCAATATTGACCGCATTCTAACTGATATATGTCGAAATAAGAATGCATGCCAATTTTGGCTTTATGCAAAGCATATCTTAGTGCGATAGCACAATATGACAATGAGCTGCACTTAGTCTGGAGTTTTCTCGCACTAGCTGTAAAATGAAAACCATCCGTAGTGTGTCGCATAACATGCCATCAAAGTACATCAACATTATAATCACCAGCTTTCGAAGACAGTTACAAAAATGAAAGACTGAAGAACCACTAACGTAACAGGGGTATGTTTCATGCTATACTCATTTCTACGTAAACATCATCCGTCTGCAACACACAGGGAGCTCAATTACTCTATACACAACAGATCTATAACATCAGATGTTATGCAGTAAATATATTAAACTAAATTCGTTAAACCCCAAAACCATGAACACTTGAACATAGAGGAATATTACTTTCATCCCCTCAGTGCAATAAAGTGTTCTTTACTTCAACGAAATACCCTCAAAAAGACCATGTCGTTAACGGCGTTGTTTTATGTGCTATAATAGTATTATATGCTTCCACACAATATTTGATATAGTTACAAACATGCCTCAAGGATGTCAAAGAAGCACCAGAGATACTGGGAAACGGCACGATAGGAGATACTACATCAGCCAGTACATGCCTTTAAACAGGAGAGAGATAAGATCAGCGATCATCATGTTGTGATACCGAGATCTCGTCGCTGAACTGTGTTGATATTATACACCATAACACTCAAATTGTCATATGAATTGGAAGATATAAAATCATTCTTCTACATTCCGTTGTCAATTTAACTACGCTGACTAAACTCATAGACCATATTTCTGAAAAGTGAAAGTAATAGCAGTTCGATATGGATTTAAGACAGAAACGACTACAGACGGTAGCTAGTTACTATTTGACAACGGTTAAAACTCAGATCTACTGCCTTCGTCCAATGTATGTTTTGACTAGATCTATTTTACAGCTTTATCGTAATATCCCGAAAAAAAATGTATCCAACGCCCCGAAAGGGATCTATCAATCAATGCTTAATGAGTGGGATTACCATTGTCCGGACGTGGCAGAGGGGCTGCCATATTTTTATCGGTAGTGTCACGATACATTATTTTATAACCACTCCACCAGGAAACATTTGGTATCTTTTCTTATTAAATAACACAAGAGTGCAGTCGTGAACCAAAGATCGGATTACAGAAAGCTGCAGCAACTCAGGTGCGGGCCAATGTGTGGTTTAGCGCGGGTGCGAGGTGCACAATACACTTGTACAACCTCGGCGTCGTTAACAGCTTTATATCACTATTCAACAGTGGTGAATAACATTATGTCATTTCCTTTATTCAGCATTCCAAGTGCGTTATGTGTGTTTTGCGCACAAGTTCCTCATCGGCTAAAATTACAGTTACGTCTAACACTCACTTAGCCATGACAGCAATTAGAATCAACGGATACCTTCCATTCCATTCAAACATCATTTAAATGACTGCATGCTGATGAAACGATCATAACACCCGCATAAACTTATATATATACAGGTCATTGACACGTTGGAATCACACGGGCGTATATAAAGCCGTTCGAATGTATATCTGAGAGGGTCTCATATATAATTGCGTTTACCAGTATTGACAACAGCGTGACTGTTCTCAGGCTGAGCTATGTATTGATATCCAATCTTACTCGCATTCAATGGGAGACGTTGTTGTTCTTATTAGTCATATAGTAAAAGGATCAGATGATTTAAAAGTTAGGTCAGCATGTCAACTGTACGGAGTACGAAGAGTTATTGTAACCGTATTAAACTGCGAGGCAACTGCGTAACCCCAAATCACTTCACCGTGACATTCATGGTCGAACTACAGCAAATCTGACGAAGGTAAACCATTGCAAAATTCATCAAGATATATGAGTGTGTGTGTTCATGTGTTTATATAAAAAAAATAAACATATATCTAATATGCATATATATATATGTACATATATATATATTTGTATATATATATATATTTACATGTACATATATATATAAACATATATATAAATATTTGTACATATATATATAAATATATATATATACATAAATGCATACATGTATATATATATACATATATATATATATATATATATATATATATATATATATATATATATATATATATATATATATATATATATATATATATATATATACTAATATGTATACATATATATGTGTATGGGTGGGTAAGTGTGTCTGTGTGAGTACAAATACTTATATATACATAGGTCGTGGATGGGTTATAATACTGATTGAATGTAAATTAGAGGGGGTCCACCGATATATCACTTACTAGGCCACTATTCAAGGAACCATCTGTAACGTTTTCAATGGAAGTCTTGTTTTCCTCAGAGAGCGTCCATCATTTGCAAGAGTCTATACTATTCTTATTGCTAATGTCGTCCGTTTAACATTATACTAATTGGATCGTTGATGTTGCGTTCAAAGGTGGAGGGTAGGATGTGTATTCGGCGTCTCCAATGCTGTCATCTATTTAATGAGCAGCCAAAACTCAGCTAATAACGTGAGCTATTGAGGCCTAAAAAGCTACAACAAAACTGATAAAATATCAAGATAGTGGTAATAAAGCAGACGAATTATTGTCTTCTAAACCAACGCTGGCAAAGTTTAATGGAATATGCGATTCAGAGATACGTCCCAGAGATAGCAATATTATGGCGCCTTAAACGGAATGATTTAAGACTAGCCATAAACCTATCACGGCAAATGAAACCCAAGGAGTTTATTTGTGACATAATCCTCTCCTCAGTCACTGCGATTAAATTCACAGCCGTCTAAGTATATTGGATTTAAAAGCGAGCTCGGAGAATTATGGCAGTATATGTCAACTGTATTAATGATGCTACTCACTTAACTCGCTCGACCGAGCAAAAGTAAATATTTAAGTTAATAGTGTCGCATGTATCAATGTGGTTCCTACATAAATTATGGTGTGATTACTTGTATTCTAAATCTCACTCGAAATCAAAAGAAAGAGTTATTTTACAATATGCAGTAAGTACATAAGAATATCTATTACATGAGTCCATGTTTGCAACAACACACGTATATCAAGTTTGTATGTAAATAGACCTTTGCAAAGCCCACTAGCATGGGTGCGGCAGCATTGGTCATCAGTATTTTTGTATCTGTAAACATTTTTGATTAGCATCCAGGACAAATACCACATTGTCTAGGTAATAAAGGTGCGATGCTGCCATTGTTGTTAACACGTAGTATACATAATACAACTAACCAATCCAATTTTACGTTAATCCTTTTATTTCCGATTATATGGTACGCATATGCTAAAATGCCAATTTATAAATCATGAAAAATGTTGCCTAAATTCAATGGACTATAGTCGCAAATTGCCTATCATCACAGATATTAAAAACATAGGTTTGAGGTTTGTTTCCTAGTCCATCATTTTACATATTTGTGCGTATTTGGTATGTTTATCGTTATAATATTATCGCATACTTGTGTAGGTACCGAAATATGATTGATATGTAACCATCTTGTTATGCTCCACGCAAGCGGAAATATATGTCATTCTACGCATTGAGATTAATTTTCAGATACAAATCAAGCAGCGATACTCTAGGCTTCGTTAACATGAGGCGTACATTACGATTCCTGGGATAATTCTTTGAATCAAATCAACAACCACAAGAGCAGTGCGGCTTTTATTATGACTACTTGATAAAGCACATCGAGCTAAACTTTGAGAGCTTGAATAACTTGTCAAAACGAAATGAGTCCGCAAACCAGATCATACCAGCAAAAGCCTTCGTATGTGTATTTTTGCATCCAGTTGATATAAATGCACGCACCGACTCAAATCTGAGATGACTACACCGAGTTTATTACAATCAGCACATCGCAATAATATAACATTAAGAGTTCCCTACCCACCTTGTAGGAAGTAGATTACAATTGAGGGAATCTTTAAACACTTTCAACAGAATAAACGCTATAAAGCAATCCCTCACAGACGCCCAAACATATTTGACAGCTTATTTGCATTCACAGCACTGTCTTGGGTTTTATTCCAATATCCAATGGGTAAACGCGGGACGTATAATGGAACATATATGCAAACATATAGCATGACTTTGGCGCTGATTAAAACAAAATGGAGAATCACGTTGTCTCGCCAATGTGGTATAGTTAACAATCCTAAATGTCAACTAGCAGCTGTAAATTATTGTTCGCACCGATACACACATACCAGTGCCTGGATGTTATCGCAATGATAATAATGGAAACATGCTAGCGAACCGATCGTGTTAACAGTTATCAAAATAGGCGCAGGTTGTACCTGACATTCCATCTTCTGCTACCATTACGTCGACCAATATTTCATACTGCCCATACTGTTTCGCAACAGCCATGGTTTCACCTAAACCCGCCTTCTTCTTTTCCATCGTCTTTCAGCATCATCAGCATCAGCTATATATCTCCTTCGTTTTTCGGTAGCTTCGGTTTCTTCCTCCGGCGCAGCAACAGCTTTAGCAAGGCCAAAGTGAGATCTAGCGTGTCCAATGACAGGCTGACTTCTTCGGGTAGAGGTAGTGAAGGATCCATGTTTCACTTTCTGGGGACTGCAATGGAAAGGTTGGTACAGAATTGTGCATCGCTTTCGACCCCAATCCGGGTAACCGTGCTCGTTCGGTGTTGCTGCCAGCCGGCTGCCACCGCGTCTTCTGCCATATTCGTGTTGTTTCTGGCGTCTTCCGGTCTCTTCCTTGTTTATTCCTGGTTCCTCCGTGTTTTTGCAGGCATTCATCAATGGGCATAACGCTCTGCTGGGGTAGTTGTTTAATCACTACTGAGTTATTCATTGTCACTATGGACCCTTGCTGTGTGCAGGAAAGACAGTGGTGTTGACTATCAGCGGCCATTACACACATCCAGTGTGGAACTGCATGGTTTTATCAAACAGAAGGAAAGAACTTATGGCGGATTTCGGACCCAATAACGTCAACCACCAATGCGTCCCATTATGGAGTCAAGTGTATGTGTACGTCAGTTAACCGGAACGCATATTTGCCCATACACTTACATACACATAGAATAGCATTACGCCTCAACGTAAGTTAGCCTGGACCAACAATGAGCTGTTCAATCAGCAAATCGAACATTGGTCTTTTTGCATATGATTGCATTGAATTGTATGCGCGATCAATAGAAATATTGCAATGACAAAAATTGGAACAATCGCGAGTGTGAATGATGGGGGTAGGTGCTAACCAGAATATGTGATAGCGGCATGTTCGGAGCCGGTGTAAGTAAGCAGGGCTGAAGTGCGGTTTTACTTTGAATACGACAAAAATATTATTTGTTCATTCGATATGAGACGGGACAAACTCTAGATTCACAGGATAGAAATAGCCATGCCGAGCGATCCAATCGTCATCGTTGCAGTTAGTTGAACAGGTATTTTGTTTGCATACTTCTCAAATGCAATTACCATCTGTCGGTTAGCAATCAATGGATTGTGACCTGTAGAACAATGGAAGACGCACGCCATCAATGTATCATTTACCATCACTATTACGCAATAGAACTTACCATAGTCATTGAACATATTTACTATTTCAGTCGATAGGCCATGGTTTTCATATAGCCTTAGTCTTTACAAAACAAGTCACGTAAGAAATTAAACCTTCGCATTGAAGGAGATAGATTTAATTACCGTCTGCCGGCGTTGACATTCATTCAAATTGGCCGTCAAAGATAGTGTTTTATACCCTTACCATGCTGCCCAAATCGTTAGGAAGGTGATGAGGAATGAACAGCATGAAGAAATGATTGCCTCTCCTCCATATGACGTCATCGCGCACCGCCCGTCACACAACCAAACACAATGCAGCAGTATTTGGAGCTTATAATACATTTACAGATTCAGGGTTCAACACCGAAGATTGCTCTATATATCATGTTTACTGACTCAGTAATGGATATTAGTATTGGCAACGCACAGATGTTTGCAAACTACCGGCTTTGGCTGCTTCAATAAATCTAGGGTTACAGTATAAGATATTCTTTATTGTTCAGACATCTTATGCTAATAGTTGTTGCACTCTGAATATTCAAAGATTCAAACAATTGCTGTTTTATACCTGATTATATTCGAAATCTTGCACACACACAGGTGCCCATGCGCGTTCTTAATCTAAGGAAATCTGAGGCGTTACAACTGAAGTGTAGAACACCAACAGTTCTTATGGAACAATACGTAAGGTACATTGTGCTATTCATACACACGTAAACCACATCTTAAAACAATTGCGCTCACACTGTGACATTTGTCAGCTTGCGCTCTTTGCTTCATCACTAATGTTTATTTGTTGTCATTGTGTTGTGAGCTATGAAATTGATATTGCTGACAATTACTACGGTTAGCGTGGTTATTTGTTTAAAGTGTGAATTAAATTGAGTTATCAGAGTTATCTACAATTATAAACTGCGTGTTCTACAATAAGAACGCTTGCTAGAATAGCCATAATTGTTTGTGCATTCGTATGCAATACCATGCTCATACACACATATCAACTTAAATACCTTATAAGTATGTTAATGGTTTTGGGTTGACAGTATTCCATTAAATGTTCCTCCGAATGTCACCTGTGTTTTCTATTTTCTTCGTCCTGAGACATTATTCATCTGTCAGCACTATTGGTCACAACTGACCTAACCAAATGTCTTTGCGCTAAAAAAACCCGAGTGTCTGACGTCGACGTGCGTTGATTGCGCGAGTACCGACCAACTGTTAATGAATATAACATTCGCATGAAGCAATATCATGCTGACATGCCGTCAACTGAAATAACCAACCCATACAGATCAGTTTATTACAATGTACAGATTACATGTGTCTTGAAATACATTTGCAATTATCTACTAATGTATCCTACGATTTGATTATGTAACGGACTCAGCCACGCTAAAACCAATGTACGTTAGAGGACATACATCTATACATTTATGATGATTCGCCATTTTAAAGAAATATACCACTGTTTGTCTTTTTCTCCACAAGGCATGCTATCGCGTGGTATATATATAGATATATATACATATAAATATATATTAATATATATAGAGATATATAGATACACATATATATACATATATATATATATATATATATATATATGTATAGATTATAGATATATATATATTAGGATTATATTAGGAGATCTTATCTATATATAGAGATATCTATACAGAGAGATATATATATCTTATATATATCTGAATATATATGATATATATATATATATATATATATCTCTCTCTCTCTCTATCTCTATATCTATATATATATCTATATATATATATATATATATATCTATATATATATATATATATATATATATCTATATATATATATATATGGGGATTAGATTATTTATCACATATTGCCCCACACACCTCGGCACACATCTCACCCATTCTTGTGTACCACTTGACATGCATAATCCTTTGTTCATGCTAGTGTTCCATAATCTACCTGGTATTACATGTCGCGCGTATAGGTACGTTGACAATGGACAGCTTAGGGTTGCATAATATTGTGAATTATCCACATTAACGCTCCCCGAGTGAATATTGTACCCAATGGAGTGAGTAAGTATAGTTTTATAACGACATACTAACACCAATGGCGTCTCAAAAGGTGAATAGATAAGTTTGTGCTGGATAAACAGCCGCCTTCTAGGATAAATGGGGTAAAAGACGAAAAACAAATGGCCGACAATAAAAAATAAAAATGCAAACGATTATCTTAGGGCAAGTCGCCACCAGCCTATTGACTGGACCAGGCCATAGCAACCTCTCGTTGTTTGGTTGAAGATATGTCCCTAGCAAGGACCTCTATTCTCAAAACCTTGGATCCCATTGCCCACCGGCTCGAGCCGCGACCCACGGCCAACATGTTACCCCCTATTTTTCGCCTATTACGATATGCAGAATGATACAGTGGACCTATTGTACTCCGGACACATAGGGGGTTGTATCCGATGCAATATGTATTGACAACTACAGTAATGGACACTTTGGGGAATGAATAATGTTTGCTTAGTAAATATTGGTGAGGATAACTAAATGACCAGTATTGTTATACCACAAAAGCTAACATCGCGGTTCACTCTGGTATTGGTACACCATTAGTAAACACAACTGTCTCGTCCATCGTTTTTGTATCTGGTCGGATGGATCGATGCAGAGTGGGAGCGAGTGTGTGTGCGCGTGTATGTACGACCAAACTGGTACCTTTGCAATCTTGGGTGGCTAACCAGACTCTACAAAATGTCATATGAAGTATCATGCAATGCAATTCTCTTCGCATCACCCTCTAGTGCTTATCCACAGTATTAAATTGCATCGGATTGCCGGTTTATAATCTTGTTTGAATGAGAGTGAGTGACATTCGCTGGGAATTTGCGAAATATGTGATACAGCATTTTTGGCTCTAAAAGGTAGACAGGAAGTAATCAAGCATAATGAGTTTTATGCTTTGCTGCTGTAAAGAATAATTACTATATTCATCATGATCAAGTAACGGATGCAGATGGTGCAATTTTAATTCCTTGTACCCTGGGTGGAACACACGTGACACAATGAATACGTTATGATGCTCATGTTAGTGATTTTGTTACATGAGACGTTATCATGTGTGCATCTTCTATTTCTCTGGAATGATAGATTGTTTGAAAAATGTGTATTATATCGTTGCGTTGGTATTGTTAGTGGGTAGATTAAAATAAATTCCACGTGGGAACACGGCAAGCACATATAGCCCTGATTGCTACGGCTTGAACAATGCTGTGATTTGCAGTTTACACCGACCAGTTATGGAGGTTCACGTCAGTTTTGATAATGCTGCATCATAAATTCGTGCACAAGGGAAAATGGCTTGAGTGATTTTCAATCGAATACGAAATCTATTACGACGAATAGAAATATATTCTACAGCTAATTTAGAGCAGATAAAAAACGTTTGTACACTTCTTCGTAGAGCTCCTAATTTCACATTTTGTTGATAACATTACCAATCGATTATACAAACACACCAGCGTTGAAGCCATCACATACACATATGAATGATATGGCGCGATTTATTTGTCGCTGTGCAAATGCTGAATATAGTCTGCGTGTATGAGTTATCTCAAGCCTGAACAGCTAGTCACAATGGCGTCTTAATAATGCCAATGTTGGGCTTTGTAGGTTTGTAAGCATAACCATTGCTTGATGCTGTTTCATTTTGGCTGGGTGCTACGGGACGACATTGGTCATTCGTATTGTCATTATCTTTGTAAATGAATGGATGGACATGTATATAAGCCAACAGATATGCATATTGTAGATCCCATAAAACCATAGTTCTTGCGCCACTGCATAAATTCTAAACACCAACACAATTAACGAGCTACATCATTCCATCATTGTGACGCCATAACAATCGTCACATATTTAACCGCTTTTTTGGTCAACACATTTATGTAATTACACCAGCATGGCCAATATATGCCTATGTGATATATTCATACCAGCTTGTGTGCATATGTTGTATTGTCAATATATTGTTTTGATGTGTTGTTTGACGACTGTATACGCAGATATATAACTACTGGTCTCTAATCAGCTATCAGCAGTATTATATATATATTTATATATATATCAAGTGATTTACTCATGGTTTTGTTCGGGTAATTTGATTGAGGTGAGGCTGCTGCATGTTTGGCCTCAATGTAAGGTTGGTTGTCAACACACAGTAGTTCATACAGAAACATTATGTGAAAGCACGAGATATGATATGTGAAAATAATTTGCATCGATTGCTTGATTCAATCAAGTTCAAATGAGAAATGTTTCATATAAATACAATATATTACAAAGCATTTGAGTAGATTTTACATGGGCTCATATCATTTCTTTTAGCATCAAATGGTATGATCATTACGGTAAGTGAGTCTAAAGTCTGTCTGTATTATCTACCTATGCCGCACATAGACAAATATGCTATGTTTCATAATAATAACAAAACGGTGTAATGGATATGGATTTTAAAGCACATGGGACCGTCAATCCTACGTCTCAGGAAGCCTGTTACAAATATGGAGACTGCTGATTGGTCGAGGCGACCACTCCCCCTAATTGATCGCATAATTCCATATGGTTTGAAGAAACGCTATGAAAAATCACCTCGTCGCTCACAGGTGGCGTGTTCACACATTTCCTCTTGTGGAGACGCTTAGCAGAGTGATCAATAAACTCCATGGCATTACATCAGATGCTTGTATAGAAACTGATCTGTTAACATACCACATTCATGAGCTGTTCATATCCGCTGTTTAAATATTGTGTGATTATAGCTTTGCGTAGGCGAGCGAAGCATTGGATGGCTGTCCATATATGGAAGGCACTGATTCAACAATACCATGCGGATGACAAAAATGACAACAATAGAACAATGGCTTCTGTGTTGTACCACCGAGATTGATGCGTCGCGATCGCGCTGCGTTATGCAGGTGGAATCAATGCGTCACGTAATATGTCACCATTAACTGTCATCAATGTGTCTTGAGCTACTTTAGACAAGTGAACAGGCGAGATAAATCGTGGAATTGTTGTATGGAGAGACAGAGTAAGTGAATAACGTAACATAATAAGGATAACTAAGGGAAACTAACGATAAGCGTATGCAATAGCTTGTGTAACAAAAAATGGTTTATGCTATTTGAATGTTTGACTACATATATATATATATATATATATATATATATATATATATATATATATATATATATATAATATATATATTTATATATATATATATATATATATATATATATATTTATATATATATATA
The DNA here is from genome assembly GCA_034190875.2 of Urechis unicinctus. Taxonomy (NCBI): domain Eukaryota; kingdom Metazoa; phylum Annelida; class Polychaeta; order Xenopneusta; family Urechidae; genus Urechis; species Urechis unicinctus. The sequence goes on from CM067346.1 coordinate 18,442,393, forward strand.
TATATATATATGCAATAGCTTGTGTAACAAAAGCGTATGTAATAGCTTGTGTAACAAAAAATGGTTTATGAATGTTTGACTACAAAATATATATATATATATTTATATATATATATATGTATATGTATATATAAATATATATATATATATATGTATATATATATATATATATATATATATATATATATATATATATATATATATATACTATATATATATATATATATATATATATATATATATATTTATATATCCGGCTTCTATGTATGGGAAAACATAATTTGATATCAGTAATTGTCCAAGCTCTTACCAAAACAATCAAACAGACACATTAATAACACTAGTCAAAGACGAGCTGACCCCGTATGGTAGCTATATTTCTTTAAACGCGACAGCCATTAGTAGAGGAATGTGGCATCTTAAAGAAAAGTTAACGCAGAGTTATCTTTAATTGCTCGTGGCATATACATTTTTTCGAATCACGACGGAAGGGAAGTTGAAACAGCAAACTTAGCAACAGCGATCTAAACGAAGACACTGCTGTATGCTGTTGAGTCTTCCAGGTGAAAGGTTTTTATATTTAATTGGACTGCATTTGGTCGAGTTGTCGCATTGGTCATGGCTGCAACTGGTTGAGATTTAGGAATATTAAATGTGTTTCGAGGCGCACGCTACACAGAAGCAACATCAAATACCACCAATTTATCATATAATTCGCTTAAAGAATATATTGTGGAAAACCGGCCCGTAATTTGATTGAACAAAACTAATTATCTCATTATGGGATATAACAGCGTCACTGCAATAGCGTGGCCTCAACAAAAAATAAACAGGTAGCTGTTGTAACAGGAGGACATTTCAATGCTAAGTACCTTCTTTTCATGGTCACAACCAGAGGCTATCATAGCATATCGCATTCAGAAGAGCGCACATAGTCTGTGCCTCCAACGATGTACCGGAGGCTCGCAGCGCGTCCGCCAATCCTGCAGCCCCCACTCCAGAGGAAGAGCTTGCAACCCAGAGGATTTTACCCGTCCCAATAGGTTTAACCGTAATGGAATCTTTCCTTCCAAATCTTTATTATAGAGAAAGTGATTTATGTTGAGACTAGTAGCCTTGCGTACAATTAATAGCATGCCAGTCTGGTGAGCATTTCTCTTGCACCTTAGGAGGGCTTTGTAAATATGAGGCTCTTCCAAGCCCATAAACACATCAACGGCCACCAATTAATTAAATCCTCCAGTGTTTCAGGTTGTTATTGTGTAGACATTAGTGTGAATTAGAACCTGGCTGGCTAACATATTATAACATGCAGCTTGTAATTGCGCGCACCATTAGCATCTACTCTTGTGTCCTTTTCTTTCTGTCCCTTATGTATGCGGTAATCGTGTGGCTAATCACTTTAGCGTCAGCAAAAATGGCTAGGTAAGGGATGCTGCGGCGGTCGGGGGAAATGGAGTGCTCACAGGCATTAACTGTAAGTGACTAGGAACTATTAACATCAAGCCATTTTGGAAACAGAAGATGTAACTATAGACCTCGTATAAATAAATATGACTAAGTTCGGTATATATTACTTCAATGACAGCTGTGAGTGCAGCACATTAAGATACGTGTCCATGTCGTCATTACATTTTCAACAACACTTTAATCATAATATTGTTGTCTAGACGCCTTGATTTTGTATGGCAGTTATCATTTTTCATCTGCGTGGGAAGATGTCGTTTTTACCTATCACTGCGACATTGTGTTACAGCTTCACTGCCCCATCTCAACGGATAACAACGCCACATAAATTAATAAAAACAGATTTCGTGTCTGTATTTGTGTAAAACTAAGAGATCTAATGTGTTCAAACAACCAAGTCGGTCAATGAATATCAGTGGTTGAACGATGTGAAATGTCCGACTTATGTTTCGAAGCGTTTAGTTGGTTGGATATACATAACTTGAATTAATACAGCCATATTATTAGTATTGCAGACAGAGACACTCAGATGATACAAGTGGCTATTTACGGGGCTCACTTTATAAGGGTCATCTGAAGTTCAGTTCAAATTGGACGTTCTCTCTATTGTGTAAGGATCTATGCATCATCTGCCAATGCATAGGGACCGACGTGGTGCTAATGATTTCCAAAAGGAGAGGTTATTGGTGGCTTTTGTATAATTCAGGCGGGGGTCACTTGCGATTCCTTGTTGCAAAAGTCCATTGTGATAGACTGAAGAAAAGTGCGCTCACAGTATACCATGACTGTATCTATCTTCGTTGAAAGCTGTTATCATTATATCAACTTGTCCATTCTCCGGTCCATTGATTCCACCTCTTCCATGTGACGCCCCCCACCCATGGACCTCGCGTTTGTTCGTTCCTATAAGGCGACCCACAAACTTCAAACCATCTTCATAATTATGAGATCAAGAGGAAAGTTGAGCAAATCAGTCTGTTCTTTTGTACAAATCTGGGTCTGAAGCAGAAGGTAAATTACCGTTGTGAATAGTCAATCATTGCCAACGCTAATGATAGCTAGTATGGAAATGGTTTTATGATATATACGATATTAGGTTTGACAACAATCGCTAGACGTCCTTTATGTCAGATAATCAGCCATGTCGGCCATGTCCCATAAACGTAACCTTCATGAATGCAAGCCAAAATATAGTACGTTCGTCTCAAACTTCAGTTTTGTCACTTTCAACATCACCCACGTGTTTGGACCTAGATTTGTTGGTAGTGATGTTATCCTAGGAAGCAGTAGATGTCACCGTGCATTTAACTCAAGTTTGTTGCCGTTCCGGGCGTAGGAAGGACCCGACTTTGCAATATTAGTTACATGTGGTTTTACCACCTACAACCGTCCATTGCCCCAGCCTCCATGCGCGCAGATAGTATTACACTTACTGCTCACTTAATGTATTGAAATTATAATTGCATTACATATAGAACAGCAGTTATGTTGGCATATGTCGCAGTCGGAACGGAACAAAGCCATTCTGCGCATCGGTTGCTAACTTAACTTTGATCAGTAGAATGATGCATTTTATTTTGTGTGGAATTTCGCATAGCTGCCTTTATCATGGTCGTATTCAGACATGGACATCTGAGTCAAACGTTCAACACAAAGAAATGGTCGATGGACAGAACTGCACATAAAACATCCCTGTAATCCACACAGTTTCTGCATACAGTCCGTAAAATGTTTACCATCCCCCAAGTTGCCCACAGATATCGACTGTCTGACCGTGTGCTGACCTCCTGATTTATATAAGATAAAGGCCTCTAATTGATACAACGAAACTAACAAGCACTAGGCGTTTGTGGTTCCGTCGTGCCCAACGCGAGATTCCGCTAACTACTAATCTCCTGCAGCAGTTCCTCCTAAATAATGACGCACGCAGATGGTAAATGTCACTTCGGGTCAGCTTGTGTCTGCCACTTCCACAAGTTTGGTAGCAGCCATCTGCTTGGAATACACATTATAAGTGAACAACTTCAGTCACAAAAAATTGCAGTCGTAACTAGGCAACACTGTTTGACGGATGCGGAGTATATTGTCAACGTATTGAATGCCTTGTTTGAGTCTACACATGATAACTCGTTTGATCACAATATCATAGGGGTGGAGAGTATCGAGCTAGAAAACAAATCACACAGTTTCATTAATTCTCTCTACCTTATTGACGTAGTGATAACTTATGTATATACTGCAATAAATCACAAGTATATGCATGGTTGATACCCTACAAAAAACAACGGAATGTCCAACCCGCGCCCTAATTGGATATATGAGGCGAATGCTGATATAAGTAATGCTACTAAAGCAAGGTTGTCAAGGTTCATTACATTTCATTCTTAGCGTTAACGATGTTATATAATACGACGAGTGATGAGAATAATGTGCTGCGTAGATATACTTTCTTGAACAGAGCAATCTAAAAAACCCTGAACGTTTGCAGGCTTGAAAGTTGTGCAACCTCACAAGCATATATTAATCTTGCTTATTACACTTTTGCGGCGTAGTTTTGTATTGTGAGATACGGCAAAGTTTCTCAGTGGAAACTCTAATAGACGGTGCATGAATAACTATCATTGGATTCTGTTCATCGTTAATTCTAGCACATGTCGCTTGACAACCAATGATCCATACACTAGACTGCTATTGGAAGCACCATTTGACGCAGGAATCTCATTGAACGATGAACCGATGAGGCCTTAACTTGCATTATTTTATGGTCGTATCATAGTAGCGTCACTACAATTAGATGTATGAGACACGAAGGGTGGGAGGGGGTGTATAGGTACGAAGATGACAAACGTGTGGAGCGTTTGAATGGTGCAATAGTAATATTACGACTGATAGCTGCATGGAGATCAGTAGTTGTATACATGTATGCCCCATCGTCAAGTAAGCAACTAACGCAATGTGATCACACTATTTCGTTCGCCAAATATTCACAAATTCTTATGAGAAGATCAATTGAGTTGTTCACAAAGCTTACATTGTTTGTGCTGGTGAAATGAAGCAAATTTGTTGGCTACATATCGAATCTTAACTTAAACTTATCTGTTCACTAAGTCGGCACATTCTCCAAAATATTCATATAGGTTGACTCATATACCTGTCCATATGTTCATTTATAATGAAAATGACACCTAGAATGACCTTTGTTGTCGCGTAGCACGTATCCGAAGTGACACAGCATAAAGTATATTATGTTTACAAACTTAAGAAGCGGTACGTTATGATTATTAGGGCGCCATTGTGACTAGCGGTGCAGGATTGAGATAACACATTGAAAAAGTGCCCTATCATTCATATGATATGGGTATGCAATGGCTCTAACGTTTGTGTGTTTGTATAACTGAGTAGTGATCAGTTAAGAAATGGTATTAACAAAATGATGAGTTAGGAGCTTAACAAAGAAATATGCGAACGGTTTATGTATCTTTCAAATTAGCTGTGAAATGTATTACTATCAACTGAAATTTACTTAAAAATCGTTCAAGGCATTTAACCGTGGGCACTTATTTGTGTTGCTGTATTATGTCATTTGATTTTCCTTAACTGGTTGGTTTACAACTACTGTATATTACAGCATTGTCAAAGCCGCAGCTACTATCGGCTTATGCTATGCTTCCATATTGAATTCATTTCAGTCATGTGCAAAGTCAATACAAACGGAACTATATCATGCAATTGTCGCCAAACATGTTGTTATTATTGCAGTTATTAACTCATAGGCATGTAATTGTTATTAACGAATCATCAAATGTTGACACCGGGTGATATGTAAAATAGCTGATATTAAGGATCTCCATCTATCATATTTTTATCCCTAATCTGTCTGTGTAATCATTGGCTCTTTTAAGCTATTTTTATGTTGTATCCCGAATCAAGGGAAATATAAATGATGAACTACACCGGTTAGTTACTGATGTATATCGATGTATTCTTCTGACTGCTTAGGATTTTATTAATATGGAGGATGAAAATCGATTGAAACGGAGGATGGTTACCAGTAGACTTTTCTTTTGACCAAGAACAATTTCTATAGTTAAATTGATTGAGTTTGATAGGATCATCTTGGCAACTTTGTGGCATCTAAATAACTCTCATCAAGAAATGTTGTATCTTTTGTTGGATTGTAATCATGTTATTGATTTCCCCTCTCTCCGTTTTTTTTCGTCTTAAGCCATGAATTTTTGGATCACCCACAAAGTAACTGTTGAGCATTATCTTTCACACAAAGTGAATCGTTTGCTTTATTGCCTAGTCATATTACATCTGTCTAGTCTAATAAAAACGGGTCGATGCTATCATGTAGACTAAGGCCATTAAGTCTGCATAATTTGTGCCGATTAATCCTGAAATGTAGATTCATACAAACTCGTTTTCATCGCCGATATGCTTTTATGAGGAAATAATTTTTGGGTGCTCAGTTAGCTGCAAGGGAATACACACATAGTCATATCAAAAGCGAACAAAATTATTTGCTGTACTTCGCCCTAAATCAAAACTGCATAACGATCAGAAGTGGTTGGGGGGAGGGGAGGGGGTAACAGTGAAGATAAATATCAGACAGTAATGTGGCCAGCTTTGTTTTCTCTGAACTGTTAATGACGCGGTTAATGCTTTGAATTTAATGGTAACCTTGTCAGTCAGACAAACATGCAATGGATTTCCTGTCTTATTTCGAGAGCAGGGTGTGTGCACCTATTTCTTGGCATCGCCCCTTCCCTACGGTAAATATGAAAAACCATTTTGACACACATTTCATGTGTGTACGTCGTCATAACAAGCCTACATATTGCAAACAAACACCATTGTTAGCTACCTGAATTGATGAGGGACGTTTTGTTTGATTGCATCAATATATATGCCTTAAAGAGCCTATACAATTTTGACCGGTAAAATGATAATGATGCCGGACTCCATCCCTAACCAACGCAAGCAGCGAGAATAAGTGGTGAATAAATACATATTTAAAATTCCGTTCCTTTTGAAAGCATGAGCAGAATAAGTTTAACTAAGCTTATCTTCTAATAAAGTAATTCAACATGGTATCCAAAATCCCTTAGATGTTACTTTGTCCATAGTTTTGTTCTGATTATCAGGCTGTGGTGACATTGTTGTTTGACTTGCCTCTCCAGAAAAATGAAAATGACTGTGGTCCTGCTCTGGTGATTCTTGGAAGCTGGATATATCCATATAGTCTTTTGTGAATTGCATATGTACAATACAGGCTATGTAGAAGATGTAAGTCGAAAGTAGAAAGCATGACGTGGAGTTCAGATCTCTAGTGCTTCCATCTCTTCATATCATTTATATCACTGGCATTGCATATGTTGATTGCCAAAAGATCTTCTACATAGCATTACTTATATCAGCATTCGCCTCATATATCCAATTGGGGCGCGGGTTGGACATTCCGTTAATTTTGGTATTGTATCAACCATGTATAGACTTGTGATTGCAGTATATACATAAGTTATTATGACGTCAATAAGGAAGAGAGAATCAATGAAACTGTGTGATTTGTTTTCTAGCTCGATACTCTTCACCCTTATGATATTGTGATCAAACGAATTATCATGTGTAGACTCAAACAAGGCATTCAATATGATGACAATATACTCCGCATACGTCAAACAGTGTTGCCTAGTTACGACTGCAGTTTTTGTGCCTGAAATTGTTCACTTATAATGTGTATTCCAAGCAGACGGCTGCTATCTTGTGGAAGTGGCAGACACAAGCTGACCCGAAGTGACATTAACCATCTGCGTGCGTCATTATTTAGGAGGAACTGCTGCAGGAATTTAGTAGTTAGCGGAATCTCGCGTTGGGCACGACGGAACCACAAACGCCTAGTGCTTGTTAGTTTCGTTGTATCAATTAAAGGCCTTTATCATATATAAATCAGGAGGTCAGCACACGGTCAGACAGTCGATATCTGTGGGCAACTTGGGGGATGGTAAACATTTTACGGACTGTATGCAGAAACTGTGTTGATTACAGGGATGTTTTATGTGCAGTTCTGTCCATCGACCATTTCTTTGTGTTGAACGTTTGACTCAGATGTCCATGTCTGAATACGACCATGATAAAGGCAGCTATGCGAAATTCCACCCAACCAAAATGCATTATTCTACTAATCAAAGTTAAGTTAGCAACCGATGCACAGAATGGCTTTGTTCCGTTCCGACTGCGACATATGCCAACATAACTGCTGTTCTATATGTAATGCAATTATAATTCCAATACATTAAGTGAACAGTAGGAGTAATACTATCTGCGCGCATGGAGGCTGGGGCAATGGACGGTTGTAGGTGGTAAAAGCACATGTAACTTATATCGCAAAGTCGGGTCCTTCCTACGCCCGGAACGACAACAAACTTGGAGTTCAGCTAAATGCACGGTGACATCTACTGCTTCCTAGGATAACACCACTACCAACAAATCTAGGTCCAAACACGTGGGTGATGTAGAAAGTGACAAAACTGACGTTTGAGACGAACGTACTATATTTTGGCTTGCATTCATGAAGGTTACGTTTATGGGACATGGCCGACATGGCTGATTATCTGACATAAAGGACGTCTAGTGATTGTTGTCAAACCTAATATCGTATATATCATAAAACCATTTCCATACTAGCTATCATTAGCGTTGGCAATGATTGACTATTCACAACGGTAATTTACCGTCTGCTTCAGACCCAGATTTGTACATAAGAACAGACCGATTTGCTCAACTTTCCTCTTGATCTCATAATTATGAAGATGGTTTGAAGTTTGTGTGTCGCCTTATAGGAACGAACAAACGCGCGGTCCGTGGGTGGGGGACGTCACATGGAAGAGGTGGAATCGATGGACCGGAGAATGGATAAGTTGATATTATGACAACAGCTTTCAACGCAGATAGATACAGTCTACATCATGGTATACTGTGAGCGCACTTTTCTTCAGTCTATCACAATGGACTTTTGCAACAAGGAATCGCAAGTGACCCCCGCCTGAATTATACAAAAGCCACCAATAACCTCTCCTTTTGGAAATCATCAACACCACATCGGTGTCTATGCATTGGCAGATGATGCATAGATCCTTACACAATAGAGAGAACGTCCAATTTGAACTGAACTTCAGATGACCCTTATAAAGTGAGCCCCGTAAATAGCCACTAGTATCATCTGTGTGTCTCTGTCTGCAATGCTAATAATATGGCTTTATTAATTCAAGTTATGTATATACAACCAACTAAACGCTTCGAAACATAAGTCAGACATTTCACATCGTTCACCCACTGATATTCATTGACCCACATGGTTGTTTGAACACATTAGATCTCTTAGTTTTACACAAATACAGACACGAAATCTGTTTTTATTAATATATGTGGCGTTGTTATCCGTTGAGATGGGGCAGTGAAGCAGTAACACAATGTCGCAGTGATAGGTAAAAATGACATCTTCCCACGCAGATGAAAAATGATAACTGCCATACAAAATCAAGGCGTCTAGACAACGATATTATGATTAAAGTGTTGTTGAAAATGTAATGACGACGTGGACACGTATCTTAATGTGCTGCATTCACAGCTGTCATTGAAGTAATATATACCGAACTTAGTCATATCTATTTATACGAGCGTCTATAGTTACATCTTCTGTTTCCAAAATGGCTTGATGTTAATAGTTCCTAGTCACTTACAGTTAATGCCTGTGAGCACTCCATTTCCCCCGACCGCCGCAGCATCCCTTACCTAGCCATTTTTGCTGACGCTCTATTAATTAGCCACACGATTACCGCATACATAAGGGACAGAAAGAATTGGACACAAGAGTAGATGCTAATGGTGCGCGCAATTACAAGCTGCATGTTATAATATGTTAGCCAGCCAGGTTCTAATTCACACTAATGTCTACACAATAACAGTCTGAAACACTGGAGGATTTAATAAATTGGTGGCCGTTGATGCGTTTATGGGCTTGGAAGAGCCTATTATTTACAAAGACCTCCTTAGGCGCAAGGGAAATGCTCACCAGACTGGCATGCTATTAATTGTACGCAAGGCTACTAGTCTCAACATAAATCACTTTCTCTATAATGAAGATTTGGAAGGAAAGATTCCATTACGGTTAAACCTATTGGGACGGGTAAAATCCTCTGGGTTGCAAGCTCTTCCTCTGGAGTGGGGGCTGCAGGATTGGCGGACGCGCTGCGAGCCTCCGGTACATCGTTGGAGGAAAAGACTATGTGCGCTCTTCTGAATGCGATATGCTATGATAGCCTCTGGTGGTGACTATGAAAAGAAGGTACTTAGCATTGAAATGTCCTCCTGTTACAACAGCTACCTGTTTATTTTTTGTTGAGGCCACGCTATTGCAGTGACGCTGTTATATCCCATAATGAGATAATTAGTTTTGTTCAATCAAATTACGGGCCGGTTTTCCACAATATATTCTTTAAGCGAATTATATGATGACATTTGATGTTGCTTCTGTATAGCGTGCGCCTCGAAACACATATAATGTTCTTAAATCTCAACCAGTTGCAGCCATGACCAATGCGACAACTCGACCAACTGCATATATATATATATATATAGATATATATATATATATATATATATATATATATATATATATATATATATAGAGATATATATATATAGATAGATAGATATATATATATATATATATATATATATATATATATATATATATATATATATATATATATATATATCTCTATATACTCTATATATATATATATATATATATATATATATAGGTAGTCAAACATTTAACATTTTTTGTTACACAAGCTATTACATACGCTTTTGTTACACAAGCTATTGCATATATATATATATATAAATAAATATATATATACATATATATATATATATGTATATATATATATTTGTAGTCAAACATTCAAATAGCATAAAAACCATTTTTTGTTACACAAGCTATTGCATACGCTTATCGTTAGTTTCCCCTAGTTATCCTTATCATGTTACATTATTCACATACTCTGTCTCTCCCTACAACAATTCCACGATTCATCTCGCCTGTTCACTTGTCTAAAGTAGCTCAAGACACAGTGATGACAGTTAATGGTGACATATTACGTAACGCATTGATTCCACCTGCATAACGCAGCGCGATCGCGACGCATCAATCTCGGTGGTACTTCATAGAAGCCATTGTTCTATTGTTGTCATTTTTGTCATCCGCATGGTATTGTTGAATCAGTGCCTGCCATATATGGACAGCCATCCAATGCTTCGCTCGCCTACGCAAAGCTATAATCACACAATATTTAAACAGCGGATATGGACAGCACATGAATGTGGTATGTTAACAGATCACTCTGCTAAGCGTCTCCACAAGAGGAAATGTGTGAACACGCCACCTGTGAGCGACGAGGTGATTTTTCATAGCGTTTCCTCAAACCTTATGGAATATTGCGATCAATTAGGGGGAGTGGTCGCCTCGACCAATCAGCAGTCTCCATATTTGTAACAGGCTTCCTGAGACGTAGGATTGACGGTCCCATGTGCTTTAAAATCCATATCAATTACGCCGTTTTGTTATTATTATGAAACATAGCATATTTGTCTATGTGCGGCATAGGTAGATAATACAGACAGACTTTAGACTCACTTACCGTAATGATCATACCATTTGATGCTAAAAGGAATGATATGAGTCTGCGTTATTGATATGATAAATGGATGATTGGGGGTATTTACTTATGTGGTTATGCAAACCGTACTGATGAATCCTTAGACTTGCCCCATGTAAAATCTACTCAAATGCTTTGTAATATATTGTATTTATATGAAACATTTCTCAGTTGAACTTGATTGAATCAAGCAATCGATGCAAATTATATTCACATATCATATCGCGTGCTTTCACATAATGTTTCTGTATGAACTACTATGTATTCACAACCAACCTTACATTTCACACTGAGGCCAAACATGCAGCAGCCTCCCCTCAATCGAATTACCCGAACACAACCATGAGTAAATCAGACCCTAATACGAATCACACTCTACCATGTATTTATCTCAAGAGACAGCTGCTGCCAGCATACATGTAACTGAATGCCTTAATGCACATGCTGTCTGTGCTAAAATAAATGACAACACCAGCGTTTCAGTGGTGATGCCGTTGAATACCAAGAAGCAGAGGTTCCTGCCCTGTCACCACACACACTACATTGTACTAAGTAGGCCTCAGTAAGCCTCTACTTTAAAGCCACTCATAGTTTAAGTAACTAAGAGTCTTCATCAGCAAAAGGTCGGTGTGGCTGTGAGACGATTAGCAATGCAGCGCGGTGATTACTTTCCTGATTTTCATGCCAATCATTAGCTCTTAGCATAACTCTTCATTCAGACAGTTCGTGACCAGCATTACCTCGTTAACCAGACTCACATCCTGATATCCCGATAAAATAACTACAGCCTTACACCGGGTTGTGATACCATCGATGTGCCGCAATGTTAACTCTAATTATAATCATGAATTGTAGCACTGAACTAATCCAATTCATCGGAGAGCAAAAGAAGGTAATGGGATTAGATAAGGGGAGAGGTGTGATGTTTCATTATACAAATAATTGAATAACACGGTTGCGGGATTGCCGGCGATTCAATCAGTGTCAGTTGCTACCAAATATACTAGACCATGTAACCCTTTATGACGGTGACGCACCCTTACAAACGTCAAGCAGTTCCGATTATATGATATTCCACATTCTTCATAACATCTATGGACATATGTGATATAATACACACGACTGCAGACATTGGTTGTAGGTTGGATATGAGGATGCAGACAGGAGTATTGCTTCCAGATATGGGACATGACACGCAACAAGCCTGTAACACCTACATCATTAACCCATCATAATGTTCAGCCCACAGCAATATTCATTAGATTCCGAAAACGCGAGTTCCTCATTATTCCAATACGAGCGGTCCGAACTGATTAGAATATTCCTTCACTGACCACTACCCCATACATGCAACTAGTAACAGGCTCTGGGCGAACCTTTTCAACCGCATTCAGACGCAAACCTACAATAGAATCCTCTACACACATAATCTTCACATCTGTCATTATTCAAAATGAGGCGAATGAATCAAGTAATAGCTGAGCTAATTAAGTCCCTCTCTTCATTCATATCGTGCGTCCTATTATATTTTTCTTGTGAACATGAGTTATGCGTTGTCCGTTTATATGCATGTACATAAATATGTATATATACATTTCTATTGATGTATTTCTACATAGTTACATTAGACATACTGGCACACTTCGTGGTTGATTGACTATCAGTTACAGCCACGACCACTTATTCCTTGGTTTTATTTTGACACAAACATTAAACATATACGATGGCAAACACCGGACCTCATATTTGTACTAACCTACAGGACATCACAAATGTAGTTGGTCTGCATCACTGATTTTCTTTTATATTTCTTATCCACGTCAGCCAAAATAATGGATCGAAATGGATGCATAGAAATTGGAAGTCATTTTAAAACGTTTAATTCACCTAGATAGTGAGTCTGACATCACACACTATACGCCAAATAAAATGGATTTAAGGGTGACACAAGTGCAAAGTAATGCTAAAAGCCAATAATTAGGATGAAATGGGGCGAGGCAGTCGCCATCGACAATGATCAAGCCCATTCACATTACTGGGAATAGAATTCTCTTATCCTCACATGGGCCATGTGAATCGTGCCAATGGGTGCTGAACTATCTTCCTTAAAAGCTTTCATCATGCGCAGTTATTAAATGGACCACAAATTGAGGCTTGCAAAGTGTGGTTGTGAGTGCCCAAATATACCATAATAAGGATAAGTAAATGGGCTTCAAGTATACCCCTGTTGTCACTGTTGGCAAGGAGACGGTCAATGTATTGACAATTTGGAAGCTCACTGTAACATCTACGGTGATATTCAGTGGTTTTTGTTCAATAGTGGCACCGACTATTGTTCCATGTTCCATATAAATCGACGGCGAATAGTTCACTTTCTCTGAAGAACAATAACCATTGTTCTCAACTACATATATTATGGCAATAATTGTTGCTGTGCCAGGCGGGAGCAGCATCCGGGCTGTATATACTTGGATATGCTTATGTGATCAGTGTGTCATCATAATAAAAACGCCATGGTGCAAATAATTCAAGTTTTAGCAGCAAGATTGTGTGGCGAAAGGCAATTAAGAAATCAATATATCACACTTTGGGGCAGCGTTTGGGAGTCATTTTATCACAATCACCCAGGTAAGCTCTCTAATGCAGCTCAGGTGTTCTGCTGATGGGCGAGCAGAAGAGGCCAATTTCATATCATAATCCGATGCATGCAGAATGTTTTTCCACAATAGCGTTTTATACTCGACTTGAGTGCATGTGGTGCTAAAGATGGTCTCGTAAGTTTAATGATGGACTATTCAATCCAGCTACTGTTTCAAATTTATGATGTACATTTAACCTGAAAGGATCAAAGCATCACATAGACTTTCTGTGTATGTTGTGGGAGTATGCGCGTTATATGTCGGTATAATGTTTCATGCATTTTATATGTTATTGCTAACGCATCTTCACCACAGTATAACGGTTAAATGAGAAGAGACGGGTTCGGGGGGTGAAGCAAGTTACATGATTGGCGCGGCGTGCGTTTCAAGGTTGACATGGGTATGGAATCATGTCCAGTTTTCGCCATGGCAATATTTACTGCATATTGTCCCTGTGGTGTTGTTCAATTCGTCCGATACCCATTTATACTAAATGGTGCGCAACAACTGCCTCTAAGGTGACAAAATGTCCCATACCGCGGGTTCCATCTTTTAAATCAATCATGACACAGCCTTTCTTATCAAGTATGCAGTTATACACTGATTGGCTATGGATGAATAACATTAACGACCACTGACATGAAATGAAAACATAATGGCGTAGGATTGAAAGTAATTATGGTTTGTGCATCATAGCATGCCTCGCCCAAAACCTCAACCGTCAGCAACTGATGTGCCTTTGATCATTCGCCAGGACGGGATCAATTCATAATGGTTTATTAGCATATAGCATTGCTATGTGGGATTTATCTGCCCACACCAACTGATCATCGGTTCGCTTTAGTCAAATTCAACTTAAATATCTTACTTATGTTATCGCATCAACGCCCATTTTTTGCACCGCTCCACATGCACGTGTACGTAGCGTTAACAGAGCCACTGACGAGGCGAAGTCTTATATAATCAATCATACTTGGTTTTGCTATTCCGTATATCGAAAGAGACAGCGGCTGTTTATATGCGTGCTATGAAATGGAAACATTTCTTTATGCACACGTTCTCTGTGCCTCAAAAAACTAGCAAGAGTCAAGTCACCATGGTGAAAGAGGTAAGTGCCAGTGCCATGCAACAAATGATCTTGCCATAACCTCTCGCACTCTTCAGGTCAGGCTTTACCCACCCCTAACATCCACATTTGATAGCATCTTCATTTGGCTAATAACCTCGGTTACTGCTAAATAAACTAAAGCATGTAGTTCAAGTTAATCGAATGTTGAAAAGCATTGACGTTAGACCCAATGCACCAAAATATCGATTATAAGGTATGCCACCTTGCTACTGTGGATTATATGATATTATCCTGAAGATAATACAATAACCTTCTAGCGAAATCATTGGAAGCTGAACGATAACGACTTGACATTTATTGGCTGAATTTCATTTAATTGTTTGCATGTCACACGCCAAAGACTTATGATAAAAGTACTGAGTGAAGTTTATATGAATACTCGATCATTGGAAAGTGTCATGAAAGTGCAAAGAGCTCACATAATAATCGCATGGGTTCTAAAATGGCTAATACACAGTCAAACGTTTTCCTCAAAAGAACTGATGGATCGCGAGACGATGTGGTATTAGGTATGCAAATACCTCATTAGTTGGCAGCGTATGAAGACATAATCATAACCATTCCGAGACGATGAAACCACACGTTTCACTACCCATTATCCATGAATGATGGTTTATCTCCATACCTGTTGCAGGTTATTCAGCTGATCATTATCGTTGTTACCTGTGTTATGGTTAATTCCTATCCAGTGAGATATAACACGGCTTATCACCAGCCATGTAACGTCCAGCCATTTTGGTACATTGATGCGTGATTCACCATCATTCATGAAGCATAGAAACCGTTAATTCAATGTTACTAATCAACAAAACAATTTTAGATAACAATCATTGCCGAGCAGTTGAAATCACTATTGGAGACAAAATGAGGTCCCTCTAATCTGCCCTCGTATCCGCCGTACGAGACCTGTTTTTATTCTCCATTTACTTTCGAAAGTATTTATTAGGAGGAAAGCGTCTCACGATCTCAATAAACAAATGAAGAGGAAGATTATCAACTACAGCAGGTAAGTCCCATTTAATTTGTCACAGCATTCAGCAATAAGCACACACATACTCACACACTCACACACACACGCACACACACACACACATACATACACACACACAAACACATACTCACACACACACACAGACACACACACACACACAAACACACACACACACACACACACACACACACACACACACACACACACACACACACAGACACACACACACAAACACACACACAAACACACACACACACACACACACACACACACTCACACACACACACATACACACATACGAGCCCACACACGTGTTTCAGGCCATATTCGCTGTTAAGGTTCGAATACACTTAATGTTTTGCTAAGGTAGATTCACTCCACGCCTGTATTATTCGTTTATTCACAAACATTATCACTGTTTATTAAGTGTCGAAAGCAGTCGGAAGCATGCATGCAGTTAATAATGTTATTCGACTGCGTGAAGATTACAGGGCTATACGTCACATCAAGTGATTATCATCATCGTATCTCTAGAAAGTAGCAGCTCAATGTACTCCCCTATAGCAACTTCTACACGGACACCGCAAAGGTCGCCTGCTTCAGGTTCATACGTCCTCATCCTAGTCTACGTCGTCTTTGATGAATTTGCCCAGCATGGACCCGGCAAATTATGGAACTCAGAAAAGGGCCAGACACGCTTCACTCTATTGATTGGCAACGAGCATGTCTCTAGACGTTGCTGACATTACAGCGAGCAATTGTCAATTGGGCACACATAACAACGACCGGGGTCCTTCATAAATTATCTATATGTACGCAGTGAACACTGACTGGTTATGGTGGAATAATATTACGTACGCAACCTGCAATTACATGAAACGAAAACAAAATGGCCTTGTATTAAGGAATTAAACTAAATATATTATGTACAGTATAGCGTACCGTCAGCAGATGTGCCTTTGATCATCAACCTGGAATGGATCCGTTAAGAACGCTATATGTACGTATAACATTGTCTTGTGTTATTTTTCTTCCCATCAACCTGGAATGGATCCGTTAAGAACGCTATATGTATGTATAACATTGTCTTGTGTTATTTATCTTCCCACACAAATTGACTAATGATTGACTTTTGTCATATTCAGCTTACATTTCTCTAGCAATATTATCGTCTCTACGTGCATGAGTGGTCGGTATGAGTAGTGGATCATTGGAACATTTCATGGAAGTGGCGAAGAGATAACATAAGATCGCATGGGTACTAAAAAGACTTATACAATTGTACACATTCATTCCAACGTTCTCATCACACGGGCCGATGGATCTCGAGACTTAGTGGCATTTGGACCTGTTAGCACCCTGCGCTGTATTAAGCCATGATTAGACCACGAATCCACCATTATCACAATCTATTCACCAAAGCTTATCATCTTTCATTCTGTAGGCCAGTCAACATATTATGATAAATTTTCCTTGGTATATAGACATAGAACATGGTTTATCACCAGCCACGTAACGTCATGCAGCATTGTTGTACCAAGAAATATGATTCCTTATCATTCATGACGCCCGGAAGGTGCAGTATCGCCTTTCACTCAACATGGTTGATAAGGACAATTACTAACCAATACCCAAATTACAGACAACATGAGCACTAACTAGGCCCTGGCGACGAAGAATCTACCAACTTGAAGCCACCAAGTGAAGGAACTTATTTAGGAAAATACTAGAGCCTACACTTCTTCAAGCGCATGAGAGGAGGGGAGTGGGGATCCATTCAGGATTTATATCATCTGATTTATATAGATTCAGAAACATGAGACATCAGATTGTTACACACATTTAACCCAATATCAACCTGACCGCTACGATATATCTACTGAATATTAATTGTTTGTTAAGTGCAGTGTTGATGTAACAGTGACCGCTAGATTTCATTAAGGATATTCCCAAATGTTACGTGACAATGACTAAGACGTCGAACACATCTCAGAACTTGACGGATCATTTATCCACCAAGTTCCAATATAGGGTGCCACGATATAGTCTTGTCTGAAATTATCCGAATGAACATACGATGTCAGGCTATATCAAAATGTGTGAGGATTATGCAGCTGTTGATCATTGCCACATTAAATAATCAAATCTAGGCTGAAAGACACCATTGAATAGGCGCTTCTATGCTGAAGTTTGCATAGTGATGTGACCAGATGTTACTCATATCGTCCTAGTGATGGAATTAATACAATATGAATAATAATTACGGAATATATGGATATAACAGATTGTAGAAACCATCTCAGTTGAACCCTGAAAATGATGCGACCTATTAAGACTTTGGTTCCCTCTAATTATATCCTAAGAGCCTTAATACAAGTCAATTAATGTAGTCGATGATGTGGCACAAAATTAATCATAATCTACTACTATGCAGGGAATTATATATGGCATTATCCTCAACCGGAGATGCCAATCGCCCCTGAGAAAAAAACCTGAAAATTTTCCAAAGACCAAAGCACGGAATGTATGTACCAGTAATAAAGTGAAGCAAGTATTATCATGTTTCTGCTTACATTTTTAGACCCTATCTTAAACTTCTTGGCTATTTTATATTGTATGGTCACGAATCTGTGCGTGTCAAAGTTCTGACTACATTTTTACTATTATTTTTACTAAATATGTCATGTAGGATTTTCAGCATGTTTGCTTAAGGTGCAGACATAAATAACAAAATGATGTCTTTTTGCTTGATTCAGCCCTTTTCTTCATGGCAGTGGTGAGATAATTGACAGTTGCAGCATCTCTTTTCCTTAGGAAGGCTTTCTTGATTTTGCCCTATGGTGAACACCTGGCAGTTTGCATGCCATAACAAACTTGAACATCCACTGAATTTCTATGTATGTCATGTTTGTGATAAAACTTAGGAGTGTTAGTTTTCCTTGCCCTTAAATCCTATTTGACAGACTGGTATGCACTGTATGTAGAAATATCCAAACTAACAAAATGAACTTTGTCAACTGAAAAGGTGGGCAGGGGCACTATCGTTTATAGTCTCTAAAATGTTTGAAGAAAAAAATATTATGGGCATTTCAAGTAACATATCAATGGTATATTGATTGTATATAAAATATTGACTTTATATTACAAGGAAGAAATAATTTGCTCGCAAGATTAACTTATGTTTGAGGGTTTTGTATTTGTGAAAGTAACCCCCCACCCATTCCACGATGCATAAATTTTCCGGACCAGCTCTTTGCATTCAAACATCATTCGCAGTGAAAAGTATTTTAATGAATTAATATCGTCATGGTATTTCGATTATTCTTAGAGTTTATTGCCAAATCCATCCATACATGTTGATCATATCGTTACAGTATATAGTATGCGTACGACTACGAGACCACAGTGTTCAGATTAAGTATGAGAGTGGACGTTTAACCAGACCTACAATCGGCCGCTACATGGTTTTTGGTTTGTTTTCATTGCGGTAGAGTTAAACATAAAAACGTTGGGTTCGGTTATCGGGTTAACGTTCACCACTTTTGGGTGTGCTATTTTTCCCCTCGAGTCGCGTATTTCAGGTAACGGTGCAATTAATATCATGTAGGTATTAACGACAGAACAAAACAGATATCCTGCATCACATGTTTTCTGTATGTAGCTAGAAAAAAGGTCTCCATTTCCATATCTCTCCTCCAACCACGACCATCTGAATTTGTTTTTTGCCGTTTTCGCAATGATACTTAGATCATGGGTTCGATCGCGAAACTTCCTCATGTTGCTATAATCTCCCTAATAATATTGCCGCGAGTTCATTTCGCCCAACTGTGCAGTGTGCTGTTTGCGACGTCTTATACAGTTTACATTTATTTAACAAATGCAGACTGTCTACTAGTACGTCGCAACGTTTTCCAAGAATAATGGCATCACAACGATAATGATACAGTATTGCTCCATAGACGGACGGAGGCAGTAGAATTATAATATTAAAATAATCATAACGATGCCAAGTGACGAAAGTTGCTTTAAAGACTCATGACAATATAAACGTCAATTGTGGAAAATGATTATCATACTGTGATTGTCATTGTCATAATATCCGGGTCATTATACTATGCAAGTGAAAATAAATTAGATAATCTTTCGTTAGAGCAATCTAGGACCCCAAACATATAAAACTGAATGAGCGCTGCATTGAAGCTAAGTGAGGGACACTGTAACCATCTACTAACGATTAATATGGATCTGATGGACCTTACACGTAAATTCATCCAACTCACTACTGCAGGCATAACCATGAGACAAGTTCGTACAAAAGACTATAGGGTTTCAGGCACTTATATCGCAGAGAGATAACTGTTCAATGATGCTAGAAATGTACATATGTTGTTAGAATATAACCATTCAATTCCAGTGTAACATGGACCTCAATAAACCGCAAACACCCGCGTCAAAATACATTAACTTCAGCCTAGAATAGCTTCTCTCAATTGCTTTGGTACTGAATAAATAGCCGTGCGACTATTCAGAAACAAAGGAAAGAATACAGGAATATTAGTCAATTTTATGTGCAATTAGCAACTGCATATATTTATATTATTAAGCTAACCGGGAATAACTGAATGTGTGTTATTAGGTTGCAAATTTATCCTGATTCAGAAGATATGAGATATCTCTCCATTGATGAGGTTGAATGAGCCAATGTTTTTAATATATTGAACAGTACATAAATGTTAATGAATCCAGCTGATTAAAACACGCAAAAAGCAATTACTATGAGTACTTATGAAAGTGAAGAGAGTATTCAAGAAGATAATACAAATAATCAGGGTTTATGCGCATATGATCAGATTGAAGCTATGGTCAACATCCATATCAGAATACCGACCAATACAAGCAACAGCGCAATAGGAACGCAAGGAGTTCAGAAATTGGAGACGGGGCTATGGTGCAAATGTGCATGCTCACTGTTATTCTCGCGAGAGAAAGGTTTATCATAATTTGTAGACCGAATATTGCGCACGAGATATGAGTAGTAACTCTCGCGTTGTGGGATTTGAAAATACTTTCATCAACAAAGCTCTCCGTTGTGTTGTAACTATGCGGTTGAAATAGTGCTCACTCCACTGGCAAGTTAATTGTTTTACGAAAGGCTACTAGTCTCAACCTTCAGCAACTTTTCAATTGGTGAGGTTAAGAACTTACATTGTGTGGTGACTGCCATGAAACGCACATGATAATTAATCAGTGAGACTGGATGGGGCGGGTAATTTCCTGTTTTTGGTATCAGTTCACTCATGCAAATTGCTAACAACAGATATTATATCAGAAGTCTATGTTTATGCATGCAATGTTTCATCTCAGTAGACTTTCCTTCTAGTTTAACTCTGTTTTGTCGCATGTATAGATACTGGAGTTGATGGTTTCTAATGTTTGAGCAGAATAAATATATCTTACATACGGGGACAAGGTAGCATATAAACTTCAACTACAACAGGTAGGCCCCGTTTAATTTTGCATAGTATGCAACAACAAGCACACACACACAAACACACATGCTTCAGGTTCTGTTCGCTGTCAAGGTTACTCTACCACACATTTATTCATTGGTAGTGTCGTTCACATCATCACTGTATAATAAACGCCGACAGCAGCTGAAAACATGAATGTAGTTTCCGTGTAGGAAACATTTGTAATGGCAATATATATAGCATTACAAAGGTTATCCATCGTGTACTGACATCTACCTCAGTCCCCTTCATATTCACCTTTACAGAGCCACTATCTAATAAATTACACCTGGCATTGATATCCAGTATATGCAAAGAGGCAGCTTCTGTTGCTATGCCTTAAACACGTGCTCTCTTTGCAAATAGCAAGCCACCATTGCTATAGTTCGGTGCCATCGCGCTGTTACATCAGCTCCGCCATAACCCCTTGTGCACTCGAGGCGGAAGTCAGACTTAACCTGTCCCTAACACATCACTTTAAGACTCTTACATGCACATATGATAACAACCACCTCTGTATGGAATCTTCCCACTTGAATCTTCCAGTCGAAGATATGTTTTAACCATGCTTCTGTAGATGGAACGATTTCCCCATTTTCTGCATTAAAATTTATCTCCAACCATCTGGATAGTAAATGCTATTGGCATGCTCTACGCAGCGTGTATTATGTCCCCAATTTGCCAACTTATACTTACGGGACATATCTCAGGTAGGGTCGTTGCCAAAAGAAACACCACGTTGTCAGCACATTTGAATTGCTGTTGGAGGGACTAAGTTTTTATCTGATACATGGAGCAATTGTTTTGACAGTTGATGTGACAAAAATAGGGGGCAACATGTTGGCCATGGGTCGCGACTTGTGCCGGTGGGCAATGGGATCCAGGGTTTTGAGAATAGAGGTACTTGCGAGGGACATATGTTCAGCACACCACGTTAGCCAGTATTTTGACTTGACGAGAGGTTGCGATGGCCTGGTCCAGTCCATCGACTGGTGGTGACTTGACCTAAGATTATCGTTAGAATTGTTATTTATTACTGTCGCCATTTTTTTCGTATCTTACCCCATTTATCGTAGAAGGCGGCCTTATATATATATATATATATATATATAGATATATATATATATATATATATATATATATATATATATATATATATATATATATATATATATATATATATATATATATATATATAGATATATATATATATATATATATATATATATATATATATATATATATATATATATATATATATATATATATATATCTATATATATATATATATATATATATATATATATGGATCAATTAATTTACAGCATACCACACAATATACGGACAATTCCGTTGCGTTGATGACTTTTTTCATCCCACTCTCAGCCAACTCCACATACTCTCTTGCCTCATATATTTATAAGCATTATCAGATTAATTATTTTTCGCTGTTCTTCACACGCAGTCATGTACCAGAAGTTAATATTGTCGGACGAAAGTATGTTTGACCACTATGGCTGACTTGCAGGTTTGCCTTCGACAGATAACATCATGCTTGAGCGTAATCATTATTGCATGAGTCTTGAGCGATAGTGAAGGAAGATGTGCTAGTTCATGAGACATCTGTTTGAAGTTGACTATTCACATGCTTGGTTACAAATAAATGCAGACCTCTGCAGATATCTAAAAAATCGGCGGAGGGCCTTTCTGCGATACACAGAAGATAATGCTTGTGTGATATCCAATATCATATTGTACTAATATACAGACTTTCATAAATACAGTACGTTTATGATTCCAATTATCAGTGGATGATGTCTTGCCGATGAGAAAGAATTGTCTGTAGGTGTTGAGCATGAGATAACTGGGTGAAATAGAAAAGCTTAAGTTATTCAAAAAGCAATTCGACAATGTGAGGGGGAACAAATAACCCTTGAGAATGCTCATTGACCTTAAGCAACCACTCCGTGAAAATCTCGTTGGCTGCAATAGGATTAATAATGAATACATATGGAAACCAATTTAATGTCTGAGGCTTATTCATCATGGGTGCTAAGATAATAATATATTGAATAACAAACCCACGCAGACACGATTAACCATCGTATTGCCTAGGAGGAGGAAATGTACTATATCGTGCATTGCAGTATACCCGACATCGTCATGACGTCATACAGTGTTTCTGCGATACTCGCTATATATAAACAGCTATTAAAAAGCGCAAACCCTAACGCGGTGATATTCCCAGTACATAACATAGACAACAAGCGTGTTGTACCATTTTCTAGGACGACAACATCCTTTTACTCATCTTATGGCGCAGAAAAATCCGAAAGAGTTCATATACGTGCGAAAAAATTTCTTCAGTTAATCTGCTTAATCAATAGAAATACGCGTACAAAATAATTAATGCAGCGATAGGGATGATTAAAATAAAGGAATAATCAAACACGGAGTGAATCTACTCGAAGCATTCCGTGCATGTGTAAACGTAAATGTGAATGGCAGTGCAACCAATGGATAGGTCCTGCCAGACAAGGGGGCGAATAGCTATCTTTGTCTAGATTAATATGGTGATTGGTGTAACCCATGCATGTTACTGACTGTAATGCAGACAGACGATCAGACAATCGTGTGATAGCATGCCTTGTGGAGAAATTGACAAATCAGTGGTATGCGTGCAGAGTATATTCCTTTAATATGGCGAATCATCATAAATGTATGGATTTATGCCCTCTATTGTACATTGGTTTCAGCGTGGATGAGTCCATTGCATAATCTAATCGTAGGATACATTAGTAGATAATTGCAAATGTATTTCAAGACACATGTAATCTGGACATTATAATAAACAAATTTGTATGCATGGGTTACTTGTGTTGATGGCATGTCAGCATGATATTGCTTCATGCGAATGTTATATTCATTAACAGTTGGTCGGTACTCGCACAATCAACGCACGTCGATGCCTGACACTCGGGTATTCAGCGCAAAGATATTAGGCTAGGTCAGTTGTGACCAATAGTGCTGACAGATGAATAATGTCTCAGGACGAAGAAAATAGAAAACACAGGTGACATTGGGAGGAACATTTAATGGAATACTGTCAACCCAAAACCATTAACATACTTATAGGGTATTTAAGTTGATATGTGTGGGTATGAGCATGGTACTGCATACGAATGCACAAACAATTATGGCGATGCTAGCAAGCGTTCTGATTGTAGAACACGCAGTTTATAATTGTAGATAACCCTGATGCTTTATCAATTTAATTCCCGTTTTAAACAAATAGCCACGTTAAACGTAGTAATTGTCAGCAATTAAAATTCCATGGCTAACAACACAATGACAACAAATAAACCTAAGTGATGAAGCAAAAAGCACAAGCTGACAGGTGTCACAGTGCGAGCGCAATAGTTTTAAGATATGGTTTACGTGTGTATGAATGTCTCAATGAACCTTACGTATTGTTCCATAAGAACTGTTGGTATTCCAAACTTCAATTATAATGCCTCAGATTTCCTCAGTTTGAGAACGCGCATGGGCGCCTGTGTGTGTGCAAGATTCTATCGTTTCCAATATAATCAGGTTTAAAACGGCAATTAAATGTGTGAACAATAAAGAATATCTTATACTGTAGAAACCTTAGATGTATTGAAGCAGCCAAAGCTGGCTGCTTTGCAAATATCTGTGCGTTGCCAATACTAATACCCATTACTGAGTCAGCAAACATGATATATAGAGCAATCTTCGTTATTGAACCCTGAATATGTAAATGTATTATAAGCTCCACCGATCAAATTAATATACTTGAATGGAAAGAAGCTGACTCGAAATATCTCCATGACATTACATGTGTACGCCCAGTTGTAAGGTGAAAGCGTTTCTATGGATCTCATTATACAGCGCTGTATTACGACAGCTATTGACATCAGTACTACATAGATAACGGAATATGATTGTTAATCTCTTCATGCATTACATCGGAACCGTACAATAGTCTTTTTAGAACCACATATGGTAGATAGGTTGAAATTATTCTTTCCAGCGGCTTTACTTCGAACCAACATGTCTAGAATACTAATGATATGCTTCTTTGCATGAACGTCAAAACCAATACGTTGGTGTTTAAATAGGTTCCGTACAATGGAATGACGTTTGCTCTAACCTCTGTCGCATATTTTGGTTACGAACACTTCTCGGAGTGACTGGTTGGTCTGATAGCTATGCTGCGTGTATCCTAGTGATTGACAAGGATCTGCCCCGACCGTTGTCATTAGCGTTATTCACCTTTTCATGAACACCATTCATCCGGCCAATCTCGATTCTGTATTTTTCACACAAAGGGGGCCTCAGAACACACAGAGTGTTGCATTTGCAAATGACCATAAATACGTTAACATGCCAAACGCGGCTTCACGATGATGCAACTATTTGAAGCAACACATTTTCATACAAAATAATCATGTTTCTATAGGAAAATACAAGATTCTACTAAACATATATATATATATATATATATATATATATATATATATATATATATATATACACACACACATATATATATATATATACATATATATATATATATATATATATATATATATATATATATATATATACGTATATATATATATATATGAATATATATATATACACATATATATGTACATGTATATTTACTTACCTATATAAATATATTAATGAATATATATTCGTATATATGCATAAATATGAACAAACTGTAATTTTTATTATTATCTGTCTATCTACGACTTTTAATAAGTACGCGAAACGCTATCAATGGCTCATAATTATCACATCTACAGCAGACATAACGCTTCTTATCCATGATGACAGAAAATATTTTTTAAAATTTCGGTATTCCGCAAATATACGCAAATATATATAGGCACGAAAGGTTGGATTTATACGTATAAACTAGTATCTTGGCCATCGTCAGCAGCGACTCCAAGTACACATTCACTAATCATAGCAGTCAATACAACTCACAATGAGTAATTTAATTGACAAAGAGTACACAATCGGAGAGATTGCTTTGATGATATTTAACAGTAGCCATATATACGCTTGACGAATATTCGGCCAGATATTGGATAGAATTGCAATGTGATAAAATTCGAGCGCAGCCATTCAACCGGGCATAGGCGCAACGTATTAACGGCGTTCAACTAGTGTGATGCAACCAAAGAAAACACTGTTCTGCTCATCAGCAAGTCTCCTGGATGTATTATTCCATTGCACATTCACAGTCAGCAGCACTTAACCATGACAGTTTTTATGGACCATAGAACTGTCATGTACAAATGCCATAAGGTACCCGACCGATTCTTAATAACATTATCTCCGCATATTTTAGTACTTGATGCCTTCGTTTAGACGACGAACTGCGGCGAATATAACACAGAACGCAAACGACGATATGATGAAGCCCGTATCCAGTATTTATACAGTATAAAAACTCTAGCGACAATATCAATTGCGCTGAGAGTGTAATTACGTCAATTTGGATCCAAGATCGCTTTTGTGCATTAGGAATTTGGCAAAACACTTGAAGGCTACAAATAATGGCTAACTTACGATGAGGGTAGGTTTCATGTAACACAAAACGAACACACAAACACACACCAACACGCACACACACAAACACACACACTCACACACACACACCACACACACACACACACACACACACACACACACACACACACACACACACACACACACACACACACACACACACACACACACACACACACACACACACAACAAACACATGCTCCCACACACATTCACTCATATAAGCGCGCGGGAATTAGCCGATTTAGTCGCTGTGGGATAGAAAGTCTACGACGGCTAATACCCTATCAGTTGGTCCAAACTTCAATGCCGATTGTATTATTAATTGTTTCATCTAATAAGAGCGCTACTGCTGCTGTTCATAATGTACTCGTCATTGTCTACCAACTTAAAAGGCGATAGTCTGTGGATACCGTGGTTATACATACCATACCCTAGTAGGCCTGGCCTTGTCTTTAGAATGTTAATGGTAGTCCCACTGTTACTTCGTAATCGTCTTTTGGTTCAGAACGACTGAGCTAAATGCATCAAAACATGGGAATGCAGTTCAGTAGTATATTACAAAATGTATTTAAAATGGCTCTAGCAATCTTCAAATCTCAAATACACTATTGCTGTCTCAAGAAGGCTTTGGCCCCAACCCTAATATATATTTGTCATTTAATTGGTGCAATGTAAGTAATGGATGGTACAATTCTGTCAAACTAACCGCATTTATTTTATGTACTTAGTGTCACATATCCGACAAACAATATGTCGCATACACCATGTGTGATTATAATTAGAGGTCAACTACATGCACCTGTTATCCATTTTGGTTTTGCCGGAGAATACCTGACCGTAAGCCACTCTCAAAATAAGCGCAACTATTGCCAAGCAAGTCTACTCCAGCTTGTGGGTGATACCAGTAGCAGCACGGCTTTCAGATTCAAGTGCTTCCTAGAGTAAAAAACGTGGAAAATTATCATCGCATCACGATTCATAGTGAGATAATTGGACATATTTTACAATGTCATTAATTATCTTTTGATTGGTTTCTATTTTGAACATTGCTTATTCAACCGAACTACCAAGTATCGTTGACTCTGTGCTGCATCTGGGAATAATATAAGAAAAATAAAACGGATCACATGAGTTTCAGATGTTTTGGCTTACAAATTTTACATGGTTATATCGCAACATTTTAGGTTTGCTGCAATAAATTCATTGCATAACAGGCTCATTTAAGCATCGGGTAATTTAGTGTTTACAGGGTTTGGCGTACTGACCATTCACGCATTACACGTCAATTATCGCTCAGTATAATACCCCATGTTGCCTTCACAAATACACAAATAGTTCCCATTATGTAAAGGCTTCATTATTGGCTGGATAAACTGTTACACTGAAGCCCTCTCATTAAATTAAAAATCGATAACTATTGCCGAGGCGCAGTCAAATGCAAAACGAGCCTCATTAAATGACATCATCATCACACTTGACAATGAAGTAGCTTGCCACCTCGTCGACAAATTATTGGGACCAACACATGATGCTTGATATCGTCCTGCAATTGGTATCATGCCGGTTGACTGCCTGTGGGTTTTACCCATTTTACCATCTAAAACCGTCCTGATCCATATTTACTGTGGCATGGTGATCGTATGAATTATTACTGGGATCTGATAAGCGGAACGTAGCTGTGCAACCGCAGCCGAGTATCCGTAAAATAATTATTATCTCATTGTATCAATACAACACGGAATACCAATGCAATTTAGTACTCCACAAAGCTATTCAACACATATATTTAAGCACGGTTTCATTCTCAATCAAGTTTGCATGTAGCCTAACGGCTGTTAATAATATTGTTCTGCAATAGAGTCACGAAATCAAATCTTCATAGCTTGATTATGCAGTCACGCATTTCCTAAACTTTGTTATCTCCTGTAAGTAGGGTTACAATAGATGTTTGCATCGAAATGACAGCAGCTACTGGAATTACGTGATGATGCTTTGGTGCCTCCACATTGGTAACTTTCTATGTTCTGGCTGTTGCGATGCGTAGTTAATAGTTCTGTTATTTTTCTAATTCACGATGAATGAACATTATTTCAAAATATCGGTATTGCGTAAATATACGCATATATATATGGGCACAAAAGGTTGGATTTGTACGTATAAATTAGTATCTACACCATTGGTGGACGCCCTTCAGAGAAACAAATGTATATATTAGGAATAAAAAGTGAAAAAAAATATTTTTATTTGCATTAAACTTTTGTATACTATCAATTAGAATATGCAAAATTAATAATTAATGACCGAAAAATGAACTATGGACGTTATATATGACTTGTTACTCGGTTGGTTTGTTGTAATGTTTATAAGTTCGTATCAGGTACATATGACACCGTGATCGCCAGCATGAGGCGCCATGGTGTAACGTTGCCATTTGCTGTCAAGAAGTTAATTGAGAACGAGGGTTTGGTTGAGTAAAATGTGCTTGTCCCACCCCCAACCCACCATAATAGTCAAATCATCGATGTGGTATGCATTTAGGTCGGCTAGTTTCGTTATCATTTCAAACATTAGATTGATATCGAAAGCCATATTTTCTCGATGTTTTTGCTTATTTTTATCGACTCTACTCAGTCCAGGTCAGCTGCGTCTGACGATGATATGTTGAGCAGTTGCATAGGTTGTAGGCACATGCCGTTCCATGTAGGACGCTGATAACGCTAGCTATTCTTTATATAGGCTGAATGGTAAACTTAAGCATAGCATAAGGGGAAAACACCCCCTGCAAAATAATTATCTTACAGAAAAGAATCGTTATTGGTTATAGAGAACTATAATGAGCATTCAATTTTATATACCTGTGTTTGCATTCAACGAACTAATATGTATAATTAAATCCCAAGTCTCAGAGGCCCGTTTTACCAAACTCATGTTAGTGAAATATGTACCAAACAATTTAGGGTTTGTTCTGTAATTCAAACGGTTAATCCGTAAATATATGCCAAGGATGACAGTTACAATTAACGCTTTATTTATGACAAAGCAACTATCAAGTCGTCTTAAATTGAACTTGAGTGGTTAATTGACTTCGTACACTATAAATCGTAACAAGAATTTGCTGCTCAATGATGGGCGGTGTCAGAAATTCTTTACCATGATGAAGCAAATTATTCTCCGTTCACTGCTGAAGTATCCAGCCTATTATATTCGATAACTATCTTGCAACACTAGGCTTACTGTAGGCTGTGTCGTCGCTGCTGTCTGTGATCTTAAGCGACGTACACGTATATTGATAAGCACAATATAGGCCATATATTCCACTTACCTACACCACTAATAATGGTCAGTATATTGTGAACAATAAGTTCATTTTACACACTTGAATAACTATCAAGGAAAACTTTCTTGCCAGCTCATTGTAAGGCTGCATGTGATTGAATTGATTTTCTCCCGACTTGGAGTAATATTGTTCTCACTGCACCTAAACCTGTCCAAAGTCGATATCCGAAGCTGCTTGGTAAATGTTTTGTTAAGGTCATTGAATCTATTGACCCCTAAGGTATCTATCTTAACAAGGAAAAGACTACACCAAAAGGTTACCAGCTCCGTAATTGATGCATATACATGGTCGATCCAACATTGCGCAATGCTTATCTTTATAAATGACGCTGCTTTGTCCAAGCCAATAAATGGTAGAGCTTAATGGCTAGGTGTGGATGGGTTGAGAATACTGGAAAGAGCAACGTTGACGAATTCATAGAGTACACTGGTCAGCACAAAATGAATGAAAACGCTTGCTAGGGTGCATCATAACCAAACTGCGCTGGGATAAAGTTAAATTCTGGAAATGGATTATGCTCTGTGGCATATTTGGTAGCCACCGAGGTGCTATTGCACATTGACACTTATTGAATTGCTGGCTTTCCCGCAACCGTGTTAATCAAATATGTTGTATCCTGCAACATCACGCAACCGCAATCTAATTCTATCATCTTTATTTGCGCTCCGATATATTGGATTCCTTATGTGCTACATTTCGTGACAATTTGTTGTTGAGATGGCCAGAGGAATAATAATGGAAGGAAATCTATAATTGCAGTTAAAATTGCGGTACATGGATGGTATCACAACCCGGTATAAGGCTGCAGTTGTTTTGTAAGGATATCAATTTGTAAACTTGTAAACAGGAAAATGCTAGATACAAATCGGTCTTGAATGAGGAGTTATACTTAGAACAGATGGTTGGCCTGAAAGGAAACCGGAAAGTAATCACCGTGCAGCACAATGCATTAATGTCACCCGCATTGCTAACGAACAATCGTCTTGCAGCCACACCAACCTTATGCTAACGAACACTCTTAGTAACTTCCACCATGAGCAGTATTGAAGTAGATGAAGCTTACTTAGTACGTACTATTGTGTGCGAGTGGGTTGGGCTACTGATGCAGCTCATTGGCATTTAACGTCATCACAAAAACGACGCCAGTTTTGTCATTTGTTTTAGCACAGAGAGTATGTGCAGTGAGGCATTCCATTACATCATGACGGTGGCAGATGCCTCGTGTCATGTACACATAGTTGGGTCAAATGGGGTTCATCATAGGGTCTGATTTACTGTTGGTTTGGTGAGGGTGAACAGATTGATAGGGATGCTGCTGCATGTTTTGAATCAGTGCAACGTGTCAAGGGTTGGTAAACGCTTAGCAGGGGCGCCTTTTGCCTCCGATGCTCGTTAGACGAAGTGCTACAATCACTCACTGGTATTTCACTTCATCATCACTTTGGCTGAAGTTTGGGCGTTTGAAGGCAATATGTGTTTTTAGTTGTAATCATGATATTACACTCTACTATGTCAACAATTTCCTTTGGCGGTAACAAACCTTAAGGGTTCGGCAAAATTTGGCATTCAATAAGAATGCACACATAAATAATATTAAAAGTGAGCCGATCGTGTCGTCAGAGAGGGCGTCAAAAATGTGATTAACATCCCGTATTGTTTATTGTTTTCAAAAGCCCATTTCAACAATAGCATGTGACCGGCTGGCTAGCTACACTATTCGGCCATTAATTGTATACCCATATTCATGTTTCGACGCTGCACGAATGATCATATATTTCCCCGGGTCAACGCACAGCAGGCCTGGCGACCCTACTTGTAATACGATAGTCTTGACAAACAGTAATGTTAATTGGATAATCAACCCTTCGGGCACTAGTCGCCTTTGCGGTTTGATATATTGACACTAAACAACAGTTACGTCCCTATTGAAAAAAAACATTGAACCCAGGTAGGGATAATTCATATTACTACAGGGGTGGGTTAACATGCCACCATAGGCCGTTGTTGAACTTGCGTTTGTGGCATTTTCGATGATCACCACATTATTAACTAGACCCCTCAAGCGATGCATAGTGAGAGCCTACCAAATTCAAACACTGTCACACTTTAAGTAACATTATTACTCTAGTTATATGCCTTACCACCGTGAATCTAACGTAAGAAATTGAGCACACCGGCGCACGAACAATTTATCATAACAATAGTTGGTAGAATCTGTGTTATAGGGTACGACCCCGTGAAGACGTCATAACAATGGTATAGTATAATGAATACCGAGATGATCGAGAAGAATGGCTGTTCAAGGATCACATGGTTCGGCAAAATGATATCATTCCATCCACAATATGTCCGAACATAAGAATACATTATGACCAGTCTCCCTCTTCGTATTTGGAGCAACTTGCTTGCGTAGTGGAACTATCCTTGAACGCTTTTTGAAAGGATCTGAATCAAAGTGCACTAGGTCTTCCCGCATTGCTTCTCGTCGTACAATCAACTTAAACATGCGTTACCTTATCAGAAATAATCAGTCGTAACCGAGGTGTTATTTCCCAATGACACTGCATTTTTGTTAATCAGCTATCATTACATCCTTCAACCTCTTGCAGGTTCAGTTATCCATTCCAACATCCTTCCCGTGCAGCCGAATATATACAAGTTGGTCAAATAGCACAAAGTGTTATAATGCAGGACTAGAGTAGGAAAGCGAACATGATGATCAGAATTTAGGTACATAGATCAATGACTGCTGGAACTGCATGACCAGATTTGAGTTATTCCAATAAGATAAAAGAGACAAACGCGAACAGGAAAACGAAGCAATTCAAGGAGCTAATTATTAAGGTGATAATTGAAGGGTAAGTCACTGCCGGGCTGCAACTTCCATAGGGTCACTTGGGAATATTCCTCTAGTCGCCACCTGCGTCCCATAGGTAAAAGCAGCGAAGTTTCTAAGTTACTCCGCTTTAAGCAGCATTAAAGTGGTAAGCAATTTGAGACCTACTTTGGATGCATATGTGCGACTCAGTCGGACCTGTTTAGCCTGAGTAAAAGATTGACACCTGCTGTAAAAGTTCACAGGGAGGTCGCTGTTTGGTCGTATATTTAGTCATTCATCAAGCAACAACGGTCAAAATAATTGCTCTATGTATCACAAAATGCAAAGCCTAGTCCAACGGTAATAAACATGTGCTTGTTAATATAAAGACTGACATTTTGGTGTTTGCTGAGAAAACGACCCTATCCGAGTTATAGCCCTAATGTTAAAGAAAAGATTACTGTCTTGCGCATATTGCTAAAATCGATATTGCAGTATTATACTGTGCTTACAGCTTGGCAATAGTAGTAATCATGCAGATTGTTTGAAATGATTTGTAATGCAGAGCTTTGGGGAAATCGTCTTATTCACCTTGGCACGAGTGTGCGCGAGAACGTGTTTCTCTTTAACGTTCTGACGGTCGTGTTTACAGAATGTTTTACATAATGTTTTCCACCACAATCACCTAATCATTATTGCATTGTAATCTAGAAAAGCTGAAAGTAATATTTAGGGATCTGGCAGTGATGTATACTGAAAAGATACTTAAGTTACCAGTGTCAGTTTCTGGAACACACACAGTGACTATCGTCAACCTCCAACGATATGTTTCCACTCACATAAATCATATATCAGCGGTTCCATTTCATAGCTAGGATAGAAACAGCAGTCTCAACGTTCGATGTACAGTGCTTAGTGTGATTGATTACTTAGGACCTCGCATTGTCTCTGGCATCGCCCTATTCAAGCCATAAGCTCGTAGGCGTGAGCGTAAATGCGATAATATTACCATCTTGACAATAACGAAAGTCGACCACTGATCATGCTGGCAGATGCCATATTACAATGCTGTACTAAAAAAACATTCTTAACTTATCCTTTTGAAAGACAATTTTTTAAAATAATAAATCTCATTCGACGCTGCTCAAATCATAAGGTACCTCTATTGTAATGCTTATGGTTGCAACCCCAAAACCCACCTATGGGGTGTTTCTGGCCAGCGAATAAAATGTAATATGCAGTTGCTAACAGCACGTAGCATGGACCAATATTCCTTTATTTCCCTGCGATGCTCAAAAGTGGCAGAGCTAGTTATGTAGTGCCAAAACCTTTAACTTTCTAACCGAGGCTGTTCTAGACTGAAGTAAATTAAACACTACATGAATTACAAAGCATATTTCTAATCTTTTTTTTATCCCAGTTACATCTTGGTTACTCAGCAAATCTACCGAGTATGCTTTCAAGTTGTGTCTTTATGCGCAGAGCATGCGAGGATACAGTAAATACAATGTATTTTGATGTGTGTGTTTACCGTTCATTGAAGACTTTGTTACACTACAATTAAATGGTTCTATCCTAACAGAATGTATTCATTTATAATACAGTTGAATGCTACCATTCTATTTTACTCCACTTCCGTGTCTGTACCAGAGATGGTACATCCCCATAACCAATGCGATACAATGTAAGCTGTTAAATTGCTCGTGTAACACTGGTTACAGTCATACCTGATTCATATTAGGAACCTTCCGTAACTGCTATAAATATATTTGTTTGATGCCATTCCATATTCCATACGAGAGCAATATAGGCAGAGGTCTGACGACAGCCTTATGTACTATATCTTGTCAAAATAATTGAGAATAAATGTGACCAATTTAATGGGGAAATCGTCATTAAATGTACAAACCTCACCTATGCAGACTTGACTGGATACCATATTTGTTCACCCAACCATATATGTTGATGAAAATAAGCGGTTCATATATACTGAATGCTAATATGAGGCGTTTAGTATGCAGTGTGCGCAGAATCAATGCATCTCCACAAATTCTCATCAGCATTTTGGAAGGAGTGGACATATAAATAATACTAGTAGATATTTTTAACTATCTCGGATCACTTTATAAGGATAATTGTGAGGTCTGTAAATATGATTCTGTTTGGTACTCCACTGACACGTTTCGCACCACTTGATTTGTTTGATTGCTTGGCGCAGGAAGAAGGAGATGGAACAAGATAACATGATGCTTGGTCCTTAGTACCTTAATTATCTTCCACGTCAAGCAGGTAACACACAAATGCATGTAATTTTAGGTTATACAGGTGTACTTTAATTACATTAAACGCTTTAATATTTTATTAATCGAATAGATTCAAAACAATATGCATCATTTAAAATCAGAAAAGAAGCGATTAGTAATGTTAAATTTAGGATTTTAATAATCGTTCAAGCCATTTAAAAGTCTTTATATGATTAATTGGTGCATTGGGTCTAACCTCACTATTTTGCATCATTCGATCAACTTTAACCGTTATATGCTCGAGTATATTTAGTAGTAAGCGATTTATCCTGAAACCTCACGCTACAGCCAACTACAAAATTAAGGTGGGAAGATACCATGCAGAGGAGGCTACTTTCATATGTGAATGTTATAGTCTTAGAGAGACGAGTTAGGGGCGAGTGAAGCCTGACCTCGGGTGTGCGAGAAGTTATGGCAGGATCTCCTGTTACATCGCGTTGGCACTCTATCAACATGGTGACTTAAGTCTTGTTATTTTTCGGAGACATAGAGCACGTGCATAAATGTAATGATTCAATTTCATAGCTGCCTCTTTTCACATACGGAGTAGCAAGGCTCGTGATTGATTATAAAGAACCTCACCTTACGAATGGCGGTGGATTTTTTATCATGGTGTGGGAAGATGAGTAACACAAGGCAATGCTATACGTAAACAAGCATTATGAAGTGATCCCGTCCTGGCGGATGATCAAAGGCACATCCGTTGCTCCTGACGGTCGAGGTTTAGGGCGTGGCTCGCTATAATGCATTTACTATATTCACTTTCAATCCTTAAGACAAAACCATTTTTTCATTGCTCACTACGTACCTAATGTTAATTTACAATAGCCAATCAGTGTTGGAAGGGTAAGGGAAAATTAGTATGAGACGAATGGAACATCAACGTAAAGTCAATTTGCAGTACATGCTGCCACAGAGTAAATGTGTCCTCCGCCACTGTATACAAAATTGGGGCATGACTCATCCATGTCAACTTGGCCGCTCTTATCATGTAGCTTCCCTCGCCCATCAAATGCGCATCTGCTTAATTAACCATTCCAACTGCTTCTTTGATGCCGTCATGCTGTCTAAGATGTGTTAACAACTAGCCGCATAACAATACATGCGCTATTATACCGACATATACTGTGCACACTCTCACTACAAACCTATTATGGCCATTCTGAAGCATATAAGATAGTTTGGCAAGAGACTCAATGACAGAGAGTGACTGTTTGTATCGATGCGTTATGATTCTGTTATCCCTTTAGTGTTAATGTACATCATGGATCTAAAACAGAAGCCGACCTTAATAGGCTATCAATGACAATTCTAATATTTGCTATTGTGGATCAGCGTATGCTTCGTAAAGGTAAGTTAAAATAAGTATGTAAGCGAATTTGCCAACGTCATGTGTGATTCTTGTATGCGATATATGCCAATGGCAAAACTATTTTGGCACTGGTCATAGTCAGCATGCATGTGCTATAGCACATTCGAATGTAGAACAGTTTCAGATATTATGACCTTGCTAAAGCCCCGCTCCATGATTGACGGGATGAACGGTAACGATCTAGATTGGGCTTTCAGGAAGGGCTTTCTGGGACCTCTTTTTATCATCATTTTGAGAAGAAACACATATATTGGAGGAACATCCAATATGCATTGGGCAGATACTTATTTTGCGAGTTGTGTTCTCATGAAGCCTTAGCTAGATTAACCATGACAAGTAAAGTTCCCGAACACTAGAAGATTTTCAGTTATATATTAGTGGACGGTATGTTTGCAGTGCCACATATTGAAATCAACGCTTTTGTAATAGAGAGTACAAAACAGCGTATTTCAGTGGGCGTTGCGTTTTCTATTTTACCACCCTAGCTAACACAGCGAGCTGCACTTGAATTAGCTGAATTATCGGCATTAGTATAGCTACATAGTGGTTTGATTGGACTAGGGTCAGTGGTATTCAGGATCTTTTTAATAGATATTTAGGATGAGTACGACCACGTTTCACTAAGGGACTGACGTTGTAGCATGCTGATGATGTCAATTTAGACATGTGTTGTCATGCCTCCGCATATGTTGTGTCCTGTAACATGATATCAATAATTATCGTTCATTCAGTTTAATATATGTACAAACGCTGTGTTGAAACGGATCTAGATATTTGTTTTATTTGTAATGCCCTTCATAGATGCTTGACAAATTTCAACAGTTGTTGTCAGGGAGCATTTCAAAACAATAAACATGGCTCTGATGAAAGCTTCCGTCGTTAATGAAGGTCATTGATAACGCGACCCCAAGAAGCGCATGGTGTTCTTAATTTAACGTACCTATGTGAGGCAAGCAGGACAGGCTTTCTCTTTTCCTTGTGTTAGGTTCTGGTAGTACACTGTACATACCACATCACGAAACGGACCGATGTGACCAAGGGATGCATTGACTCAGCACTTCGGTGAAGGTGCAATTTGAGCTTGTTTAATGGTCAACGCTAACAGATCCGTGGCATCATCAGCGGCTAGCAGATAGTATGATCACATCCTTATATATTAAAAACATGAGGTTACATGTACTAAAATGGAGATGAATCTATTACTAAGACGATAAGAAATACATATTAACCACAATAGCACTTTTTTTCCAATCTCCCCACGCGCATTAGAACCACATGTCCCACCTAGACGCCAACAAACTTGAAAGCATACTTGAAAGCCATCACACGATGAAAGCAATTAAGGAAGAGAGTTGAGCGCCTATTGGCAAGATTCACAAGGTCCACTAATGCAAATGGCTGTGATCATATAGGTTGTCGATGGCGACCGTTTCGTCCCCTTTCATCCTGATCATTACCTTTTAAATTTCTTCGCACCTCATATGTGTCACATGGTATTTGCAAGCAAACTCCAATCCATTTGATTTGTCGTATCATGTGTCGCATCCAGGTGACATAAATGCCTTAAAATGCCATCCAAATTACAGTCATAGTGCAAATTTCAGCTGACCTATATGAGAAATATCAACACCAATCAGTTATACTGACCAATATCAGCTGTGATGTAATGTAGGTAAGTACAGGTACAATGTCTGGCTCATCTATTTGTAGTGCAAACTACCATCAACGTGTTTCCACAGTATCAGTCACAAAAGGAAACCAATTACGGACTGGTCTACCAACAGAGTCTGTTGTAACTATAGAGAAACATAATAAAAGAAATGAATGCAACACAGGTTAATCGCCATTAGTCAATCACAAAATGCGTTGCTGCTATATATTATACGACAAATACTTTGTGGAGCAGCATCACGCCCCACCCCCCCCAACCAACCAACTCTTACATATTGTACAGGAGGATATGGACACAGATATGGTTTTTCAGCCTGCTACACTTAAGAAGAAAGCTATTCGCAGAACAAATAACATAACAGGCGACATAAATTAAAAACAAGTACATATAAAAAAACATATATATATATGTGTATATATATGCATATATATTTATATGTTTACATATATATATATATAAATATATACATATATATACATGCATATATATGAATATATATATATATATATATATTTATATATATATACATATATATATATATATATTTTTTATAAATATATATGTAAATATTTGTGTGCATGTGCTAATATACATTTTGCTTATTCATATATGTACAAATGCATACACATATTTATATATGTATATATATATACATATATATACGTATGTATATATATATACGTATGTATATATATATATATATATATATATATATATATATATATATATATAGGAATATATATGTGTATATATTTTTATATATATATATTTATAAATATATATCTATATATATCTATATATGTGTATATATATATATATATATATATATATATCTATATATCTATATATATATATATATATATATATATATATATCTATATATATATATATATACAGTGGGTGTCACTAGAAACGCGCCACTGGCATAATCTGAAATATATCCAGATATCAAAATAGCATATTGCTAATTTCTGCTGCTATATACACCTACAGGTGTTTTTATGCAAGGATAGATCACCTGGCTGTGTGCGATTAAGCGTAACGGCTCCAACTGTAAAGATTGTGGCCAAAGTCAAAAGAAAGAACTCGCAGGTAATAGGCCCATCCCTGAAAGGCCACATTCAAAGCCAAGCCAACAGCAGGCAATTGGCAACTTTTGACCTATTGGCAGGTACTCAGTCAGGTCTTTGGTGTGACAAGACACAGCTAAAAGATGAGATTGTCAGATGAGAACCGTTTAATAGCGATCGGTGAGCTCCAGGCTGGTTTGTCAGTTAGAGAAGTAGCATGACACGGGGACCATCACAGCTCAATCAGTCGTCTACGTGCTCGCTTTGAAAAGATGGACAGAGTTAAAGATCGTCCTCGACCTGGCCACCCTGTCGTCACTACAAGAGCAGAGGACCGCTTTATCAGAATCACTGTACTGCGCAACCGATTTACTACAGGTACCATTGTGAGAACATTTTCTCAAAAACATTTCCTACAATTTGGATGGAGTTTATGACCTACTGTACTTGTATTACTTCCCTAACGGTATCCCAATTTTTGTCGTTTTAGCAACTGCAGTTCGGCAGCGAGTTCACGCTCGACGAGGGCAAGGGGGTCGTCCCATCAGCCTCAGTACCGTCAGGAGACGACTACGATCCAGCAACCTGCATGGCCACAGACCAGCCACCAAGGTCGTCTTGACAGCTGACCAACGCAGAGCACGTCTTCAATGGGCCCGAGCGCACAAGAGGTTCACAAGGCAACAGTGGCGATGTGTTCTCTTCTCTGATGAGGCAAGGTACAGCCTCAGGAAGGCCCGCAAAGGGCATATCTTGTGTGCGCCGTGGGGAGAGATATCGCTCTTGCTGTGTGCAAGAACGGGATAACTCTCAGTGTCCGAGTGTCATAGTCTGGGCAGGAATAAGTAATGACGGAAAGACTCAGCTTCACGTAGTTGATGGAAATCTCAACAGTCAGAAATACAGGAACAACATTTTCGAGTCCATTGCAGTGCCGTACACTGGGGCTATTGGACCAGACCGCTTCATATTCCAGGATGACAATGCCCGCCCCCACAGAGCCAGGATCAGTCAGGCCTTTCTTGAGGAGCAGGGCATTGAGCACCGCGACTGGCCATCAAAGTCCCCTGATCTGTCGCCGATAGAGAACCTGTGGAAGGTCTTACGTGCCAAGGCGTGCGAACGTCTGCGGCCCCATCACCAGCTAGCTGACCTTCCCCAGTTGTTGCAGGAGGCATGGGAGCGCATCCCTCAGCAGCTGGTTCGCCGCTGCACAAGCGGTGCAGAGAATGTATTGCCAATGAGGGAGGACACACACTACTAACACTGCCCCGGTTTGCTTAATGTGATAACATTGACAGATGCTTAATGTTAATCTGTAATAAAGTTCTTCTAGTCATTGAGTCTGTTGTTGTGTCAATAGGCCATTCTGCGAGTTTTACTTTCCCACTCCGATTCTATTCTTTTGTTCTGCAGTCGTCACGCATGGCCGCACAAAGACAGGTGATCAGTCCTAGCAAGGCAACATGTGTGACTACATATTATAAGAACAAAAATAGATTGTGACATTTTCATTACTTCAAATATTTCTCAACATGTGATTGTTGTGACACATATATATATATATATATATATATATATATATATATATATATGCATATTGATATATATGTATATGAATATATATACATATATATATATAATATATATATATAAAACATATATATATATATGTTTATGCATATACATTTATATATATACATATTTATATATATAATTATATATATCAATATATATATTTATATATATACATATATATACATATATATAGAGAAATATATATATATATATATATATATATATATATATATATATATATATATATATATATATATATATATATATATATATATATATATATATATATATATATATCTCTATATATCTATATATATATATGATGATGCGGTTATGTGCGTTCAGCAATTTGGTTGTATGAATACTTATATATGAGAATTTTTATGAATAAATTTAATTGTACTCCGGTTTGTAAAGTTATCACAATGGTCATAGCTGCAACAGTGAGATTTAGGAATATTGAATGTGCTTCGATGCAAAAGCAAAGCAACAGCAACATCAAATATCGCTTATTGAATATGTTGTTATAAACCAGCCCATAAAACCAAAACCAATCCCGTCTTGATGGGATTTAACAGCATTAACAGCAACTGTTGTGGCCTCGGCGAAAATGATGCAGCTAGCTGTTGTAACAGGAGGAAATATCGGTCTTTCGAGGATGCTTTTGTGAATAAGGACCACTCTCGTAGTTACCGCTGTACTTATCTAGCAATGAGCAATGGCTATCATAGCATATAGCATTGTGAAAAGTGCACATAGTCTGTGCCGCTAAAAATAAGCCGGAAGTAGGGCTACAACGAAGGTTAGCATTAATTCGGCAACGAACACTAAAGGAGGCGCTTGCAACAGAGTGGATGGTACCGGTCACTATAATGGAATCTTTCAACCGTCTTATAGAAAAAGTGCTTGCTGGTGAGACCGATAGCTTTGCGTACCAGTCAGTCGAGTATTTTCCTTGCAACATCGGATGGCTCTGTAGATATGATGCTCTTTAAACCCCATCAACGCTACCAGGACCATCAATTCATTAAATCCACTTAGTGTTTTGGGTTGTAATGGTGTCTATATGATGTGATATCGTTGCGCAGTATTTATCAAATAGGCAAAATAGACTCAATAGAAGGGATAGACAAATAGAAAATACCTTTTATGCTTCGCCACAATAGCTTGGTAGTTACCTTGCTGATTGTATAGCAATATCAAGGGAATACATTATCTTGCTAGTGTCAGAATTATAGGTCTTGGAAATTCACTCCATTATTTTACTCGTAATGGAATTCGGGTTAACATAGTCATTGGCGCTATGATCCCACGGTATTGTGTCCAAGGTGTTTGTATTGCTCATTAATGAATTGTTCATGCTTGCGTAACATGAACTATGCATTTCGATTGCAGAACAACGAAAGTTGTTACGGAAACATACGCTCATTAACCTGTATATATAGAAGCAACGAGATGTTAGCCGTTAAACAAACACTAATGCTTTCACCAAAAGCACGTTTCTAATCGTGAGACGAATGCTCTCTGAAAACAACAGTGCCATTCAGTGTATGTTTTAGGAAAAGGCCATTACAGTACACAAAGAAATGTATGTTGTATGACAGAGCTGCACATAAAGCAACCCTCAAATACACACACGGTCTGCATACAGTCCATAAAATGCTTCCATTCCCAAAAGATGCTCACACTTGTCAATTGTCCCATGTTGAACACATGCTGGTCAACTCGACACCTTGCCAACTCGACCCCTTACAAACTCGACCCCTGCCACTACCAACTCGACACCCAGCCAACTCGACCACAAGCCAACTCGACACCCTTTGATCGGCCATCTAAATGAGGTGTTCTGATGAATGTTCTAATATAATGTTTTAGGGTATATGTTTGAGGTTATATGTTAAGCAACGTAATGTCTGCATGTGCTGGTGTGTGATGATTATGACCTCGTGTTCACGGGCCAACAATATAGCATATTTTCATGTTTTTTTTATATACTGTCGATTGTGCTGAATGACGCGTAATTACAGAAATCTTGTCTCTCTTGTCTCAAACATTTGAAATAAAGAAACTCTATTGAATTTGTTTTATACGCTCGTTTATCTTTGATATTAACAAATATCAATTATGTATATTCATGTAAAAGGATCATAATGGTAAGTAAGCTTATGTCTTTAGATGAATGTTGACGCATCGAAGTGCGATTCATAACTATTGTACCAGATGTACTAGTAATGAAACCTATGCCGCCTAACATTGTCGTACCAAACTCATGCAAAATATTGTTTGTTACATTGCCGTATATACTTAAATACCATAGTACTATCATACGATCTGAACAAATGTATATCACTACAGTCATCTAAAGGAAGGTTGAAGAAAATATTTATTTAGTGCCGACGCTAAGTATACATAAGACCATATCTTATAACAAGAGTGTCTTATCTAACAAATATCAGAAACGAGAAAGGACATCAATATTTCTTCATCACTGGTAAGCCATCTTAACAAAAAAAATGTACGTAAATTGCCTTCTATCACTTCAGAATTTTAATGTGATCATGAAAATAATAAAATTAAATGTAGATCTTCACAACTCACCATGTGTCACGTCACAGTATCCCCTTGATCGGGTACTCACGTTTTCACAACTCACCATGTGTCACGTCATGTACCCCTTGATCGTGTACTCGCGTTTTCACAACTCATTTGTCACGACGTACAGGACACAAACACTTTGATTTGCGCGTCATTGAATAAGCTGCGTCGTTATCAGCGAAGCAATATGTTAACCTTCAAGCTAAGTTGTTCAAATAATGGGAGGAATTTATTGTTGGGGAAAGGAGTGCTCGGAAGCTACTGCGAGCTTGCGCACATTTGACGGGTCCTGTCCAGAATTAAAGAGTAC
This sequence comes from Urechis unicinctus, assembly GCA_034190875.2. Lineage (NCBI taxonomy): Eukaryota > Metazoa > Annelida > Polychaeta > Xenopneusta > Urechidae > Urechis > Urechis unicinctus. The sequence continues at coordinate 18,486,519 of CM067346.1, forward strand.
ATTTGTTTGGTTATGGTTTCAGTTGTGGCGCTGTATCCCATGCTGTAGGTGTTCCTTCTTGTTTTATTGTAATATAAGTCGTTGTATCTTAGCAGCTTACTTTCATATTCTAACTTATGTATTTGTGAAATAAAAGTTTTTGCCCCAAAATGTGTGCGGTTAACTGCTATTAGTTATCACAGTAACATTTCAACCATCAATGCATCGCTAACACACGTAATTATTTGATTTTGATATTGAATTGTAAATTACAAGCAAACACAGTTAGTCTATTCACATTACAATAAAACGGAAACAGGTGTCGAGTTGGCGAGGTGTCGAGTTGGTAGCAGGTTAGGTGTCGAGTTGGGAATATACTGGGGTCGAGTTGGCAAAGTGTCGAGTTGACCTGATACCGTGTTCAACGTGTGAGAACCTTCCGCTCCTTATAGGATATCATATTCACTGTGTGTGGAAGACTATGCTCAACAGTTACTGTGTGGGTGACCCCAAATGCATGACTTCAGACGGAAAAACCGAAGAGAGGGGAAATTAATAACCTGATTACAATCCAACAAAAGACACAACAATGTTCTTGATGAGAGTTATTTAGATGCCACACAGTTGTCAAGATGATCCTATCAAACTCAATCAATTTAACCATAGAAATTGTTCTTGGTCAAAAGGAAAGTCTAATGTCTAATGTCATTAATGAGCTGACGATAGTAACCATACTCCATTTCAATCGATTTTCATCCTCAATATTAATAAAATCCTAAGCAGTCAGAAGAATACATCGATATACATCATTAACTAACCGGTGTAGTTCATCATTCATATTATCCCTTGATTTGGGATACAACATAAAAATAGCTTAAAAAGAGCCAATAATTACACAGACAACTTAGGGATAAGAATATGATAGATGGAGATCCTTAATATCAGCTATTTTGCATATCACCTGGTGTTAACATTTGATGATTCTCTAATAACAATTACATGCCTATGAGCTTAAATGTGACTATCATTTTTAAGGTGTCGAGCGAATGTTGATGATTGTTGGCAACAGAAAGCACATCCATGCCTTAGGCCGGATTCACGAGTTGCATTCTGTTCCCAGCAGTCTGTAGTGGTTATCCATATTATAAACTTGCATCTATTTTGGTCTGAGAGTAAATCACATTCGCTGGGAATTTGCGAAATATGTGATACAGTATTTCGGCCCCTAATCGATGCAGGAAGTCATCGAGCATGATGAGTTTCATTCCATCCTGCTATGAAGAATAAATGCTATATTTATCTTGATCAAGCGACGAACGCAGTGGTGGCTATTTCAATTCCTCTTTACCCTGAGTTGTACTCACGAGACACAATGAATATGTCACTGTGATGATGCTTGTGATTTTGTGACATTTTCAGGTATGCCTCTTCAGTAATAATACGGTGGCAAAAGTTGCATGATATAGTTCTGTTTGCATTGACTTAGGGTGGACAATAGCATCATTGCTCATGATTGAAATGAATTCAATATGGGAGCATAGAATAAGCCTACGGTAACTGCAGCTTTGACAATGCTGTGATATGCAGTTTTAAATCAACCAGTTAAGGAAAATCACGCCATTGACGATAATACTGCAACACAAATAAGTGCCCAGGGTTAAATGACTTGAACGATTTTTAATCGAATGAGAAGTAAATTGCAATTAATAGAAATAAATTTCACAGCTAATTTGAAAAATACATAAACCGTTCGCACATTTCTTTGCTGAGCTCCTAATTCATTATTTGGTTGATACCATTTGTTAACTGATCACTACTCAGTTATACGAGCACGCAAGCGCTGGAGCCATTGCATACGCATATCATATGAATGATAGGGCACTTTTTATGTGTCGCTGTCACAGACTGTGTTAATGTGTTATCTCAATCCTGCACCGCTAGTCACAATGGCGCCGTGATAATCATAACGTATGGCTTCTTATGTTTGTAAACATAATATTGCTTTATGCTGTGTCACTTTGGATACGTGCTACGCGACAACATAGGTCATTCTAGGTGTAATTGTCATTATTAATGAACATACGGACAGGTATATGAGTCAACCTATATGAATATTTTGAAGAATGTGCCGACTAAGTGAACGGATAAGTTTGCGTTATGATTGGATACGTTGCCAACAAATTTGCGTCATTTTACCCACATAAACAATGTAAGCTTTGTCAACAACTCAAGTCATATTCTCATACGAATGTTTGAGTATTTGGCGAACTAAATAGTGTGATCACATTGCGTGGATTGCTTACTTGACGATGGGGCATCTATGTATACAACTACTGATCTCCAAGCAGCTATCAGTCGTAATATTACTATTGCACCATTCACACGCTCCACACGCTTGTCATCTTCGTACATATACACACCCCCTCCCACCCATCGTGTCTCATACATCTAATTGCAGTGACGCAACTATGATACTACCATAAAATAATACAAGCTGAGGCCTCATCGGTTCATCGTTCAATGAGATTCCTGCGTCAAAAGGTGCTTCCAATAGCAGTGCATGGATCATTGGTTGTCAAGCGATATTTGCTAGAATTAACGATGAATAGAATCCAATGATGGTTATTCATGCACCGTCTATTAGAGTTTCCACTGAGAAACTTTGCTGTATCTCACAATTCAAAACTACGCCGCAAAAGTGTATTAAGCAAGATTAATATATGCTTGTGAGGTTGCACAACTTTCAAGCCTGCAAACGTTCAGGGTTTTGTAGATTGCTCTGTTAAAGAAAATATATCTACGCAGCACATTATTCTCATCACTCGTCGTATTATATAACATCGTTAATGCTAAGAATGAAATATAACGAACCTTGACAACCTTGCTTTTGTAGCATTACTAATATCAGCGAGCGCCTCATATATCCAATTGGGGACATTCCGTTCGGTTTGGTATGTATCAACCACGTATAGACTTGTGATTTATTGCAGTATATACATAAGTTATTACGACGTCAATAAGGTAGAGAGAATCAATGAAACTGTGTGATTTGTTTTCTAGCTCGATACTCTCCACCCTTACGATATTGTGAACAAACGAGTTATCCTGTGTAGACTCGAACAAGTCATTCAATATGATGACAATATACTCCGCATGCGTCAAACAGTGTTGCCTAGTTACGACTGCAATTTTTGTGCCTGAAATTGTTCACATATAATGCGTATTACATGCAGATGGCTGCTATCAAAAGAACTTGTGGAAGTGGCAGACACAAGCTGACCCGAAGTGACATTTATCATCTGCGTGCGTCATTATTTAGAAGGAACTGCTGCTGGAGTTTAATAGTTAGCAAAATCTCGCGTTGGGCACGACAGAACCAGAAACGCCCAGTTTCGTCTTACATCTGCCATATCTAATTAGAGGCCTTTATCATATATAAATCAGGAGGTCAGCACGTTGTCAGACAGTCGATATCTTTGTGCATCTTGGGGGATGGTAAATATTTAACGGACTGTATGCAGAAAATGTGTGGATTACAGAGATGTTTTATGTGCAGTTCTGTCCATCGACCATTTCTTTGTGTTGAACGTTTGACTCATGTCCATGTCTGAATACGACCATAATAAAGGCAGCTATGTGAAATTCCACACAAAATAAAATGCATTATTCTACTAAACAAAATTAAGTTAGCAACCGATGCGCAGAATGGCTTTGTTACGTTCCGACTGCGACATATGCCAATACAACCGCTGTTTTATATGTAATGCAATCATAATTCCAATACATTAAGTGAACAGTCAGAGTAAAAGCTACAAAACTGACGTTTAAGATGAACGTACTATATTTTGGCTTGCATTCATGAAGGTTAAGTTCATGGGACATGGCCGACATAGCAGATTATCTGAGATTAAGGACGTCTAGAAATAGTTGTCAAACCTAATATCGTATATATATCATAAAATCATTTTCATAATAGCAATCATTAGCGTTGGCAATGATTGACTATTCACAACGGTAATTTACCGCCTGCTTCAGACCCAGATTTGTACATAAGATCAGACTGATTTGCTCAATTTTCCTCTTGATCTCATAATTATGAAGATGGTTTGAAGTTTGTGTGTCGCCTTATAGGAACGAACAAACGCGAGGTCCATGGGTGGTGGACGTCACATGGTAGAAGTGGAATCGATGGACCGGAGAATGGGCAAGTTGATATAATGACAACAGCTTTCAACGCAGATACAGTCTACTCATGGTATACTGTGAGCGCACTTTTCTCCAGTCTATCACAATGGCTTTTTGCAACAAGGCATCGCAAGTGACCCCCGCCTGAATTATACAAAAGCCACCAATAACCTCTCCTTTTGGAAATCATTAACACCACGTCGGTCCATATGCATTTTAGGATGATGCATAGATCCCCACACAATAGAGAGAACGTCCAATCTTAACTGAACTTCAGATGACCCTTATAAAGTGAGTCCCGTAAATGGCCACTAGTATCATCTGTGTGTCTCTGTCTGCAATGCTAATAATATGGCTGTGTTAATTCAAGTTAGCAATCTTAACTGAACTTCAGATGACCCTTATAAAGTGAGTGTTAATTCAAGTTATGTATATACAGCCAACTAAACGCTTGGAAACATAAGTCAGACATTTCACATCGTTGAACCACTGATATTCATTTACCCACAAGGTTGTTTGAACACATTAGATCTCTTAGTTTTACACAAATACAGACACGAAATCTGTTTTTATTAATATATGTGGCGTTGTTATCCGTTGAGATGGGGCAGTGAAGCAGTAACACAATGTCGCAGTGATTGGTAAAAACGACATCTTTCCACGCAGACGAAGAATGATAACTATCATACAAAAACAAGCGTCTAGACAACGATATTATGGTAAGGGTGTTGTAGGAAATGTAATGACGGCATTAACACGTATCGTAATGTGCTGCATTCACAGCTGTCATTGACGTAATATTTACTTATACGAGCGTCTAGAGCGACATCTTCTGTTTCCAAAATGGCTTGATATTCCTAGCCACTTACAGTTAATGCCTGTGAGCACTCCATTTACCCCGACCACCGCATTATCTCTTTACCTAGCCATTTTTGCTGACGCTAAAGTAGTTAGCCACACGATTACGCATACCTAAGGGACAGAAAGAAAATGACACAAGAGTAGATGCTAATGGTGTGCGCAATTACAAGCTGCATGTTATAATATGTTAGCCAGCCAGGTTCTAATTCACACTAATGTCCACACAATATCAGCCTGAAACACTGGAGGATTTAATGAATTGGTAGCCGTTGATGTGTTTATGGGCTTGGAAGAGCCTCTTATCTACCGCGTTAATATATATATATATATATATATATATATATATATATATATATATATATATATATATATATATATATATATATATATATATACATAGTCAAACATTCAAATAGCATCAACAATTCTTTGTTACACAAGCTATTGCATACGCTTATCATTAGTTTCCCTTAGTTTTCCTTTTAATTTTATATAATTGACTTACTCTGTCTCTCCCTACAACAATTCCACGAATCTTCTCGCTTGTTCACTTGTCTAAAGTAGCTCAACACACAGTGAAGACAGTTTATGTTGACCTGTTACGTGACGCATACATTCCAACTGTGATTTTTCATAGCATCTCTTCAAACCACATCGAATTTTGTAGTCAATTTGGGGGAGTGGTCGACCAATCCGCAGTCTCCGTATTTGTAACAGGCGTCCTGAGACGTTGGATTGAGGGTCCCATGTGCTTTAAAATCCATATCAATTACGCCGTTTTGTTATTATTATGAAACATAGCATATTTTTTTATGTGCGGCATAGGTAGATAATACAGACAGACTTTAGACTCACTTACCGTAATGATCATACCATTTGATGCTAAAAGGAATGATATGAGTCTGCGTTATTGATATGATAAATGGATGATTGGAGGTATTTTCTTATGTGGTACTGATAGATTCTTAGACTTGCCCCATGTAAAATCTATTAAAATGCTTTGTAATATATTGTATTTATATGAAACATTTCTCATTTGAACTTGATTGAATCAAGCAATGGATGCAAATTAATGTTTCTGTATGAACTACTGTGTGTTGACAACCAACCTTACATGTCACATTGAGGCCAAACATGCAGCAGCCTCACCTCAATCGAATCACCCGAACAAAACCCTGAGTAAATCAGACCCTAATACGAATCACACTCTACCATGTATTTATCTCAAGAGGCAGCTGCTGCCAGCATACATGTAACTGAATGCCTTAATGCACATGCTGTCTGTGCTAAAATAAAGGACAACACTAGCGTTTCAATGGTGATGCCGTTGAATACCAAGAAGCAGAGGTTTCTGCCCTATCACCTCGCACACTACATTGCGTACTAAGTAGGCCTCAGTTAGCCTCTACTTTAAAGCCACTCATGGTTTAAGTAACAAAGAGTCTTCATCAGCAAAAGGTCGGTGTGGCTGTGAGACGATGAGCAATGCAGCGCGGTGATTACTTTCCTGATTTTCATGCCAATCATCAGCTCTTAGCATAACTCTTCATTCAGACTGTTCGTGACCAGCATTACCTCGTTAACCAGACTCACATCCTGATATCCCGATAAAACAACTACAGCCTTACACCGGGTTGTGATACCATCAATGTGCCGCAATGTTAACTCTAATTATGATCATGAATTTTAGCACTGAACTAATCCAATTAATCGGAGAGCAAAAGAAGGTAATGGGATTAGATAAGGGGAGAGGTGTGATGTTTCATTAAACAAAACAATTGAATAACACGGTTGCGGGATTGCCGATCAATCAGTGTCAGTTGCTACCAAATATACTAGACCATGTAACCCTTTATGACGTTGACCGAATGACAAGGAGAAGTTAACTTAATCCCAGCGCACCTTGGCTCTGACGCACCCTAACAAACGTCAAGCGATAGTTCACCTACCGATTATATGATATTCCACATTCTTCATAACCTCTATGGACACATGCAATGTAATACACACGACTGCAGGCATTGGTTGTAAGTTGGATATGAGGATGCAGACAGGAGTATTGCTTCCAGAAATGGTACATGACACGCAACAACCTTCACTGACCACTACGCATTCAGACGCAAACCTACAATAGAGTCCTCAACACTCATAATCTTCTCATCTGTCATTATTCAAAATGAGGCTAATGAATCAAGCAATAGCTGAGCTAATTAAGGACTTGAAGTCCCTCTCTTCATTCATATCGTGCTTCTTAGTATATTTTCCTGTGAACATGAGTTAAGCGTTATCCGTTTATATGTATGTACATAAATATGTATATATATATCTACATTTCTATTGATGTATTTCTACATAGTTACATCAAACATACTGGCACACTTAGTGGTTGATTGACAATCAGTTACAGCCACGACGACTTATTCCTTGGTTTTCTTTTGACAAAAACATTGAACATATACGATGGCAAACACCGGACCTCATATTTTCACTAACCTACAGCACATCACAACTATAGTTGGTCAGCATCACTGATTTGCTTTTATATTTCTTATCCACGTCAGCCGAAATAATGGATCGAAATGGATGCATAGAAATTGGAAGTCATTTTAAAACGTTTAATTCACCTAGATAGTGAGTCTGACATCACACACTATACGCCAAATAAAATGGATTAAAGAGTGACACAAGCGCAAAGTAATGCTAAAAGCCAATAATTAGGATGAAAGGGAGCGAGGTGGTCGCCATCGACAATGATCAAGCCCATTCCCATTACTGGGAATAGAATTCTCTTATCCTCACATGGGCCATGTGAATCGTGTCAATGGGTGTTGAACTATTTTCCTTAAGAGCTTTCATCATGCGCAGTTATTAAATGGACCACAAATTGAGGCTTGCATAGTGTGGATGTGAGTGCCCAAATATACCATAATAAGGATAATTAATTGGGCTTCAAGTATACCCCTGTCGTCGCTGTTGGCAAGGAGACGGTCATTGTATAGTCCATTTGGCAGCTCACTGTAACATCTACGGTGATGTTCAGTGGTTTTTGTTGAATAGTGGCACCGACTATTGTTCCGTGTTCTATATAAATCGACAGCGAATTGTTCACTTTCTCCGAAGAACAATAACCATTGTACTCAACTACATATATTATGGCAATAATTGTTGTTGTGCCAGGCGAGAGCAGCATCCGGGCTGTGCATACTTGGATATGCTTATGTGATCAATGTGTCATCATAATAAAAACGCCATGGTGCAAATAATTCAAGTTTTAGCAGCAAGATTGTGTGGCGATAGGCAATTAAGAAATTAATATATCACACTTTAGGGCAGCGTTTGGGAGTCATTTCATCAAAATCACTCAGGTAAGCTCTCTAATGCAGCTCAGGTGTTTTGCTGATGGGCGAGCTGAAGAGGCCAATTTCATATCATAATCCGATGCCTGCAGAATGTTTTTCCACAATAGCGTTTAATACTCGACTTCAGTGCATGTGGTGCTAAAGATGGTCTCAGAGCCACTGACGAGGAGAGGTCTTATATAATCAATCATACTTGGTTTTGCTATTCCGTATATCGAAAGAGACAGCGGCTGTTTCTATGCGTGCTATAAAATGGAAACATTACCTTTATGCACACGTCCTCTGTGCCTCAAAAAACTAGCAAGAGTCAAGTCACCATGGTGAAAGAGGTAAGTGCCAGTGCCTTGCAACAAATGATCTTGCCATAAACTCTCGCACTCTTAAGGTCAGGCTTTACCCACCCCTAACATCCACATTTGATAACATCTTCATTGGGCCAATAACCTCGGTTACTGCTAAATAAACTATAGTATGTAGTTCAAGTTAATCGAATGATGAAAAGCATTGACGTTAGACCCAATGCACCAAAACCTCCAGAGCGGATAGTTCAAACACGTCGATATCGACAAGCAACGTGGGCTAAGTACACACAGAGAGATCGATTATAAGGTATTCCACCTTGCTACTGTGGATAATATGATATTATCCTGAGGATAATATAATATCGTCCTGCGAAATCATTGGAAGCTGAACGATAACGACTTGACATATATTGACTGAATTTAATTTAATTGTTTGCCTGTCACATGCCAAGGATAAAAGTATTGAGTGAAGTTTATATGAATACTCGATCATTGGAAGGTTTCATGAAAGTGCAAAGTGCTCACATAATAATCGCATGGGTTCTATAAAGGCTAATGCACAGTCAAACGTTCTCCTCAAAAGACCTGATCGATCGCGAGACGGTGTGGTATTCGGTATGCAAATACCTCATTAATTGGCAGTGTATGAAGACATAATTATAACCATTCCAAGACGATGAAACCACACGTATCACTAGCCATTATCCATGAATGATGGTTTATCTCCATACCTGTTGCAGGTTATTCAGCTGATCATAATCATTGTTACCTGTTTTGTGGTTAATTCCTATCCAAGTGAGATATAACACGGCTTATCACCAGCCATGTAACGTCCAGCCATTTTGGTACATTGATGCGTGATTCACCATCATTCATGAAGCATAGAAACCTTTAATTCAATGTTACTAATCAACATTTGAAACAATTTTAAATAACAGTCATTGCAAAGCAGTTGAAATCACTATTGGAGACAAAATGAGGTCACTCTAATCTGCCCTCGTATCCGCCGTACGAGACCTGTTTTTATTCACCATTCACTTTCAGTCTACAACAAGTGGCCTAACTGGGCCCTGGCGTTGACGAATATACCCACTTGAACCCTGCAAGTGATTGAGCTGATTGAGGTGCGGAATCGAGACAGCCCACGCTTCGTCGAGCACACGAATGGAGGGAATGAGGTCGATGTATGCATCCCTTGCTAAAAAAACACAACATGTAAAGCACATTCCAACAGAATGTGCCCCCCCCCCCCAATGCTTTTCAGAAATCGCTTCTTCGGCGTTCAAAAGCTTTAAGAATTGTTCAAAAGAGTTTATCCACATTAGATCCTTTATTTAAGAAATTGTACCATATTGCAGTTGTTAAATGATACATTTTTTAGGTTTTTACACAAATCGATTCCATAGCATCATTTGTATGTCCACCCTAATGATAACTTATGGAAATATATTGACGTTATATTCTGTACATGCTGTATGCTAAACGTTACAAAACGAATGGCTGGCTATCCATTGTCATTCTGTTTCTTTTTACCGCGTATCTACAAGCACATATATGGCTGGGTGACTTGTAAGGTTCCTTTATCCTGTCGAATTGAAAATATGATATCAGACTTGCTCTAAATATGCGAGGCTTATGATTTCTTCTTTGAAATGTGATAGCATAAGTACAATATTAGTAGTAGTTACGAAATGTTCCGAACATGATTCCGTTATGACTGTAACCAGTGATAACTTTATCCTGATCATTAATCGTCGTGTTACAACGATTAATGATCAGGATAAAAGTGATGAGGATGCACCAGCTTAAATACAGCCATCCGTAATCTTTTGTGCCTGTGCAGGACAAACAGCGCCCACTCGCATAGCACGCGAGGTTACGAACATCCATTGGGTGGCGACTTTTATGTAATGTACAGACTAATTAATCAGTGAGATGGCGGGGCGAATAATTGGCAGCGGTCTCAGCTGACGCATGCCAATTTTGTAACATGAAATATTATATAAGAAAATAATATTTTTGCAACAATTGTTTAAACCACGTTGACTTTTCTTCTAATTTAGTGTTAGTTTGTCTCTAGTATAGATGTTTGAGTAGGTGGTTTGACGTGTCTGAGTAGAATAAATATCTCTTTTAGATCCGAAAGTATTTATTAGGAGGAAAGTGTCTCACGATCTCAATAAACAAATGAAGAGGAAGATTATCAACTTCTACTACAACAGGTAAGTCCCATTCAATTTGTCATATCATGTAGCAAAAACACACACACACACTCAATTACACACACACCCACACACACATACATACACACACACGAGCCCACACACGTGCCATTATCGCTGTTAAGGTTCGAATACACGTAATGTTTGGCTAAGGTAGATGCACTCCACGCCTGTATTATTCGTTTATTCACAAACATTATCACTGCTTATTAAACGCCGAAAGCAGTTGGAAACATGCATGTAGTTAATAATGTTATTCGACTGCGTGAAGGTTACAAATTATCTATATGTACGTTGTGAACACTGACTGGTTGTGGTGGAATAATATTAAGTACGCAACCTGCAATTACACGAAACGAAAACAAAATGGCCTTGTCTTAAGTAATTAAACTAAATATATTATGTGCAGTATAGCGTGCCACGCCCTAAATCTCGACCGTCAGCAGATGTGCCTTTGATCATCCACCTGGAATGGATCCGTTAAGAACGCTATATGTACCTGTAACATTTGTCGTGTGTTATTTTTCTTCACATACAAATTGATTAATGATCGACTTTTGTCATATTCAGCTTACATTTCTCTAGCAATATTATCGTCTCTACGTGCATGAGTGGTCGGTATGAGTAGTCGATCATTGGAACATTTCATGGAAGTGGCGAAGAGATAACATAAGATCGCATTGGTTCTAAAAAGACTTATACAATTGTATACATTCATTCCAACGTTCTCATCACACGGCCCGATGGTTCTTGAGACGATGTGGCATTTGGACCTGTTAGCACCCTGCTAGTTTGCGCTGTATTAAGCCATGATTACAACCATTCTTTGACCCCGAATCCACTATTATTACAATCTATTCACCAAAGCTTATCATCTTTCATTCTTTAGGCCATTCAACATATTAGGATAAATTTTCCTTGGCTGAATTTAATTTAATTGTTTGCCTATCACACTTATGATAAAAATATTGAGTGAAGTTTATATGAATACTCGATCATTGGAAAGTTTCATATGAGTGCAAAGAGCTCACATAATAATCGCATGGGTTCTATAAAAGCTAATACACAGTCAAACGTTCTCCTCAAAAGACCTGATGGGTCGCGAGACGGTGTGGTATTCGGTATGCAAATACCTCACTAGTTGGCAGTGTATGAAGACATAATTATAACCATTCCAAGACGATGACACCACACGTATCACTACACATTATCCATAAATGATGGTTTATCTCCATACCTGTTGCAGGTTATTCTAGTTTGCGCTGTATTAAGCCATGATTACAACCATTCTACGACCACGAATCACCATTATCACATTCTATTCACCAAAGCTTATCATCATTCTGTAGGTCATTATGATAAATTTTCCTTGATATATAGACATAGAACATGGTTAATCACCAGCCACGTAACGTCATACAGCATTGTTGTGCCAAGAAACATGATTCCTTATCATTCATGACGCCCGGAAGGTGCCGTATCACCTTTCACTCAACATGGCTGATAAAGACAATTACAAACCAATACCGAAATTGCAAATAACAGACAATGCCAAACAGTTTAAATCACCACTGATCGTTTACTGCTGAAAGAGACTTGTTCTTATTCCGCATTTACATTCAGTCGACAACATGTGCACTAACTAGGCCCTAGCGATGAAGAATCTACCAACTTGAAGCCGACAAGTGAAAGAACTAATTTAGGTAACGACTAGAGACAGCCTACACTTCTTCAAGCGCATGAGAGGAGGGGAGAGGGGATCCATTCAGGGTATATAGCATCTGCTTCATATAGATTCAGACACATGCGTCATCAGGTCTGTAACACATTTAGCCCAATATCAACCTCACATCTGCTACGTCATATCTACTGAATATTATCCATGGGCAGGTGCACTACCGTTTATAGTCTCTAAAACGCTAGCAATGTCAAGTGACGAGAATTGTTCTAAAGAATCAAAGCAATATAAACGTCTAAGGTGGAAAATGATTATCATACTGTGGTTGTCATTATCATAATGTCAGGGTCATTATACAATAATGAAAATAATTAAGATTATCTCTCGTTAGAGCAATCTAGGACCCCAAACATACAAAACTGAATGAGCGCTGCACTTAAGCTAAGTGAAGGACACTGTAACCATCTACTAACTGATTAATATGGATCTGATGGACCTTACACGTAAATTCATCCAACTCAAAACTGTAGGCACAACCATGAGACAAGATCGTACAAACAATTATAGGGTTTCAGGCTCTCATATCGCATTTACGGCGGCACTAATATCGCATTTCTATTTGCGATACGCAATATCATGTGGCGCTGTTCAAATGATCGCGGTGGTTCTTGTACGCCAGCAGCCAGCAGCTGGGAAAGACCTGTTCAATGAACCGGAATTTTTAGCACCTTGATTCATTAATGAGAAAATCCGGAATTTCCCGGTCTGGAATGGTCAAAACCAGATTTGCGGATAAAACCGGAGAAGTGGCATCTCTGTCCTCAACACTTGATAGTTGACTTTTTGTTATCCATTATGCTTCAAATGTATTCGTTATGTTGCATTTGTTCAATAACAGAAATGTACCGATCTTTATTGTGTATTTTCTTTAACCAAACTGCAATTGGAGTGCTGGAATCAAAATGTGTTCGAACGATCTCCAGATAACCTCAGTAATATATGCGCTGTGCTGGTAAGGATATTGTGGGTTTAACTCAGTTGTCATATTGCTCTAAGTAGGCCATTGCTTTTATCAAATTATGTTGCATTCTCCCATTTGTGACATATGCAGCTCCATTAGATAACCACATTATGTTCAATACATCCCACTCAATAATAAAAAGGTTGTGTTATCGCACGGCCAAACACCACACGGGATATCCAAAGCAACGGACTGTATCTGCATTGTGGAATACTCTAGTCATCATTGTGGTAATAAAGCAGTTAATGGTTAAGACTGGGTCGTGGTATTTCGGATGGAATTTGAGGTCGTTACGATAGGAAAAAAAGAGGTAATTGTACAATTATGATGCTAGAAATAAACAGATGTTGTTAGAATAGATAAATTTAATTGCAGTGTAACCACAATAAACGGCAAACACCCACATCAAAATACATTATATTGACTGCATGCTCTATGCAAGAAAGTAGAATTGTATAGTATTGATTCATATATACTTGGGTTCTCTGCTAATTTATGGGTATGTGATCGGGTTACAAGATGAATCAGAAACACGTTTTGTACTTGCGTTCGTATTTCATTAACTTCATCATAGAATAGCTTCTGTTAATAGTTTTGGTACTAAATAAATAGCCGTGCGCCCATTCAGAAACAAAGGACAGAATACAGGAATATAAGTCAATGTTACGTGCAATTAGTAACTGCATATATTTATATTACTATGCCAGTCGGGAAGACCCGAATGTGCGTTATGAGGTTGCGAATTTATCCTGATTCAGAACATATGAGTTATTTCTTAATTGATAAGGTGGAATGAGTCAATGGTTTGAGTATATTGAACAGTGCATGAATGTTAATGAATCTAGGTCGATTAAAACACGCAAAAAGCAATTACTATGAGTACATATGTAAGTGAAGAGAGTATTTAAGAAGATAATATTGTGCAAATTATCAGAGTTTATATACATATGATCAGATTGAAGCTATTGTCAACATATACATCCGAATACCTACTAATACAAGCAACAGACCAATAGGAATGCAGGGAGTTCATAGATTGGAGACGGGACAATGGTGCAAAGGTGCATGCACACTGATATTCTCGAGGGAAAAAAAATTTGCAGACCGATTATTGCGCACAACAACACGAGATACGAATTGGTGACTCTCGCGTTGTGGGATTAACCAAATGGGGCCTAGTCTCCACCTTCAACACGTTCTCAATTGGTGAGGTTAACAACTTCTATTGTATGGTGACTGCCATGAAACGCACATGATAATTAATCAGTAAGACTAGCAGAGGCTGGAAATTTCCGGTTTTCGGTCTCAGTTCACTCATGCAAATTGCTAAAAAAAGATAAAATATTATAAGCTTATGTTAATGCATCCAATGTTTCATCTCAGTAGACTTTCCTTCTAGTTTAATCTCAATTTTGTCGCTTGTAGTTGATGGTTTAAAATGTTTGAGCAGAATAAATATATATTATATCTCCAAAAGAATTTAGCTAATGGTTGTATTACATACGGGGACAAGGTAGCATACAAACTTCAACAACAACAGGTAAGCCCCGTTCAATTTTGCATAGCATGCAACAACAAACACACACACACACACACACACACACACACACACACACACACACACACACACACACACACACACACACACACACACACACACACACACACACACACACACACACACACACACACACACACACACACACAACACACACACACACACACACACACACACACATGCTTCAGGCTCTGTTCCCTGTCAAGGTTACTCTACAATACCTACATTCATTGGTATTGTCGCTCACATCATCATTGTATATTAAACGCCGAAAGCAGTTGAAAACATGCATGCAGTTAACAATGATATTCGATTGCGTGAAGGAAACATTTGTAATTGCATATATATATATATATATATATATATATATATATATATATATATATATATATATATATATATATATATATATATATATATATATATATATATATATATATATATATATATATATATATATATATATATATATATATATATATATATATATATATATATATATATATATATATATATAATTTCCACCAAGTAATTATTTGGTTTCCTTTTGAGACTGATAATGTAAATAGATATTCAAGATACAATCGCAAACACGTTGATGCTAGTATGCAATGCAAATAGATGAGTCTGACATCGTACCTGGACTTACCTACAGGACGTCACAGCTGATGTTGGTCAGTAGGGCTGATTCTTGTTGATATTTCTTTGATACGTCCGCTGCAATTTCACTGTGACTGTTATTTGGAACGCAATTCAAGACATTCAATTCACCTGGACACGGCACATCGTACGACAAATCAAATGGGCTTCAGTTTTTTTTGCGATTACCATGTGATACATAATCGGCGTTAAGGAATTCTAATAGCTAATAATCAGGATGAAAGGGGACGAACCAGCCGCCATCTAAAAACTTTATGATCAAGGCCATTTTCATAATGGCCATTTTCATTTATGGACCCTGTGAATCTTGCCAATGGACGCTCAAATCTCTTCCTTAATTGCTTTCATCATGTGTAGGGATTTAATGGAACTCAAACTTAAGCCTACAGAGTATGCATGTGCTTGCCTAAATCTGCCACAAGAAGGACCGGTAAGATGGCTTTCATCATTACCCATGTCGTCAGTGTTCACGAGGCAACGGTCTTTTGCTTTTCCATCTGGCCGCTCAAAGACTTCTGTTACAGGTTAGATATATAAAACAGCGAGACGTTTACTGTTCACTGATGGACAAAAACCAATTACATGTATGGTGACAATCATTGTTGGCGTGTAGGCGGGATGTCTGGTTCCGATGCGCAAGAGGAGATTGGAATAAAAATTGCTAATGTAGATCATAGGTATTTCGTCCTTTCGTCGTATTTGCTTGAACGTCTACGTCTTAATATATAAGGATGTGGTCATGTGATTAACCTGCCATCAAATAAATTCGCCAAATGCGTCAATAATCCAATCTACCAGTAGCAGGATTGTGTGGTGAGGGGCAGTTTCGAATTGTTGTATATCATACCTTTAAGCAGCGTTTGGAAGTCATCTGATCAAAATCACCGAAGTAAGCGATCTAAGGCAGCTCAGGCGTTCTCCTAATTGTCGAGCTTACGAGGCCAATTTCGTCCTTTTCATATCATAAAGCGATGCATGTTGAGTGCTATTCCTGGATTGCATATACTCATTGAACAGTCTTTAAGCACACAACGAGCGAGCCCTTTGCATGCCATGCTTGCGATGGCATCGAGTAGTACATATGTAGTGCTGTAGACATAGAATATCTGGTGAAAGGTTGGAGAGAAAAGTGTTCGATGGATGGTTGGTGTGGGATGGTTGGAGCAGGTGTGTCCGACCGATAATTGGTAGGTTGATCAATTAGTTTTACAGCGAATTGTATTGGAAGGATGTTGAGTGGAGTCAAATATAGCCAGCGCCGTCAGCGTTAGTTTACAGACCGGTTATAACACAAAAATCCTAATCAAACCCTTCAATGCGACTAACAACAGAGATCGCACTCTAAACTATCGCACAGACTAAGTGGGCCGCAGTTTACATACTATCTGCTAGCCGCTGATGGTGCCACGGATCTGTTAGCGTAGACCATTATGCAAGCCCAAATTGCACGGTCACAGAAGTGCTGAGTCAATGCATCACTTGGTCACATCGATCCATCTCGCGGTGTGGTATGTATTGTGAGCTACCAGAACCTACACAAAGACAAGAAAAAGCAGATCAGCCTGTCTTAATTTCCGCACAGAGATACGTTAGATTAAGAACACCGTAAGCTTCTTGGTGTCGCGTTATAAATGACCTTTATTAACGACGGAAGCTTACATCAGAGCCATGATTATTGTCTTGAAATGCATCTTGGCAACAACTGTTGCAATAGCTGAACTTTGTCAAGCATCTGTGAAGATCATTACAAATAAAAATAAATTGAAATCCTTTCCTCATATCTGTTAGGTTTCAAAATAGCCTTTGTACATATATTAAACTGAATGATCGATAATTATTGATATCATGTTACTGGACACAACATATGTGGAGGCATGACAACACGAGTCTAAATTGACACAATCAACAGACTACAACGTCAGTCCCTTAGTGAACTGTGGTCGTACCCATCCAAAGTATCAGAGAATACAATAATGAATACCACTGGCACTAGTCCATTCAAACCCCTATTTTACTACACTATAGCCGATAATTTAGCTTATTGTAGTGAAGCTCACCGTGTTAGTTAGGGTGGTAACATATGAAACGAAACGCTGGCTGAATTACGCGGTTTAGTACTGTGTATTACAAAGCATTGATTTGAATGTGTGGCATTGCAATCATACCGTCCAGTAATATATAACTGAAAATCTTCTACTGTCCCGGAATTTTACTTGTCATGGTAAAACTAGCAAAGGCTTTGTGAGAACCCAACTCACAAAATAAGTATCTGCCCCGTGCATATTGGATGTTCCTCCAACTCATGGGTTTTTCCTCATAATCATTATACGAAGAAGTACCAGAAAGCCCCCCTCGGAAGCCTTAACTAGATGTCTACCATTCATCCCGTCAATCATGGAGCGGGACTTTAGCAAGGTCATAATATCTGAAGCTTTTCTATATTCGAATGTGCTATAGCACATACATGCTGACTATGGCCAGCGACAACATGGTTTGGCCATACGCATATATCGCATAGAAAAATCATACATGACGTTGGCAAATTCACTAGTAAATATTAGAATTGTCAATGATATCCATGATGTACACTAACACTAAATGGATAAGAGAATCATAGTGCATCGATCCAATCACGAAATCACTCCTTGTCTTGGAGCATATTGCCAAACCATCCTATATGCTTCATTATAAACATAATACGTTTGCACTGTATATGTCGGTATAATAGCGCATGTATTGTTATGCGGCTAGTTGCCAATACATCTTAGACAGCGTGACGGCATCAAACAAGCAGTTAAAATGGTTAATTAAGCAGAGACGCGTTCGATAGGTTTGGGACGCTACATCATAAGAGCGGCCTGCGTTTCAAAGTTGTCATGGATGAGCCATGCCCCAAATGTTATATAGTGGCGGAGGAAAGATATTCCCAATGGCAGTCCCATAATAGTTTTACTGATTGGTGGGTAACAACTGTATCCTAGGTGACAAAATGTCCCATAATGGCCGCTTGCACCTATTAAATCAATCACGAAGCAGTTTGTCTGCTCAAGTACGCAGTAAACACTGATTGGCTTTTTTGGATTAACATTCAGTACGCAATGAGCAATGACATGAAATGAAAGCAAAATGGCCTTGTTTTAAGGATTGAAAGTAATTATAGTAAATGCATTTTAGCGAACCACGCCATAAAACTCGGCCGTCAGAAGCAACGGATGTGCCTTTGATCATCCACCAGGACGGGAGCACTTCACAGTGCTGATTTACGTATATAGCATTACTTTTTGTTATTTATTTGCCTACACCATGATCAAAAATCCACTTTAGTCGTATTCAACACTACATGCATGTCGTAAAGAGGCGCACCGCCATTTATAATGTGAGGTTCGTGAATCATTGCCTTTATGCACGTGCTCTATATTTCTCCGAAAAATTAAAAGAAAGTCACTATGGTGATAGAGTGCCAGCGCGATGTAACAGAAGATCCTGCCATAACTTCTCGTACACTCGAGGTCAGGCCAACTCGTCACTCTAAGACTATAACATGCACATGTGATAGCAGCCTCCTCTGTATGATTTCTTCCCAATTTAATCTTCCAGTTGGCTGTGGCCTGATGTTTCAGGATAATTGATAATCGAGTTTTTAGGTACGCCCGCCATTCAGTCTGGTTTATCGGGCAACTAAAACTCGGTTACTAAATATTCTCGAGAATATAACGGTTAAAGTTGATCGAATGATGAGAAAAAGTGAGGTTAGACCCAATGCATCAAACAATCGTGTAAAGCCTTTTATATAGCATAGAAGAATATTAAGCACCTTTCATTCAACACACAAATTTCGGATAACAGTCATTGCCAAACAGTTGAAATCACTATTGAAGAGTATCTGCCCTCGTATACTTCCGAACGAGACCTGTTCTTATTCCCCTTCATATTAAGTCGACAGCCTATGCACTTAATAGGCCCTTTGCGTTGACGAATCTACCCACTTGAACCTTGCAAGTGATAGAACTAATTGAGGGCCGACAACCTACGCACCGTCAAGTCCAGGAGAAGAGGAAAGGGGGTTCCTGTTTGCATTCCTTGCTAAAGCACAGAGTTAAGGATATACTAAGAATATTTACCCAACGCAATTCTTTTCAGAAATCGCTCCTTTTCGGTATAACACCCTTACAACTTGTTCGAAGGAGTTGATCCACATTAGATCCTTGGTTCTATTTGTAATATTGGACCATATTACAGATTTTAAATGAAACCAAATGTTTTTTAATCTATTCAATTGATTAATTAATTCATTCACAGCATTTAATTTAATTAAAGTGCACTTGTATTACCTATAATCTTTTTGTATTCGTTTTACGCCGATGTAAAGGAGCTCATTTGCGTTTGATACAATATATTGGCAGCTCACGTAAGCATGCACCTTTGTATTTCCTGCATGCCCTAGGTGAAAGATAATTACGGTATTACGGACCAAGCATCATCTGATCTCGTGCTATCTCCTTCTCTCTGCGCCAAGCGATCAAACAAATCAAGTTGGCCAAAACGTGTCAGTGGTGTACCAATCAGGATAATATTTACAGAACTCAAGAGGACCCTAATAAAGTGAACCGCGTGAGTAACAAATACCTACTAGTATCATTTATAAGTCCACTCCTTTCACAATACGAATGAGAACTTGCGGCGATGCATTGGTCGTTATTATCCTATGCATACTGTATACTAAACGCATCTCGATAGCATAGCATATATTTGAACCGCTCATCTTCATCAACATATATGGCTGGGTAAACTTATGAGATTCCGTAATATTTTCGAATCAAATTATTGTATCCAGCTTTATCTGCACACGTGAGGCTTCTACATTTGATGGTTTCTCCATGTTTACTGTTACTTTTAAAATAAAAACTATAGGCCCAGAAGCATGGGTGCGGTAGCATTCGTAATCAGTATTTTTGTATTTGTTAATCATACTTGTTTAACATCCAGGACTAATACCAGATTGTCTGGGTAATTAAGATGAGACAAGGCTGTCTCGATGCTCTCATTGTTGGTAACACGTTATATACATCATACAACTACTAACCAATTCGATTGTACGTTAATCCCTTTATTCCCAATTATATTGTAAGCATATGCCAAAATAGCAATTTACAAATCATGCAAAGTGTTGCCTATACTCAATGGACAACAGTCGCAAATTGCTTATCATCAGAGATATAAACAAATGGGTTTGAGGTTTGTTTCCGAGTTCATCATTTAACATACTTGTGCGTATATGGCATGTTTATGTTTGTTAGTTAATCACATACTTGTGTAGGAACCGAAATATAATTGGTATGCAACCATTTCATTATGCTCTACGCAAGCGGAAATATATATGTCATTCTACACATTGAGATTAACTTGCAGAGGCAAATAAAGCAGCGAAACGATAATAAGCAATCACTCTAGGCTCCGTTAACATGACGCTTTCATCATGTACATTACAATTCCTGGCGTAATTCTTTGAATTCAATCAACAACCACTAGAGCAGTGCGGCTTTCATTATAACTACTTAACAAAGCATCTCGAGCTTAATTTTGAGAGCTTGAAATACTTGTCATAACGAAATGAGGCCGCAAACCAGATCCCACAAGTAAAAGCTTTCCTATGCGTATTGTTTTTAACCAGTAGATATGAATGCACGCAGCGATTCCTGCCCAACAGTCCATGCAATTTTGAGATGCTGTATCCGCTTCCGAGTTTATTACAATCAGCTCACATGCAAACGGAGGCTAGAGCAAACTGCTTTCATTTCAAATGTAAGGAATCCATTTAACACCAACTTATTGATAACACAATCATTTTGTGGAAAACTCCCTTACACACCTGTATCCCATTGCAGGAGCAGTCCCTGAAAGATCCCGTAGTAGCGATCCGCGGTGCTCTGCGCTGTAATGTGTAGACTCATGCATGTGCCCGTGTTGTGGCCGGGTTCTCCCGGCGGCTACCTGGGTCCTTCGTAGTACAAAGAATCAAGATCGCGGCTGTTGTGCTGCGTATTTGTGTATAATAGCAATACAATGTAACAGTTTCGTACCTGGCTCGTCTTTATCCAACACCATTGGTGATATCCTAGGTCACTTGGACATTTAGCAAAGTCAGATAGAATAATGTTCATCTTCAAAATCTCCCAGTATTCCAGTAACCTTGTCGCGTGCACCTAAGCGATATACAGTATATTATTACGTCGACAGTAGCAATCGTCACATTTGTTTGAATTTAAATTTCAATAGATACATCATTAAACCAAGATATCACTCGTCGCAACCATAATGACATGTGATAGATTTGAAATCAAGAACAAATCGCAACCACACAACTTGCTTATGGACGTTCCTTGTTGGTTTGCCATTGCACATAGTATGTTTTTCTTACTAAAGTCGGTAAAGCGTCAATGTATTTATTTCTGTGATAAAATCTGTGCAAATATGGAAGCTAAAAATGGAACGCCCCCATTATATTATATGTAAATAGCCATTACGCATGCGCAGAATAATCATATGAAAGTGGTCTTTGTCTTGACAAAAAAAGTCACGTAAAAAATTAAGCCTGCACATTGAAGGTTATAGATTTAATACCACTTGCTGGCGTTTTCATTCATTCGAATGTACCGTCAAAGGAACACTTCTATATCCAAACTATACAGCCCAAATCGTTAAAAAGGTGCCGAGAAATGGTGATTGTAATAAACAAGAACAAATGATTACCGCTCCTCCATGTGACGTCATCGCGCGCCGTACAGCCAACAAATAAACACAATAAAGCAGTATTCGTTTTAAAGTTCATGCAATGAAGCATATCATTAGTATTCTAGACAGGTGTGTTCAAGGTTACGCCACTGAAAGCAATTGTTATAAGCTATTTACCTTATGTTGTTCTACCGAGACGTATAATCAGGATAAGCAATCATAGTAAACGAGGTCATGATGAGATGCATGAAGAGATCTTTCATCGTACTCCGTTATCTATGTAGTATTAATTTGAATAGCTGTTGTAATACGTAGCTGTTTGTAATGAAATCTATAGAAACGTTATCACCTAACCACAGGGCGTACAGATGTGATGTCATGGAGATATTTTGAAAGCCATTCAAGTATATTTAGGTGATTCACATTAACGTAAACACATGAACGGAATGCTTCGAGCAGATTCACTCGGTGTTTGATTGTTCCTTTATTCTAATTCATCCGAATCGCTGCATTTCTTTTGCTGTACTCGTATTTCTGTTGATTTAGTAGATTCATTTTAGAAATTTTCTTACGTATATCAACATACGACGATTAAAAAGATGTGGTTTTCGTAGGAATAGATAAACACTGTTGTAGCTTATGTTTTGTCCTGGTTATCTCAACGCGGTTGGGGGTGATCTATTTTTTACGCTGTTTATAGAAAATGTGTATGGCAGAAGCACTATATGACGTCATGACGAAGTCGGGTATACTGCGAAACACGATATAGGACATTTCCTCTTCCAAAGTAATACGATAATTAATCGAGTCTGCGTGGGTCTGATATTCAATATATTAGTATCTATGCACCCATGATGAGCAAGCCACGGAAATTAAATATGTTTCCATAAGTGTTCATTATTAATCATATTGCAACCAACGAGATTTTCACAGAATGCTTGCTTTACGTCTATGAGCAATAAACGTCGGATACCAAATTAATGATTTGCGTAACTGTATTCATGGCTGTGCACTTATTCTGCTTCTTTCGCTCAAGACTCACGCCAGAATAATAACGCTCATGCCTAGATGGATCTGTCATTATGATGTACACAACATCGCTGAAAGAAATCCCGCAAGTAAGCCATGTTAAACATGTATACGCCCGACACGACGTGTGAAGAATAGCAATTAATTATTCTAATTTTGATTTAAAATGCATAAGGCAAGGGAGTACGTGGTTTGGGCTGGGCGTGGGATGAAAAATAAGTCAACAACGCAACGAGAATGTCCGTATATTGTGTGGTTTGCGGTAAATCTATCGATCCATTAGACATAAATGTGGGGTATTCATGTTTTCTCCGTCTCACATATCGACTGATGGACGCGGTCGACCATCAACACATATTTGTTTTCACATTATATTGTGGGCTGCTTAGACCGTATCATTACACATGTGCGTCAGATTCTCATGTAATGGAAAGCTAGGGGTTGCACAATCTATTTTGCAGTTGCACATAGTGTGAATTCTCCCCGAGTGAATATGTATCCGATGCAGTGAGACGGTGAGTGAGTGTGTGAGTGAGTGAGTGAGTGATTGAGTGAGCGAATGAGTGAGTGAGTGAGTGAGTGAAACTAGTGTTTTAAGGCATACCAACACTAATGTGTTAAATCACGCCTCGACAGGTGAATAGGTAAGTTTGACCTGATTAAGCAGCCGCCTTCTAGGATAAATGAGAACAAAGCCAAGATACACATGACCGACGACAAAAGGATAAAAATTCAAACGATTATCCTGGGGCAAGTCACCACCAGCCGATTGACTGGACCAGACCATCTCAGCCTCTCGTGTAGTTGACATCTTAGCCAAAGTGGTGTGTTGAAGCTATGTCTCTTGCAAGGACAACTATTCTCAAAACCCTGGATCCCATTGACAACTGGCACGAGTCGTGAACCACGGACAACATGTTGCCCCCTATATTGTGCCTCTTACGATATGCAGATAGATACAGCCCCCGGAACTACAGGGGGTTGTTACCGATGCACTAGGTATTGGCAACTACAGTAATGGACACTTTGAGTAATGATAACTGTTTGCAAAATAACTACATGACCTGTAAGTAATCATCCAGTTTTAACACTTGATGATTAGAGAACTGCAATTGTGTGATCTTAACACTCACGCTGAATGCAACATTCGGACTGGTGACTATCCAAATTGTTACGCAAATGCTGATTATTGTTAGCAAAAGAAAACCTATCCCTGCCATTAGGCCAGCGCATGTCTTACATCTTCTTCACATCACTCTGTTGTGCTTATCCGCCTTATAAATTTGCATCGGATTGCTGGTGTTTATTCTTGTTCGAAATTACGAGAGTAACTTACATTCGCTGGGAATTGGCGAAATATGTGATACAGCATTTTCGGCTCCTAAAGGTATGCATGAAGTCATCCAGCATGATGAGCTTAATGCTATTCTGCTATGAGGAATAATTACCATATTTATCTTGATCAAGCAACGGATGCAGTTGTAGCCATTTTAATCCCTTGTACCCTGTGCGGTACTCACGTGACACAATGAATATGTTATGATTTAGATTTTGTTAGGTGTACATCCATTTGTTGGAGAAATATGCATGATATCTTTGCGTTGGTATTGATATTGGTCAGATGATAGCATTTTTCTTCACCACAGCAACCACGTATATCTCGCGATCGCTAAAGTTTTCTGTGATTTGCAGTATTACACCCACTAGTTATGAGGATCACGTCACTGACGATATTGCGGCATCATGAACTCGTGCACAGGGGTATATCGCTTAAATGATTTTCAATCGAATAAGAAATCCATTACAACGAATTGAAATATGTTCTACAGCTAATTTATAAGATACCAAAACCGTGTGTACACCCCTTCGTTGGGCTTCTAATTTGCCATTTTGTTGACACCATTACTTAACTGATCGAGAATTGATTATACAAAATCACCAGGCATGGAGCCACCACATAAACATACCATATGAATGATATGGCGCAATTGATATGTCGCTGTGCAAATACTGACACTTTTTGTGTTTATGAGTTATCTCAAACCTGAACAGCTAGCCACAATGGCGCCCTGATAAAAACAATGTTGGGCTTTTTATGTTTGTAAGCATAAAAATTGTTTGATGCTGTGTCACTTTGGATACGGTGCTACGGGACAACATTGGTCGTTCGTATTGTCATTTTCGTTATCAATGAAAGGATTGACATGTGTATGAGTCAACAGATATGCATATTTTAGATACCATAAAACCATTGGTCTCGCGCCACTGCATACATTCTAAACACCATCACGTGCTATATCAATAATGCATTATGACGCCAAAACAATCGTCATTTATCTTACTGTCATTTCACCAGCATGGTCAATATAAGCTCAAGTGATATCTTCATACAAGCTAGTGTGCATAATTCGAACAAACTAGTGTCATTACATTGTTTTGATGTGTTGCTTGACGACAGTGTACACAGGTATATAACTACTGGTCTCTCATCAGCTATCAGCCGTAATATCATTTTAATTGAAGTAATGCATGCGATTTGCTACAGAGCAACTACGATTCGGCCATGAAACTACGCAAGCGGAGGTCTCATTGGTTCGGCGTTGAATGGGATTTATGCGCTTATTGGTGTTGCTGATGGCAGTTCAGTGTATGTATCTGTGGTTGTCATTTGATATTTGTGAAAACTAGAGACCAATACAATCCTACGACGGTTATTCACGCTCTGTCCATTAGAGTTTCCACAGAGACACATTGGTGTATCTCATAATACAATACTACGCTGCATAAGTGCATTGAGCACGATTTATATATGCTTGCAGTGTTGCACAAATTGGCGCCTGCAACGATTCAGGTCTTTGTGAGTTGTTCTGTTCAAGAAGCATATCTTCATAGCACATTATTGTCATCACTCGTCACATAGTATATAAGATTGTAAATGCCGAGAATGAAATATAATGACCCTTGACAACATTGGTTTAGTGAAATAACTATTTTCATCATAAGCCTTATATATCCAGTAGTAAAGGGTTGAAGTTCCCGTGAGTATCAATCATGTTTTAGATTAATGAACGGATGGCGGTGTGTAAAACAGACATGCGTAATTACGACTTTATTGATGTGTCGAACCCGAAGTCTAGACTTAATAAGGAGTTAACATGCCTCGATTGGCCTCTTTTCATCCGAAACTCTTTTGATTTGATTTATAGCCATCTTACAGTTACCCCCGAAGCGTCTGTAACAGAAGTATTTATGTGACGGGCATTCCGGCATCTTACGCCCAATACATCCGTATAAGACAGCCATAGTCAAGTCACTTACAATAACAAAGTGAAAACAACATTTGACGCTTATGTTATTTTCAGGAAGCAAAAACACAATACATTGAGTTAATGAACACGATATGAGGATACGAGCCAATCACAAGACTAAGCCAGAACTAAACATCTAGCAATCATTCATCTATCACTAGCACCATTCTTGCGACCTTTATTGGGTTGCTTAAAAACCTCACACTGCTCATGGAGCTACACGATTCGTGTACTCATTTATTTGATTTATTTTTCTTATTATGACATCAACGAGGTCGAGAAAGTGTTTGAAACTTTGTAAAATGTTTTATAGATAGATACTCTGTACCCCGATATGTCGATCAAACGAGTTACAATGTGCAGTCTCAAGCAATGAAATTCAATATGCTGACAATGTACTCCAAATACGTCAAACTGTGTGGCCTAGTTACGATTGTATTTTTGGACAACGAAATAGAGATTGGAAGTTTTGTCAGAACATACAAAGTTCATGACGGCGACAGCCGGTTTCCTCTCTTGTCAGGATTTAATAGCAAAGACCAAAAAGTGCACACGGAAGCATCCAAATGATGACATTTTCATATTATCGATAACTCTCACGGGAGAGACCATGTAAATGTCATTGACTTTGCTGCTCATATGTGAAACAAACACAACATTAGCTTATATGCCCACCACCTAGAGATGCATGTCGCACAATCATTAATAAAATGTTAGAACAGAACACATTTGGCATGATTCTCTTGTTGTTGAAGTCAATCAGCTTCGACATTTAGGTGGAGCCGGGAACGCATCGCACTCATCCTCATTCGTCACCGTTGAGATCTACCCTTCTATTTCATTTTTGTAGTTCTTTTCGTTGTTAAAAATGCTTCAGGTAGGTTGCTATCAAAACAACATGCGGAGGGGTGGGGACAGACAAAAGCTAATCTAAAGTGACAACTAGGTCCGTGTATATACCGTCTTTTCGTTTTTCGTTTATCAAAACCAAGAACTAAAAACGAAAAACAAGGGCTAAACCGTAAACCGTTTTTTATGTGCGACAACGAAAGACGGATAACACCAAACCAATTCGTTTTTCGTTTCTCGTTTGATCAAACGGAAAACGTGTGGCGCTGCGGTCGGCGATGTTTGTACTGATACAAGCGGCTGGATATCTTGGTTGGTATCCGAAGATGGGGGTGGGGGGGGGGGGTGGTGGCAATAGGTTTTATCTCGGGTAGGGGTGTGCCGCGGGACCTCGAAAACCCGTACCCGTCGTACAAATGGAAAAAAGCGTACCCCGTCGCGAAAGGCATATTGCGAATGTAAAACCCGTCGAACAAGGTCAAAAATGGCAAAAAAGTGAACCCTGTCGTGCTAGGTATTATGCAAACGTATAACCCCGTCGTACGTGGTAAGCAGGATTAAATTGTCCGATAAATCTCCGAATCCGATCAGCTGGTCAGAATATATACATATGTACATATATATATATATATATATATATATATATATATATATATATATATATATATATATATATATATATATATATATATATATATATATATATATATTATATATATATATATATACATATATATATATTTATATACATATATATATTTACATAAACATATATAGATACGGATATATATATATATATATATATATATATATATGTATGTATATATAGAGACATATACATAAATGCATATATGTTCATATATGCATACATATATCTAAATATACATGTATATATATTTAAATATATATATATATGTATACATATATATATTTATGGATACATATATTTATATATATAAATATTCAAATACATGTATATATATATTCATATATATATATGTATATATAGAGACATATGCATAAATGTATATATGTTCATATATATGCATACATATATCTAAATATACATGTATATACATATAAATATATATATGCATATATATATATATATATATAAATATATATATATTTATGGATACATATATTTAAATATTTATGTATATAAATATTCAAATAAATGTATATGTATATATATATTTCAATATATATATATATATATATATAAATATATATATATATATATATATAAATACCGTAAACCGTTTTTTATGTGCGACAACGAAAGACGGATAACACCAAACCAATTCGTTTTTCGTTTCTCGTTTGATCAAACGGAAAACGTGTGGCGCTGCGGTCGGCGATGTTTGTACTGATACAAGCGGCTGGATATCTTGGTTGGTATCCGAAGATGGGGTGGGGTGGGGGGGTGGTGGCAATAGGTTTTATCTCGGGTAGGGGTGTGCCGCGGGACCTCGAAAACCCGTACCCGTCGTACAAATGGAAAAAAGCGTACCCCGTCGCGAAAGGCATATTGCGAATGTAAAACCCGTCGAACAAGGTCAAAAATGGCAAAAAAGTGAACCCTGTCGTGCTAGGTATTATGCAAACGTATAACCCCGTCGTACGTGGTAAGCAGGATTAAATTGTCCGATAAATCTCCGAATCCGATCAGCTGGTCAGAATATATACATAGTGTACATATATATATATATATATATATATATATATATATATATATATATATATATATATATATATATATATATATATATATAGATATATATATAGATATATATATATATATATATATATATATATATATATATTATATATATATATATATATACTATATATATATATATATATATATATATATATATTTACATAAACATATATAGATACGGATATATATATATATATATATATATATATATATATGTATGTATATATAGAGACATATACATAAATGCATATATGTTCATATATATGCATACATATATCTAAATATACATGTATATATATTTAAATATATATATATATGTATACATATATATATTTATGGATACATATATTTATATATATAAATATTCAAATACATGTATATATATATATCATATATATATATGTATATATAGAGACATATGCATAAATGTATATATGTTATATATATGCATACATATATCTAAATATACATGTATATACATATAAATATATATATGCATATATATATATATATATATATAAATATATATATTTATGGATACATATATTTAAATATTATGTATATAAATATTCAAATAAATGTATATGTATATGTATATATATATTTCAATATATATATATATATATATATATATATATATATATATATATATATATATATATATATATATATATGTGTGTGTGTGTGTGTGTGTGTGTGTGTGTGTGTGTGTGTGTGTGTGTGTGTGTGTGTGTATTAACAAACACACACACAAGCTGGCACGCACAAATATGAATAATCGCATATGAACAGGGTTTGGGTTTCCGATTCCAAGTTTCCAAGCCGCCATCTATTACTTGTGTGCGTAATAAGTTTGGAGGAATTGCTGTTAGCGTTCGGTAGCTACCGACTTTCGTGGCGTGGTCACGTCGGAACCACGAACGCCGAGTGCTTTCTAGTTTCAACTACATCCGCCACGTCTAATTGGTGACCTTTATCAGATATGAAATCTGTATAATGTGGGAGCGCGCTTGCAACTTTCGATAAACCTGCATTCCATTCATCTCAGCGCCGTACATATATGATATCCTATGAGTAGCGGATGTTCTCAAATGGTGAACACATGGGACAATCGACAACTTTGAGCAGCCTGAGGGAATGGAAGCGTATTTGAATTTGAGGGTTATTTTTTTGTGCAGCTCAGTCAATCGACCATTTCTGTGTGTACTGCGGTCAGTTCAGATGTTCTTGTCTGAATGCAACAACAATACAGGCAGGCTATGCGCAATTCCACATAAATCTGAAATGCCTTATTTGATTGTAAAAAGATAAGTTAGCAGTCGACGCACAAAATCGACTCACGGCTTGGTCTAATCATAATTCCCTTACATTAAGTGAATAATAATAGTAATACGATTTACGCGCATGTAAGATGGGGCAATGGAAGGCTGTAGGTGGTAAAACTTACACATTTTTACTAATATTACAAATTTGGGTCTTATTTGCAACCAGAACGACTATGAGAATTGATTTCAGTCACATGCAGGATAGCACCAATACTTACTGATGTAGGTTCCCAACAAGTGGGTGATGTATATATCTGACCCATATAGGGATATCGCAAACGAACGCAATGCTATTTATATTTTAACTGCATGTTATAAGATGATAAACCAGTAAAGGATTACCACAAGGAGTAAGGGGACAACAGGACAACGAGGAGTTCGGATGTAAGAGACGGAGGCGGGTGGGAATGTGCATTTCCTACGAAGATGGTATCTGTTAATAAGTGGTTAATTTATGCAAGATCAAACATGTTTGTTTACGTCATTCCAGAGTTAGAATATTGTGTTGCTAGCATTCACACGTTATAACAGCATGATACATCAAAGGATTTAATGAATTGGTGGACTTTACAGTGTTAGTGGGATTTAAAGAGCCCCTTAGCTACAGAGCCATCCTATGTTGCAAGGGAAATAATCGACTGACTGGTATGCTGTTGATTGTACGCAAGGCTACTGGTCTCAACAGCAAGCACTTTTTCTATGTGCACTTTTAACAAAGCTATATGCTATGATACACATGGCCTGTTGCTGATACCCATGGCCTGATAAGTACAGCGGTAGTGGTCTGTGTTCACAAAAGCAACCTTGAAATGACGGTAGTTAAGAGTGAGATGTCCTCCTGTTACAACACATAGCTGCACCATTTTTTGTGGAGGACACAACGGTTGCTATATCGCTGTTATATCCCATCAAGAGAGAATTTGTTTAGTTCAACCACATTACAGGCTGGTTTGTCACAACATATTCTAAATGCGACATTTGATGTTGCTTCTACGTTGCTTACGCATCAAAGCCCATTTAATATTCATGGATCTCACTGTTGCAGCCACGAACAATGCGATAACTTGTAGTACAATGAAATATATCCATCTAAATTCTCATATAATTGTAAATGACAGCTTTGTCCAGCATCAAATAATGATTCGACTAGTCATTTACTAATGATATTTAACAGTCGGCTTGGTCGAGATTGCGAACGACCTTCAATAATGTTTCCTTGTACATAAGTATATATATATATATATATATATATATATATATATATAGATATATATATATATATATATATATATATATATATATATATATATATATATATATATATATATATATATATATATATATATACATATATGTATATATATATTTATATATATATATATATATGTACATTTAGATATACACAAACATATATAGGCACACCACACACACACACATATATATAAGGCACACACACACATATACATATATATATATATATATATATATATATATACATATATATATCTATATATATATATATATATATATATATATATATATATATATATATATATATATATATATATATATATATATATATATATATTTATATATATATATATATATATATATATATATATATATATATATATATATGTATATATATATATATGTATGTACATACATTTCAATGTACATTTTGTCTGTCATTTATTAGTAATTATTAGTTTGGTATATCGTAATGCTGCATCGTAAAAGTTTTGTAACAAAGACAAAGATCATCCGAGAATGGTCAAGTTACTTATTTATTCGTACAAATCCAACCTTTCGTGCCCATATTTGCAAAATGCTGATATAATGAAATCATATTCGTTCATCATGGATCAGATAAAAATATATTTTTATAAATGTGATAAACTAAGAACCATTAGTAGCGTTTCCCGATACAAATTAATGATGTAGATAGATGAATAATGAGAAAAAAATTAGTTTTCGCTAATAAAATTTTAAAATCCATTAAATCTTTTAATTCCCAAATATACATGTTCAACACTCATGTTTAAATATTATTTAGACGTGTAAATGTATACATGGATGTCGGGAAGAAGTCTGAGGTTTTCTTGTTATGTCAACGAATGGTTAGTTGCTAAAATTTTATTTGGCTATAATATTTATAATCCATCGAAATCATTCGTGAAAGATAATTTTCATACGTAACTAAGACTGGACTATCACATTAAAATGGTCGACGCAAAATGATTTCCATTATTTTGAAAGAAAATGGACATTGACTTTATGTTGAAATAGCGGTATATCCTCTTGTGGACTTAAGTCCATGAGAAATTGACGGTTGGTATAGTTAAGGTTATATTCGTGCTAATAATATATTTATATGTGTTATTCCAGGATTGCATATAATTGCTGTTCAGTTTTTAAGCGCATAATGAGCAAGCCCTTTGCATGTTATGCTTTAGACAGTGTAGTACATATGTAGCGCTGTGGACATCAATTACTTGGTGAAAGGTTGGAGAGATAAGGGTTTGATGGACGAGGGACACAGGATGGTTGGAGTTGGTGTCTCCGACCGATAATTGGTAGGGTGATTAATTTGTGTTGTAACTAGTTGTATTGGATGGATGTTGAGTGTAGCCAAATATAGTCAGCGCCGTCTGCGTTGGCTTACAGACCTGTTATATCACAAAAGATATAAAAAGCAACCCCTTCAATGCGACTGACAACAATGCTCACACTCTGAACTATCGCACAGACTAAGTAGGCCTCAGTTTACATACTATCTGCTAGCCGCTGATGATGCCACGGATCTGTTAGCATAGACCATTAAACAAGCTCAAATTGCACTTCCATTGAAGTGCTGAGTCAAGGCATCACTTGGTCACATCGACCCATCTCGTAATGTAGTATGTACAGCGAGTTACTAGAACCTAGCACAAGGACAAGAAAAAGCTGATCAACCTGTCTTGTTTTCCGCACATACGTTAGATTAAGAACACAGCGAGCTTCTTCGTATCGCGTTATCAATGACCGTTACGATAGCTGAATTTTGCCAGGCATCTGTGACGATTACAAATAAAAAAAATCAAATCGTTTCCTGACATCTGTCTGGTTTCAAAATAGCTTTTGTACATATATTAAACTGAATGAGCGGTAATTATTGATATCATGTTACACAACATATGTAGAGGCAAAACAACAAACCCTCCTCTATGCTTCATAATAGACATAATAAGTTTGTAGTGAGAGTGTGCACGTTATATGTCGGTATAATGCTGCATGTTTTGTTATGCGGATGGTTGCCAACAAATCTTAGACAGCTTGACGGCATCAAACAAGTAGCTGGAATGGTTTATTTATAAGGGACGGGTTTGATATATGATAAGAGCGGTCTGCGTTTCAAAGTTGACATGGATGAGCCATGCCTCAATTTGTATACAGTGGCGGAGGACCGAGACACGGTGTGGTTCTATGTAATCAGTCACACTTGGAACTACAATGCACATCGAACCCTGCAACTGCTGTTTCTATCCTAGCTATATAATGGAACCACTGATATATAGATTGACTTGAGGGGAAACAACTCGTTGGAGGTTGACGATAGTCACTGAATGTGATCTCAACACTTACACTGGTGACTAAAGTATCTTGCAATGTACATCACTGCCCGATTGAATATACCTGTCAGCTTTAAAACGATGTCTACGTGAATAAATGATCTCCCCAAAGCTCTGCATTATAATGCATTTCCAACAATCGCATAATTACTATTATTGCCATGCTGTAGGTTTGATACTGCAATATCGATTTCAACCATATGGGCAAGACAGTTAACATTGTTTTAACATTTGGGCCAGAACTCAGGTAGGGTCGTTTTATTTAGTAAATACCACGATGTCAGTGTTTTTGCTAACAAGAAATAAACTGTCCGTTCTTCTACAGCGCAAACAGTTACATTACCATCATATCGATAACTGACACGGCTGATTATCTGTCATCTCGGACGTATTATAATTGCTATATAAACTAATATTGCATATAGCAGAAAACCTTATCCATCACATTTATCAACGGTAAGGGCGTCGATTGACTATTCAAAACAGTAAATCGCCGACTAATGAAGATGGTTTGAAGTCGCCTAATAAGAATGAACAAATATTGGATCGATGGGCAGGGGTCGTCACATGGTGAAAGTGGAGAATGGAATAGTTGATAATAGTATAACAGTTTGGTGTAAATCGAACAATTTTCAACGCAGATTGATAAAGTCTACATCGTGGTATATTGTAAGCGCAAATGTCTCTAGCCTATCTTGATTGCCCTTTTGATCAAAGAATCGCAAGTGAGCCATCGCCTGAATACTACAAAAGCCCTCAATAAGCTCTTCTTTTGGCAATTATTTAACTCCACGTCCGCCCCTATGCATTGGTATTTGATCTCTTGATAACGGCAAAATTAAGATGATTTTCTCTATTAGCTGAAATAATGATAACCCAACTAAAGTGACTCGAGTAAACGTCCACTAGTATCATATGTATGTCTTCGTCTGTAAGATTTAGCGATGATGTTTTTATTCATATTATGTATACGCTATCAACGCATCAAAACATACGGCAGACTATTCATTGACATTGTTAAACCACTGATATTCATTAACATATATAGTTGTTTGAACATATTGGATCCCTTAGTAGAACATAGATATAGCCATAAAATCTGTCTTCATCAATATATGTGGGGTTGTAATCCGGTGAGATAATGAAGAACGTGAAGCAGTAACACTATGTCGCATGTAGAAATGACATCTTCCCACGCAGACGAATATTAATAACTGTCATACAAACACAAGGTGTCTATACAAGGATATTATGGAGTGTTCGAAATGTAATGGCGGCATTGTCATATATCTTCGAAGGCTGAAATACCGCACACAGTCATGTGTACTCCACCACGCGTATATAGCGACCTACTGCATGTTATGAGATGATAAGCCAGCCAGGAAGGACCGAAGGTGTATATTGTGCATGCGAATCGTGACCGTGGGGGTTAATTGGATAGTTCCCAGTGGTTGAGATGAGGTGAGTCAGTAGTTTGAGAATACTGACATGCACACGCAAGCGTGCGTTCACGTGTAGCTTTCATACCAACAACAACACGTAACTCTAAGTGATGAGATATGGTGGTTTATATCAATATATAATGGTCAGCCTGATTACGCATTGTGTGTGTATGGGCTCCAATGATAACCATAAGAAGTAAGGGGACAAGCCAACCAGGAGTGAAAATTTGGGGGTCGGATCTCGGGTAGGAATGGGCAGTATCTACATAGATAGCACCTGTTATGAAAAGGCGCACGGGAGAATATTAAAAGAGAAATATATCATTGACACATTCGTGTCTACGTGCATCAGACAGTTTCCTCAACGCTCTGCACTAAACTACACATCCAACACTCTGATATTGCCATGCTATACGCATCGCTAACTAAGCTCAGAATTTGCTGCTGTAATATCAACTTAAACAATAAAGGCAAAACAGCTATATTTGTCGATACATTTGGGACATAACTCAGGTAAGGTCGTTTTCTCAGCAAACACCACCTTGTCACTGGTTATGCTGCCAAGCACATTTTATTGGCGTTAGGCGGGACTAAGCGCTGCATTTTATTTTACATGGAGCAATGGTTTTGACTGTTGATGTCACATACAAACATACAAACAGAGAGCAACCGCTCAGTTAACATTTACCACAGGTGTCGATGCCTTATGCACGCTTAACACATCCGTCTGTAGCACTCCTTACGGATACAGATTGCGACAATAGAAATTATCCCAGTGCCACTATTGGCGTTTGCTGTCTTGATCGGCTCGCCCTTCAGTTATCATCCCTATTATTCACTCCTATATTTGTTTCTTTTTTCAGGCAGCTTTTGCTTCTATTATCTAAACTTTAATCCGATTATACAGTACCAGAAGTAATTTATCTATATTTCTGTTAATTTGTTTCACTTCGTTCTATTATCCTGCGTTGAAACACTTGACATATTGCACCTTTTGAGGAGGAGGTCGGATTAGATCACGCTAGTTCCTCGTTGCTGTATGATGTAATAATGATTGGTTAACACAAGTGCCGGAGTGCTAGCATTCCCATCAGTGTCATTGGAAGACAACATCACCGTTAATATAAGACATACACTTAACCATGTAATATCCTTTCTCTTGTATATATAATCGTATATTACATTGCCTTTTATTGTTATTCCCGTTTCTGTGTGCATTCTGCAAGCGTCATGAAACTACTGTCGCAAGGAAATCACTACCAATGCGCTGATTGACGTTTTTGCACCCATCACAGTTTCGCCAGGCGGCTACGTTGATTTATTCGTCACTGAAAACTTCATTAAAAATAGAGAACAATCTTAATGCTATCTAAAATAAGCAAGTGAATCTCACTTCTGCTTGCGCCCTGTGAACTAATTATAGCCAACGACCGTTACTTAAAAACCTCGTCTGTACTAGTGGAGTCATTTTCGATATGATTCCAAAACAGCTGACGAAGGGGTATCCAAATTTCGTAACAACATTGAACGGCGATACAAACACCTTTTGTGCAAGTAGCTTCTCATTTTATGACGGTTGTGTGGCAATTGTTATTATGTTGAAAAGACAAAACAATACACTCCCCGTAGTGTTTTAATGTGAACATGTAACCATAGTGTCTGATAATTAGTGCACTCATTACGTGTGATAGATATCCATCTCAATGTAACTGAGCCGGAGGTCGATATATGTCAAAGGAGAAAAAAGGAAATAACTCTCCAATGTACAGCGCAATTCAAATTTCGCAGATGTGTATTGGTGCATTGTTGGTTGACAACAACGTTTATCTGTCAAGCGATATAATGAGACGATATCCGGGTATTGCAACAATATTAATAAAAAGGATGTGGCAATATATTTGTGATGTGGAATGCCTCGTCTTTCTCAAGAACGCGCGAACAATAACGTTTGTGTTTAGAAGTATCATGCCTTTTGGTTCTCATAATACAAACCAGTCGATCTCCGGTTAAGTAAGATTGTATTGCGATCCTCAACAAACACGTTTCGTCGTGCCGATCCATCTTTTCGTTACTTATGCTTTCTTATTACATCACAGAGCGTGATTATAGCAACATATTCCCTGATAAGGGAACAGTTCGATGGATGATCACTTCAACATAACTTGCATTTGTCACTTGCAAAGCGGCAACCATAAAGAGGAGCACGCCGCAGTAGACAATGAAGCCTCGGCTCCGAAACGTGTAGTTGCGTGTTTTCATATAAAATAATGCAATTACTCAGCCCATATATAATGCACTTCTGGTAGAATAAAATGCTTCCCGCATCCTTTTGTCACAAGCAAGCATAACGCCGACTGGTGTCCAATATAACGCCGCAGTAAAAGAAACTGCCTAAGGCTACTGTGCGGAGAGAGGAGACGGTGATGGCTGTGGCTAATGTGACAACGCATAGGAATCTGATATTAGCCATATTCGGAGACGATGATAAACACCATTATCATCAATGTACAATGATATGGCATTAGCACGTCTGATTAAGTATGTGCGCGTCCGCAAGTGTGTTTATGTATGTGTGTGTGGGTGTACGTCCGGGTGGGTGCTTCCATATTTGTTTCCGTGCGTGTGTGTCGGTGTGTTTGTTGGTGTTTATGTGTCGGTGTGTATCCGTGTGTGTCCGTGTGCATCCGTGTGTGCTTCCGTGTGTGTATCAGCTTGTGTCCGTGTGTCTCCGTGGATGAGTCCTTGTTTGCTTCGGTGGGTGTGTTCATGTGTGTCCGTGTGTGTCCGTGTATGTGTACGTGTCGTTGTGCGTCTGCGTGTGGTCTATTGTATCACAATATAGACAGAATGACTAATGCATGCCATAAGAGGGCTTAGTCAAATGCACTTGAATAACGAGTTTGGTATTGATCAATAATCTGACGCATAGTGCTCAAGTGATTGCACCCTTTCACTTAATCTTTCTTCAAACTAAATTGGACAAACCCCATCGTTTCGAAGCAAATAACCAAATTATCAATGTGCCTGGTGCCTGAACTAATTGATATATCCTGCAGGCATATTGTCGCGATACACCGTTATAAAGAACCATTGGTGCCTCATCGAGAATGAATAAAAACGATTGCAAACATAACGCAGTCGGATATGGATAAAACGGATATCAATGAACCATTAATCCATATTTTATCCCACATCGTCGCATGATCTAGAACAAACTTCATAATCGATCTGTATGGTTTTCATCCAAACACGACAAAGATTATTTGTTCAAGCAAGTAACGATCATTCATTGTATTAATAGGTGATATTTATGGGCATAACGACCGGTCAACCTGTCATAAATGTCATGCGGGAAATTTATCACTTTCAGAAGTGGGGAGAGGTGGCTTGAGTAACAACCACAGTCTTCTTTCTTCTTATGCCAACAAGTGTACCACATGGATTTGTCAACATTGCTCTTTCCATTATTCTCAACCCATCAACACCTAGCCATTAAGCACAATACACTCTCTACGAACCTAGTGTTGTGTATTAACTTTGGACAAAGTGGCGTCATTAATATACATAAGCATTGCGCAATATTGGATCGACCATATATATACATCAATTACGGTGCTAGTAACCTTTTGTGTAGTCTCTTCTTCATAAAGATAGATAAATTGATTCCTATTTGTTCAACATAAAATC
Source organism: Urechis unicinctus (assembly GCA_034190875.2). Classification (NCBI taxonomy): domain Eukaryota; kingdom Metazoa; phylum Annelida; class Polychaeta; order Xenopneusta; family Urechidae; genus Urechis; species Urechis unicinctus. The sequence goes on from CM067346.1 coordinate 18,526,050, forward strand.
ACCAAGCAGCTTTGGACATCATCATGGGACAGGTTTAGGTGTTCTAACATTTCGACTTTCTGTGTTACTCTCGGCATTGGTTCCATCCATCAGGAGTATGATGACTGAGAATAGTATTACACTCCGTTTATTTTTATCGGTTATCATCATCGACAAATATGGCTTGGTCAACTTATTGGATTTTTGTTGGATTTGAAATATTGTCGAGTGTAAAGTGCGGTATTCGGCTTAATGCCCATGTAAGGTTTATGAATTCGATGAAAATTTACTCATTAAAAATTTCACATCCATGCTTAATGATACCATATATTAAACGCTTGGGTTTTTTTGGCATTTATTATGTATTTTGACACGATGTCGATAATATCGTTGTAAGCAGACACCTGCTTTTATTTCACGTGTATAAATTTTGTTATGGCATAAACAAACATTTTCATCAGTTACAGAATGTCCCTGGCATGAATTAAATACAATTATTATCATTGTTATCTTACATTGTAATGCATTGTAATGAGCATATACAAATACAGCCAAGGAGGTCGCGTAAAATAAATAATTATAATATTAGAACTGAACGGATGCATTTAGGATCGATCTATTAAATTGCACCGTCTTCAATAAACGATTAATACTAACATTAAAGTACATTGTATTTACAGTATCGTCGTATGCTGTATGCACAAAAGGCTATTTGAAAAGCATACTCGGGTGCTCTGGTAATTCACAAAGATGCAAATGGGTTTTAAGATTAATCAGAATGATGTTTTGTACATGCTTGTGGATTTAATTTACCGTATTGAGATCAACTTCTTTTGCCAAGTTATTGTTTGGGCTGTAAATGACTGGCTATGCGACCATCGAGTACAACTCAAAATTAAGGGAATATTGGTCAATGATATGTGCAGTCATAACCTGCATGTTTATTGAATTTGCCAGCGAATTTACGGTTGCAACTATCAGCAGTAAAACTGATGTGTATTTAATCATCAGCCAGAACTTAAAAATAATTCATTTACATACAGCATTGTAATGAGTTTTCTATCTGCCCACGTCTTCAGTGATCAACATTCATCATATCCAACTTACATGTCTGAGATAATGTTATCGCATTGTTATCGTTCAATGTGTAGGAGTACAGGCCGGAAAGAGCGCGATGCCACCTGCAAGGCGAGGTCCTATATAATCAATCAGAGTTGGCATTGCTACACGGTACATCGCCCACAGTAGCTGCTATCTATATGTGTGCTGTGACACTGCCTTTATGAACGTGTTCTCTATGCATCCGGAAAAAAAACAAGATGAAGGCACCATGGCAACGGCGAGTCCGACCATTACCTCTTGGACACACACGGGAAGACTTTTATATGATAAACGCCTCCTCTGCGTGGAATCTTCCCACTAATCGTCATGTCGAGGATAGTTTCGGACCATGTTTTATTTGAGGATTATTTTGTAGTTGTTACGTATCAGTCGATAGATTCAGAGACGATAGTTACTTTATGTATTGATATTGATGGCTGACGCATCTTGCAATATACATCACTATCAGATTTCATAAATAATGCTCTCCGCTTTTCAACAAGTAGAGCAAAATAATAATTAGCTCATTGTGAAGGATGATATAGTGTACAAACACACAGGGCAGAATATCAAAAGGGAAACTTATCATGGCGCACTTGCGCATCTACGTGCATCGGAAAGGTTCCTCTGACGCTCCGCACTAAAATTCACCTCCAACACTCTGGACAGTAAATGATATTGCCATGCAGTAGGCAGCTTAAATTATGCTCACAATTTGCCACTGTGGTTATGCTGCCAAGCACATTTTATTGCCATTACATGGGATAGTAACGATATTTGGACAAGAGGAATTCCCCTAGCGCTCCTATTGGCGTTTGCTGTCTGGCTTGTCTTACCCTTCAATTATAACCTCTTGAATTTTCATTGGTCAAGGCCGGTGGTGTTTCTCATATCTAACCTTAAATCTGATTATACAGTACCAGTAGTAATGTATCTATGTGCCTCATTTTTGATAATTTTATGCACTTCCTGCGTTGTAACACATGATATATGTGACCTTTCGAGGAAAAAGTCGGATTAGATCACGGTTCCTCCGTGTGGCTGCAGGATAGAATGATTAACTCGGGGGCTCGTGTGCTAACATTTCCATCAGTGTCATTGGAAGACAACACCTCGGTTAATATAATAAATATACTTTACAATATAGCAGATTACCTCGCCTTTTATTGTTAGTACCTCTCCTGTGTGCATTCCATAAGTGCCATGAAACTGTACTGTCACAAGTAAATGACTACCAAAGCGCTGATTGACACTATTGTACCCATCACAATGTCGCAAGGCACGTACGTCGATGTGTCCGTCACTGAAAACTAGAGAACAACGTTATTGCCGCACACAATATGCAACTGAATGTCACTTCTGCTTGCGTCGGGTGAACCAATACTAAAACAATTATAGCCAGGGACAGTTACTTTGAAAGCGTTGGCTATACTTGTAGTCTAATTTACGATATTATTAAACAAACAGCAGAAGAAGTGGTATCCATCTTTCGTAACAAACGCTTGATACATGCAGCTGAACGGCGATAAAAGCTTTGCTGGTTGTGTGGCGATTGTGTAGCAGGTTGAATGGAAAAAACAATACGCTCCCCGCAGTGTTTTATGTAGCATGTAACCATGGACCCCTGTTGTGTCGGATAATTAATGCGCTCATTGCGTCTGATGGATATCCACCTTAAATGTAACTGAAGTGTTAAGAAAAGCCTGAGGTCGATATGTGTCAAAAGAGAACAAAGGTAATAACTCTCTGAAACATAGTGCAATTGAAAGCTCTCAGATCTATATTGGTGCATTGATGGCTGACAAGCACGTTGATCTGCCAATCGATGAAATGAGTATGGGTATGGTAACAATATAAATAAAAAAACGAATAGGAGCAATATATTGGCATCGTATGCTGTAGAACAAACTTCATTATCGATATGCATGGTTCGTCCAAACATGGCAAATAACATTTGTTCGAGCAAGATACGATCATCCATTGTATTGATAGGTGATACTCATATACAGAACTAGCTAAGCTTATCACAATGTATCATCTCTTATTCACAAGGGCAAGATACCTGAACGCCATCAAGCGCACTTATCGTACAATCATGACGTGAATTATTGATGCATCTCAACCAATCAATTCAACGTGCGCATTCCTAGTAGCTGGCTTTGGTGTGGTTTTATCAAATATACGCCACTCAAATTAGTGTGGCTAACCAGTTTTCTAAAACAAATTGGACAGTTGTATAAAGTGAATTAAACAAGCCAACATTTTGTCTATCTACATCTATCAATCCCAATCGAAAAGACCTCGCGAGGGCATGTCTACAATGACTCATCCATTCGCAACCCTTTCCCCACAGGTCCTCATTCTGCTACGAATATATCCATTCAGGTGTTAGAGATAAATCAGGGTGGCCTTTTGATAGCTTTATAGGACCAATCACACATAAAGACGGGAAACCATTGACGTTAACATGGAGCAATGCAATACTCTTGAGAAACAACAATATCCGCCATCAAACTTATTCGAATTATCAGTTCATATTGCTCCATCGTTTTTCGCTGTAACTCTACCACACTTTGTTTAGCACTAGTTTGGAGTATTCTTACATACACATAAGATATTTGTATATTTGTGCAATAAATCCATAATTCATATTGGCGTTTTTCATGGTTCAGGCTCTGCTACTCCAAATATGCGCCACTCAAGCCGTCAATTATCTGCACTTTGAAACACCCAGTGCTTTTGTTTGGCAATATATATAAATACACACGCGTGCGTAAGCTCTTACAAGCATATGGATGTTAATTTATGATGCACCTGTCTAAGGTAGATGGCACGCTATTGGCACCACCATTGCTTGCTATGCTCGTTACCAGTCTGACCACATCATAGGTAGCGATAACGTGATGAGAGAAAGCACGATTCAACAACAGCTAAAGAAAGCATGTTCACCAAACCTTGTGGTGATATGAATCATCTCTTCCAATGCATAATGTTAGTAGAAACAGTGACTATTGTCGATACATCCATCTCAAGTGTTTTATCAGCCTAACTCCGCCATGCATCGCCTCTATTGTGTAAATCTAAGGCCGAATATTCACGTTTCGTCCAGTTTACATTATTTAGGATGATAATAACAGCAAAAGCCATCCGTGATCGTTTTGAATAATATGACAGTATCGCAAGGTGTGTCGTCGAATTTGTTTATGTAAAAATGAATAAAGAACTGAGTTCGCCCGATGTTTACCAGAACATAGACCTGATTCCTGAGTGCATGTATTCGTTTCAGAGTTCCCAGGACTTATCTTGCGGATACTTGGCGGATTACTAACAGGCTTGCGGCTCTGTAGGAGCTCTGACTAGCAAACATAGATAAATATTGGTGGAGCATCGAAAGATTCGCATTCGTGTTCGGCCATAGCAATTACAGCCATAACATTGTTTTCCACTAAATGTTTGTAGACTAAGCAGCAAAACAAAAATATTGTGGCTATAAATTTTGATGTATAACCGACATGCAACACTAGTGGTTTTGTTCCTAAAACGTATATTTTACGCCAATTATAGTGCCAATCACAGACTACACAGACTATATATATATATATATATATATATATATATATATATATATATATATATATATATAGATATATATATATATATATATATATATCTTATATATATATATATATATATATATATATATATATATATATATATATATATGTATGTTAGCACGAACGCGACCTTTAGTGGACAAACCGCCAACCTTTCGTAGACTTGGGTCCACGAAAGGATATACCAGTATGTCCACATAAAGTCAAAGCACATTTTCGTCCCAAATAATTGAAAATATTTTGGTTTGACTAGTTTAGTTTTGTTAGTCTAGTCTTAGTAACGTACAAAGTTAATCTTTCACGCCTGATTTCTTTGGATTTTGAATATAATAGCGAAATGAAATTTTAACAGCTAACCATTCGTTGACATAACACGCAAACCTCAATATCTTCCGTATAACGATATATATTTCGGTCCAAATTTCCCAAATAATGTATCATCACGTGTGTTGGATATGTTTAGTTGAAAAAATAATATATTTGATTTATTTATAAATTCCATTACCGAAATACTCTATTTTTCTCCTTAATCATCAATTTACAACTTTGAATTTGATCACGAAATGCTACCGATGGTTGATAATGATCACATATACAACACATATTATGTTTCTAATCCATGATGACTGAAAATGATTTAAATATTTCGGTATTTCGCAAATATTCGAAAATATATATGGGCACGAAAGGTTGGATTTATAAGTATAAATTAGTGTCTTGACCTTACGTGGACGACCTTTCGAGGACCAAAAGTATATACCAGGAATAAAAAGTGACACAAATATTTTTATTCGCATTAAACTATATCTATGTATCAATTAAAATATGCCGAATAAATAATTGATAATTAATGGTAGCAAAGATGTATTATAAAAATTTGTCCACGAATGGTTGAAGTCTACGAATGGCTGTTATCGTCACTATCGTCACTATATATATATATATATATATATATATATATATATATATATATATATATATATATATATATATATATATATATATATAGATATATATATATATATATATATATATTGTATATATACATATATATATATATAAATTGTGTATATATACATATATTTATCTGTATTCATACATATAGATATAGATGTATATATGTAATATATGCATATATATATATATATATATAAATAAATATATATACATATATAAATAAATATATATATATATTTTTGTATATATATATATATGTAGTATATATATATATATATATATATATATATATATATATATATATATATATATATATATATACATACATATATATATATATCATTGTTTTACGTTTTTACCCGGGTTTACGTGCCTGTGAACGATAGCATTTCCTCCTACATCGCAATCTATGAAATATTGAGATGATGCATGCGCTAGGTTGACTCCTGATATCGTGCGCAGTGAATAACGCATAGTTTTCATTAAATGATGGATGATTCTAAAAATAATTTACTACGAGCTTGTGCAGTTCGTTTCGCGTTTTTGCGCTCTCTCCAATAGATGGATCATCCGGATGTCAAGGGTTTATCAACGGAAACCTCGCTTTTATCGATTAGTATAAATATTTAGTCAGTCAGTTTCCGGCGTTGATTAATGTACCAAGCGGATTACCAAGTTCATGTCAAGATTCGGCGAACGATTCTCGATGAGCTGCTTTGCAGACAAACTAAGGCGTAAAATTTGATAGCTTGTCATTCAACTCGCCTGGATTTGGAGTGCCACCGACTAATATATGTAGTGCGAAACTTTAGCGCAGTGTGCCTAGCTCAACCAAAAGAGGTGCCTCGTTGTCTTTTGGGCTAATAGCCAATTGATCACATGGTCCCGTAAACCCTTTTTACTGGCCTTTCATAACAATACATCATGTTCTACATATACCAGTTTACTTGGAATTCCTCAACAGTATGCCACGAATACAATTTTACGGCATAGCTAGAGTATTATTTACTACTAAATCATACTCTGTTCAACTAGGTCATTGATATTTGCATAAAATGCAAGCACATAAGCTACCCTGTATTTTGTTATCTTGAAAACAATTAATTGTACACTCTCCAGACGAAAATAACACCAGGTAAAGAAAATATTTCAATACCATAGTTTGCACCAATTAGAAGCCCACAGCAGAGTTACTTCACACATATATTTAGTTATTTGATCTGGGTATGCAATTGACTGGCCCATTTCTGTGCACAACTGTGCCTCTCATTATATTGATATGGAACGTGCTTATGTTGGAGTGATATTGGTATATCAAATTATCTGATGGATCTTTTTAGTTTAGTTTGCATTCGTAAATTAATTATGCTGAGCATTCTGTGCCCCTAATGCCAGACAGAGGTGCTCTGGCCATTGCTACAAAATAGTGATTAGGAGGTGAGTTCACTGCGATCTACTTATTCTATAAGCTTGTCTATGTTGTTCACATTGGGCACTAAACATATTCTCTTCCGCGTAGGTCATTCCAATATAAAACCATGCAGACTACCCCGGAAGAACACCAGCAAGCAAGTTGCCTGAGTACCAACCATTCCAAAACATTCTCCACTTGCATGATATTTCGCGTTTATTCGCGCATGGGCATCGCTAATTTCTTGAGAGAGAGATCATGCATCGAATTATGTTTCATGGCTAAAAAAACAGGTCAACAGTTTGACATGAACTCTGTTGAGATGACATTATATACTAGTTGTGCTCGTGAGTCCCTCGAAGTGTCACGTAAAAAACCCACAAGCAGTGATAAGTGCGTTAAAATGGAACACACTCACTACATATGTATGCTTTCTAAAATGCACCGATGAGATAACATGGTGATAAAAAACCTGTTGTTCTATGTGATAAAATAGCATTATATGTTTTCATAGCAATATTTGGGATAGTTACCAACACGCCTTGATGACGTCATAGAAACACCGGTACAGGGAACAACGCGATAGGAGATACTACATCAGCCGGAACATGCCCTGACACAGGAGAGAGATAAGATAAACGATCATCACGTTGTGATCCTGAGTTCACATCACTTAACTGTGCTGATAACATATACCATAACAGTCAAATGTTATATGAATTGATAGATATAAAATCATTTGTATACACTACATTGTCGATTTATCTGCGCTCAGTGGACTCATGGATCATAGTTCTGAAAAGTGGAAGTAGTAGCAGTTGGATACGGAAACGACTACAGACGGTAGATATGACTCTCTATGTTAGGTCATCTTTTTATGTAATTCGTAATATCCAATGCACCGAAAGATATTCATAAATCAATGCCTGTGGGATTATCATTGCCCTGACTTTTCAGAGTGGCTGCCATGTTTTTATCGGTAGTGTCACGATACATTATTTTATAACAACTCCGCCAGGCAACACTTGGTATATGTTCTTATTAAATGACACAAGAGTGCGGTCGGAAACCATAGTTCTGATTGCAGAAAGCTGAAACAACTCAGATGCAGGCTGATGTGTGGTTTAGCGGGGGCTGCAAGGTGCGCAATAAACGTTTACTACTTTGGTGTAGTTAACAGCTTTATATCACTATTCAACAGTGGTGAATAACATTATCTAATTTCCTTTAATAAGCATTCTAAGTGCGTTATGTGTGTTTTGCGAGTTCCTCATCAGCTATATTACAGTTACTTCTTACACTCACCAGCTATTACGGCAATTGGAACCAACCGATACGTTCCATTCTATTAGGCATTTGTACCGGAATTCAAACATCATTTTAATGATTGCATGTTATTGGAATGCTCATAACACCAATAAAAGCTTATATATTGACATTGACATGTTAGAATCACACGGACGTGTATAAAGCGTTCAAAAGTATATTTTACATCCGATAGGGTCTCAAATATCATTGAGTTTACGAGTATAGGACAACAGATTGACAGGTCTCAGGCTGAGCTATGTATTGATATCCAATCTTACTCGCATTGAATGGGGGCCGATGTTGTTCTTATGAGTCATATAGTAAAAGGTTTAGATGGTTTAAATGTTTGGATGTTTTGTAGTAATAAACTTTGAGGCAACTGCGGAACGCATAATCACTTCACCGTGACGTGCATGGTCGTCGAAATACAGCAAATGTAAGGGTACATTATTGCAATATATATATATATATATATATATATATATATATATATATATATATATATATATATATATATATATATATATATATATATATATATATATATATATATATATATATATATATATATATATATATATATATATTTATATATATATATATATATATATATATATATATTTATATATATATATATACATATATTGAAGTCTTGTTTTCATCAGAGAGCGTCCATCATTTGGAAGAGTCGATACTATTCTTCAAAAAGCTTATGTCGTCCGTTTAACGTTAGACTAATTGGATCGTTTGGCTTATGTCGTCCGTTTAACGTTTTAGACTAGTTGGATCGTTTAGGTTGCACTCAAGTGTGGCGGATAGGATGTGTACTTGGCATCTAAATTGCTGGCATTTATTTATTGAGCAGCCAATAGCTCAACGTGCTTATCAAAGGCTGATTACGTGAGCTATTGAAGCCTAAATTGCTAATACAATATCCAGATAGTGGAAATGAAGTAGACGAATTATTGTCATCAAAACCGACCGTAGCAAAGTTTGATGGAATATGGGATTTAGAGATAGCAGGAATATGACGCCTTGCCATTAAACGGGATGATTTAAGACTAACCATAAACCTATCCCGGCAAATGAAACCCAAGCAGTTCATTTATGACATAATCTGCTCAATCAGTCACTGCGATTACATTCATTGCAGCTTAAGAGTATATTGGATTTAAAGGAGGGCTTGAAGGTTTATGGCAGTATATGTCCCTTATAGTTACGATGCCATCAACTTTACACGCTCAACTGAGCAAATGTCAATATCAAAGTTAATAGTATCCGCATGTATCAAGTTGGTTCCTTCATAAATTAGGGTATGTTTACTTGTATTTTAAATCTCACTCCAAGCCCAAATAAAGTACTTAAATGATTTAATCCTGTCTCCATGTCTGCAGAGGCGTCTGATACATGCCGGTATGGTGTTGTTTTGGGGTCAATATGGTAAAACCCGGGACTTAATAAGGGGCCATTTTTAAAAATACACTCTGAGTGATTATACAATACGAAGTAAGTCAATAAGAATTCGATCTGTGTAGCATAGGTTCTACTAATGGTTCGATTTTCAATCATCTGTACTCGTTTGGAGATGAAGTATGCTATTGAATTAAAATACACCGCACATTCAAAATATCTGATATGAGATAGTGACACAAACTACATTTTGATTAAATTAAACGTCGATTATTTTCTATGAAAAGGAGATAGCATATATGTACATTTTCGACCTAAAGATGACAAGAGGGACTTATCATGGCCACGAAGGGTTAACTGGCATTTCAACCAATACCGAAATATATATAAGAACATTTTACAAGCTATAAGATTCCCAGAATGTGAAGAATATCTTTTATGTTCAGTTACATACGACTATTTGGATAATGAGGTCTTATATATACGAATCAAACATTGTTTGTGAGGACAATGAGGACATAATGGGCGCTCTCATTCACCTAATGGCTCGCCTGCATAATGGAGACAGGAATATTGTATAGTGACATTGTATAATGTCAAACATGGACGTTATTAGATACTTGCAGGTAATCCTCTAAGTGATCATTATAAGCGATTCTATTAATCGTAAATGTATATTATAGGATGCAAGTAAAGGCTCAATCTTAAGTGTTATGGTGTTAATGATAAAATATCGATTAGCTATTGATGAAGAACACGGTATACAAATATAATTGGAAGCGAACAATTCAAGCTTGGTGATAGATATTAAAGCCACAACGAATGATCGGTGCGTCTGTTTTTACACGAATGAGTAAATTAATGAGTATACAACTGCATTTATTCTAACAATACGACAGTCACCAGATTCCCTTGTTATACCAATTACTAAGATATAAATATGATATGTTAAACAGTTTTGTTAAACATCCGGTACTAATACTCCATTTACTAGATAATTAAGATACGACAAGCTGCCGTGATGCTGCCATTGTTGTAAAACGTAACATACATAATACAACTAACCAATCCGATTTTACGTTCATTCCTTTATTTCCGATTCAGTGGTATGCATATGCCAAAATAGCAATTAATTAATCATGTGTGTTGCTTATATGCAATGGACAAGAGTCGCAAATTGCTAATCAGCAGAGATAGGAACAAATAACTTGTGTGTATTTAGCATGCTTATTTTTTTATCGCATACTTGTGTAGGCATCGAAATATAATTGATATGTAACCATATTATTATGCTCCACGCAAGCGGACATATATGTCAATATACACATTGAGATTAACTTTCAGATAAAAATCAAGCAGCGATTCCGTAGTAAGCGATCACTCTAGGCTCCGTTAACATGACGCTTTCATCACGTTACTATGAAGCGTACATTTCATTTGCTGCTGTTTCATATCTGCTGGATTAAAACAGACCAAAGAACATTTATCTCGATGTATACGCTTTGTTGTTGGCGTCGTGACATAGCAAAAATTACCTTGACACTTATTAAGCGTACTGTTTCGCATGGTGATCTTGTTCCACCTTGATGAGTTGTATTGTCACGAAGTCACAATTGTTCGGCTTGCTATCTTATTCATGTGCATTTGAAAAAAATAACACTGGGTGTTCTGAGGCCCTCATTATGTGAAAAATACAGCATCGAGATTGGCTGGGTGAATGATGTTTGTGGAAAGGTGAATTACGCAGATGCCTCAATAACACATTAATATGTCACAGTTATTGCAATTGTTACGTATGAACTCTCTGTGTTCTTCCGACTAATCAGCCATCGGTTCCCTTGTGGCCGACTTATGCAAAACCCTTATGCAACCTGCCTCTATATTGGACACATGGGGATGGCTATTATGATATAAGGCTGTTATTGACCATCATAATCCACACTATGTTGATTTTGACATTGAGGTCCCTTGAGCTTTATAACGGCTATACGTCCTGATGTATTAATGATTCAAAGATACCTGCCACCCGGTATGTAAATATATATATATATATATATATATATATATATAGATATATATATATATAGAGATAGAGAGATAGAGAGAGAGAGATAGAGAGATATAGATATAGAGAGAGATATATATATATATAGAGAGATAGAGATATAGAGAGAGACAGAGAGGGAGAGAGAGAGGGAGATCTCTAGATATAGATATCTATATATATCTATATCTAGAGATCTCTCTCTATCTCTCTATCTATCTCTCTCTCTCTCTCTCTCTCTCTCTCTCTCTCTCTCTCTCTATCTCTATATATCTCTCTCTCTCTCTCTATATCTCTCTATCTATCTCTCTCTCTCTCTCTCTCTCTCTCTCTCTATATATATATATATCTATATATCTATATATATATATATATATATATATATATATATAGGATCGGGTCAGTTAGCCTTCTCCGGGACGGTTTGCCTCCGTATGAGTTCGCCATCGCCGGGACGCACACCCGGATCAGTTCGCCCCCGGGACGGTACGCCCCCACTATGATACGCCCTCGTGTCACAGAAAGGTATATACTGAATGCTACATATTTCATTTAAAAAAGGAACAGTAATAACGAATTATATATGTTTATATGAATTAAATTTAAAGCATAATGTCTACCGTCCACAAGGGCCATACATCGCACCAAGGCACCATCGTTCCCAAATAGAGTTTTGTAAGGGCGTTTGTGCAGCCAGGGCATAAGGACAAGCCGTCTTCTCGGGAACAAAACGTGTACAGATGCAGAAAGCCGAACACCAGAAGAATTTGTGAAAACGAAAAAAGTAAATATAGGAATACGAGCTTAAACTCGGGCTATTTATTCAACATTCATAAAACATACATGTCATGAATACAAGAATACGAAGTAAATAGAGGAGTATGAACTAGAAGCATACGTGATACTACACAAAAGCATACAGACTTTCGCAGGCACGGAGAAGCTGGGATGTGCTGATGTTCTTGGCCTCGTAGTCGTCCCACAGCTTGGTTATCTTCCCTTGCAGATCTGTGAACTTTTTTCGTTATGTCGACGGAGCTTTCCTTCTGACACCAATGCAAACCAGGCGGGCTTCTTCGCGGAGGATGATGAGCAGCTTGTAGAGGTTCATTTAGCAATGTCCAGCCCTTGAGTTCACCCTGAACGGCGTCCATGGCAACATCTTCTGGTGACATATGACGTCACACCGCCCTAGTTTATCTACGGCGTGTGATGGGAAAGTTCAGGAATTTGTGGTTTGTTTTTGCTTATTTCTTGTTTACTTGATCGACAATAGCACTGTAAGTTATTGATAAGAAAATTGTGTTTTATATAATCCCAACACGCTTGTTGTCTATATTATGTCCTGGGAATATGACCGTGTTTGGGGTTGCCTTAGTTTTGTACGCTGTTTATAGATAATGGATATCGCAGAAGCACTGTATGACGTCATGATGAAGTCGGGTACACTGCAAGGCACGATATAGCACATTTCCTCCAATTAGGCAAAACTAGGATTAATCGAGTCTGAGTGGGTTTGTTATTCAATATATTAATATCTTCGCACCAATGATGAACAAGCCTTAGAGGTTACATTGGACTCCATAAGTATTCATTATTAATCATATTACAACCTACAATATTTTCACACAGCTTTCTCAGCGGTCATTTGTTCTTCCACACTTTGTTCAACTGCATGTTGAATATTTTATGATTTTCTCTTGCACCAAGTGTTCTCGTGCTAAACACCTACAGGCCATTCCTGTCATTTGTCATCGGTCAGACATTATCCATGAATAATTGTATTTCATAAGCGTAATGCATTTATGAAAGTCGGTATATTAGTAAAATATGATACAGGATACCACACAATCATTATCTTCTGTGTATCGCAGAAAGGCCCTGCGCCAACTATTAGGATATCTGTAGAGGTCTGTATTTATTGCTAACCTAGCCTGTGAATTGTCAACAGCGAACCGATGTCGAATAACCTTCGGATACAAAATTAATGTTTTGCGGAACTCTATTTATCACCATAACTGTGCACATCTTCCGCCACTATCCCAAAACTCACGCAGCAATGATTACGCGCCGGCATGGATGTATCTGTCATTATGATGTACACAACATAGCTGAAGGCAAACCCGCAAGTCAGCCATAGTGGTTAAACATGCTTACTCCCGACATTATTAACTTCCTTACATGTCGGCACGCCGTCTGCGTGTTAAAAACAGTTGCAATTAATTATTTTAATAATGATTACAAATGTATGAGGCAAAAAAGTATGTGGGGTGGGCTGGGCGTTTGATGAAAAATAAGTCATCAAAGCAACGGGAATGTAAGTAAAGTGTGTGCTTTGCTGTAAATCAATTGATCCATGTGACATATATGTGGCGCATCCATGCTTTCTCCGTCTCACATATCGATTGGTGGGCGCGGTCGACCATCAACAAATATTTGTTTTCACATTATTGTGGGCGACCATACACAGTAAATTGCATTGAATCAGTTTGTTTATGAAGCCAGACATTCGGCTGCTTAGACCGCATCATAACACATGTGCGTTCAGTGTCACTGTAATGGTAGCTGTCTGATAAACACAATCAATCTCGTTCATCACCGTCTCTACAGGATATATATCATATATTTTTTGCACAACTCGGCACATCTCACCCTTCCGCGCGTGGTTTACCAAGTACCACTCCGCAAGCATAATTTTTCGTCCACGCTACGGTTCCATAATCTACCTTGTATTGCATGTTGTGCGTATAGGTAAGATGACAATGGATAGCTTAGGGTTCCATAATCTACCTGGTATTACATGTTACGTGTATAAGTAAGATGACAATGGACAGATAAGGATTCCATAATCTACCTGGTATTATATGTCGCGTGTATAGGTATGTTGACAATGGACAGTTTGGGGTTGCGTAATCTATTTTTCAGCGGCACATAGTGTGAATTCTCCACATTAACGAGCGAACATTGTATCCGATGTAGTGAGTGAGTGAGTATAGTGTTTAACGGCATACCTACACTAATGTTATATATGGCGCCTTGACAGGTAACAAGATAAGTGTGACATGATTGATTAGCCACACTATAGGATAGATGAGAAAAAAGACCAAACAAAACATGCCCGACGGTTAAAAGATATAAATTCAAGCGATTATCCTATGGCAAGGCACCACCAGCCGATTGACTGGACCAGGCCATCTCAGCCTCTCGTGTAGTCAAAATCTTGGCCAAAGTGGTGTGTTGAAGTTATGTCTCTCGCAAGGACAACTATTCTCAAAACACTTGATCCCATTGCCCACCGCACGAGTCGCAACCCATGGCCAACGTGTTGCCTTCTATTAACATCGCAGTTCGCTCTGGTGTTGGTACAACATTGATAAACACAACTGCTTCATCCATCGTTTGTGTATATGGACGGAAGGATCGATGGAAGATGCACAGTTGAAGCGAGTACTTTTAATGAGGATATGTGGATGGTCAGCTACGCGTTATATTACTGCCTCTTTTCTACATTGTTCCCATTAACACCGGTAGTAGACAATTAGATTAATGATACAGGCACTTTTAGTCATATATATTGATTTGGCGGCATTTTTTAGCATTAGTTAGGCTTGTTATGACGACAAAGATACATGAAGTGTGTGTTAAAATGGTTTTACACATTTATCGCAGAAAAGGAACGTTGCGAGGAAAGAAGTGCACTCGCCCTGCTCTCAACGTTAGACAGAAAACCAATTGCATATTTGTCTGGCTGACAAGGTTGCCATTAAATTCAAAGCATTATACGCGTCACCAATTGTTCAAAGCTGACAAAGTTGGGCACTTTACTGTAGGATATTTATCTTCATCGTTACTCCCTCTCCCCACCGGTTCTGATTGTCATGCAATTTGTATTTAGGGTGAAGTACAGCAAATAGTTTTACTCATATATGATATGACTATTGCGTGGTTTCTCTAGCAACTAACTGAGCACCCAATTAATTTCCTGATAACAGCATATCGTGCAATGAAAACAAGTTTGTATGAATATTTATTTCAGGATTAATCAGCAAACATTATGAAAGCAGATTTAATGGCCTTTGCCTATATGATAGCAGTGACCCCTATTTATGCAACTAGACATATGTAGTATGACTAGACTATAAAGCGAACAATTCAGTGTGTGTCGAAGATAATGCTCAGCAGTAACTCTAAGGGCGATCCCTAAATTATGGCTTAAGACGGAAAAGGGGGACAGAAGGGAAAATCAATAACATCATTTAAATCCGCAAAAAAAATGATCAGGGCGAGAATATTTAAGATACCACACACCTATACCTGAGAAATTGCTCTTAGACTAAATAAGTCCAATATCCAATTTCATTGATAAACTAACGGTAGTAGACATCCTCCATTTTAATCAACTCCTAAGCAAGCAGAAGAAAACACTTGTTATTGATCCTTGATTAGGGGTACAAGTCTTCCGAATAGTTTCAATCTCACAACTTGAGAGTAGCTTAGAAAAGGGCAATTACACACACAACTTAGGAATGGGAATATGTTAGATGGAGATCATTGATACCAGCCATTTGCGAATCATCTAGTGTTAACAGTGGATGATTAGCGAATGGCAATTGCGTGATGCATATGGGCTTAACACTGCATGTAACAGTTATACTGGTGTTTTGCGAATGTTGATGATTGTTTGCGAAATAAAGCATATCCCCCTCGCATGTTAGTATCTAATTTTTGTTTGAAGTTATGAGAGTAAATTACATTCGCAGCGAATTTGCGAAATATGTGATACAGCATTTTTGGCTCCTAAAGGTATGCATTAAGTCATCTAGCATGATGAGGTTAATGCTATACTGCTATGAGGAATAATTATTATATTTATCTTGATCAAGCAACGGATGCAGCTGCTGCCATTTTAATTCTCTAGTGATCGGGGTGGTACTCATTGACACAATGAATATGCTATGATGCTTGGAATTTTGCTTTATGAGACATTGTTAGGTGTTCATCTATTTCTCGGGAATAATGGATTGTTGGCGAGACTTGCATGATATCGTTGCGGTATTGATATTGGGCAGATGATAGCATGTTTCTTCACAATTAAAATAAATTCAATATGAGGACATACATTTGTCATTTTCTTTATTAATGTAAATGAGCCAACATATATGCATATCCCATAAAACCATTGTTCTTGCGCAACTAAACACCATCACAATTAACGAGCTACATCATTCCATCATTATGACGCCAAAACAATCGTCATATATCTTACCCCTGTTTTAGTCAACAAATTTGCGTCATTTCATCAGCATGGCCAATATAAGCTCAAGTGACCTCTTGCTTGTGTGCATTCACGCTCCAAATATTAGGGTGTCCACGGGGACAAATTGCTGTATCTCATAATTCAATATTACGCTGCATAAGTGTAATGAGCATGATTAATATATGCTTTGAGGAGTGCACGAAACTTGCGACCACATACATTCAGGGTTTAGTGGGTTGTTATGATCACATTACTGTCAGCACTGTCAGCGTCATAGCATATAAGTTCGTAAATGCCAAGAATAAAATATAATGGACCTTAACAACCTTGGTTTAGTAGTATTAATTATTTCATCATATGCCTCATATATCCCGTGGGTGGGGGTTCGAACATTCCATGGGTATCAATCATGTTTCGACTGGTGAATAATGAACGGATGGCGGTGTATGTGACAGACCTGTATAATTTCGATTTCATTTTCATTGACGTGTCGAACCCGAAGTCTAGACTAAATACGAAACTACCATGCCGCGATTGGTTTCCTATCGAGTCTTCAAGTAAAAGCTTTTAAAGAGTCCGCTATCAAGCGAAGATGTGAGAGGGACAGACAAAAGCTTACCTAAAGAGCCGTTTATCACTTGTGTGCATAATTAGTGCAAACGTTTTGTAGTTACCTCCACATTAGCGGCATCTCGCATTGCTCAAAACGGAACCACTACCGCTCCAGTTTCGACGTGTATCCGCCACATCTATTTAGTGGTCAGATATAGATCCTGTGAATGTTGGAGCTCGCATAGACTAAATGCATTCTTTTCATCACCGCGACCTAAACCATACGAAAGCCTCTGAGGTGCGGCGTAATTGGAACACATGGGGCAGTCGATAATGTGAGAAGTTAAAGGATTCATTTTACAGAAGCATGCAGACCGCGTGTGTTATGGGTTGATTTATGTGCAGCCGTCAATCGACATTTCTTTTGTGTCGTATGGGTGATTCAGATGCCAGTGTATGAAATCGACATCAATACAGGCAAGCTATGCACTATTCCACGGAAGTGCATTATTCTATGGAAGGGACAGAGCAAAAGCTTACCTCAGAATGGACTCAAGGCTTTGTATCACTTGTGTGCATATTAGTAATGCAATCATAATTCCATTAATTCATAGAGTGAAAAGTAAGAGTAATACTGTCTGGGCGCATGTAGGATGGGGCTTAAGAGGGCTGAGGGTTTGTTACATGCTACAAGTATTGAAAATTCGGGTCGTTCTCGCGCCAGGGTCGACAATTATCAATGAGTTAAGATACATGCATAGTGCTGCTAGCCAGGTTAACACCACTACCAATTGATGTAGGCCCAAAACACGTGGGGGATGTATATATCTGACCTAGCTTGGGAAACCGCAAATGAAAGCAATGCTATATATATTATAACCTATTGAGATCCAAAAGGGAGTCGTTTGAGAGATATTGATGTCTTTAATATACCGCTAGGTTCGGCTCAGTGGGATAAGATACAGTTTTGGTTAAATATGATTTCCACTTCGCTTACTCCATATATCCGTACACAACAATTTACAATCTATGACTGCTAACATTAGGTGTTTGAGTTGGGAATACCTCCACAGAAGCTTGACATATTGCAACTTTGTAATGGTCTTGTCCTAAAGCATGCACGGAATGGCGCAGCTGTTATCAGAGAGCATTCATTTCAAGATTTGGTAAAAGCGTCTTGTGGTAAAAACGGTTCATCAGAAAGTTAACTCTGTGTTTCGTTTATATATACAGTTTGATGCGCGACAAATTTCCCTAACAACTTTTGTTCTGCAACCGAACTGCTTAGTTCATGATACGACTTCGATTAATAAGGGACCGATGTGTCCAAGCACGAACGATTCATCTATGTACTTATACATACACCATAAATACAACACGGAGCCTGATCACATACACCACTGTAGACACAATACCGCGGGTTCATAACGCTAGTAAACATGTCAACCAGAATGCCATCACGAGTTGAATAATGAAGTGAATTTCCTAGACCTATCATACTGACATTAACAAGATAATATATTACCTATTTATTGCTATACAATCAGCGAGGTATCTTCAAAGTTATGGCGGAGCGTACAGGTATTTACTTCGTGTCTTTCCCTTCTATTGAAAGAGTAAGGGAGAACAAATAACAATGGATGAATACACTCATCAGATGATACACAGGGGCAGGCCATGTATCATATAGGATGATGAATACCCTACCAGATGATACGCAGTTTGTGCACTATAATGATGATTACACCACCAGATAATGCATAGCGCCAGAGCGTTGTTTTTTTAATGATGATAAAACCCGATCCTTTATCTTTTAATGCCTACAAATTGTGGGTCGTTGGGTGTGGGGATTGTTTCACTGAAGGATATAGAAAATATAATGATGAGAAAAGGTGAGGTTAGACCCAATGCATCAAACAATCGTGTAAAGCCTTTTATATAGCATAGAATATTATTAAGCACCTTTCATTCAACAGTACTGATCAACACACTAATTTCGAATAACAGTCGTTGCCAAACAGTTGAACTCACTATTGAAGAGTATCTGCCCTCGTATACTTCCGAACGAGACCTGTTCTTATTCCCTTTCATATTCAGTCGACAATCTATGCACTTACTAGGCCCTTTGAGTTGACGAATCTACCCACTTGAACCCTGCAAGTGATGGAACTAATTGAGGGCCGACAGCCTACGCATCGTCAAATCCAGGAGAAGAGGGAAGGGGGTTCCTGTTTGCATTCCTTGCTAAAGTACAGAGTTAAGGATATGCTAAGAATATTTACCCAACGCAATTCTTTTCAGAAATCGCTCCTTTTCGGTATAACACCCTTACAACTTGTTCGAAGGAGTTGATCCACATTAGATCCTTGGTTCTATTTGTAATATTGGACCATATAACATATTTTAAATGAAACCAAATGTTTTTTAATCTGTTCAATTAATTAATTAATTCATTCACAGCGTTTAATTTAATTAAAGTGCACCTGTATTAGCTATAATCTTTTTGTATCAGTTTTGCTCCTGATGTAAAGGAGCTCATTTGCGTTTGATACAATATACTGGCAGCTCAAGTAAGCATGCACCTTTGTATTTCCTGCATGCCCTAGGTGAAAGATAATTACGGTATTACGGACCAAGCATCATCTGATCTCGTGCGATCTCCTTCTCTCTGCGCCAAGCGATCAAACTAATCAAGTAGTGCAAAATGTGTCAGTGGTGTACCAAACAGGATCATATTTACAGAACTCAAGAAAACTCTGATAAAGTGAACCGCGTGAGTAACGAATACCTACTAGTATCATTTGAAAGTCGACTACTTTTACAATACGAATGAGAACTTGCGGCGATTCATTGGCCGCTATTCTATGCATACTTTGTACTAAACGCATCTTGATAACATAGCATATATTTGAACCGCTCATCTTCATCAACATATATGGCTCCGTAATATGTTCGAATTAAAAATATTGTATCCAGCTTTATCTGCACACGTGAGGCTTCTACATTTGATGGTTTCTCAATGTTTACTGTACGACACTATTTTTTAAATGCATGTGCTTTGACATTTGGTATGTATTTTGACAAGATGCAGTACATTCTACATTTCATATGTATGGAATACGTAACGGCATAAACAAAATATTTATAGTAGTTACGGAATGTTCCTGATATGAATCAGATATGACTGTTATCAGTGATACATAAGCCATTTAACAGTTTCCATTGTACTGCATTGGTTATGAGGATGTACCAGCTCAGGTACAGACATGAGTAAAATAAAATGGTAGCAGTTCAACTGTCTTATAAATGAACAGATGCTGTTATGATGGAACGAAGATAATGGAGTACAACAAAATCTTCAATAGACGGTAAACACTCACATCAAAATACATTATATACACTGTATCCTCACATGCCGCATTTAGGAAGGCACAACTTTAAAGCATGCTCGGTAGTTTTTTTGATTAACTAATATGTCACTGGGCTAAATGAAAAATCACCAACATGTATTGCAATTCCCTTCGTGTTTAATTTACTTCGGCATAGAGCAGCTTCGGATACAAAGTTAATTGTTCTGGAACTACATAACTAGTTCTGCCACTATTGGGTACCACTGGGAAATAAAGAACTATTGGCCGATGCTACGTGCAATTAGCGTCTGCATATTATATTTTATTCGCCGGTCAGAAACAAAGCATGGATCAGTTAAGGATGTTTTTATACTTACTGCATTGTAATATAGCATCTGCCAACATCATCTGTGATATTGGTAATATTATCGCATTAAAACTCACGCCTACGAGTATATGGCTGAAATACAGCGATGACAGAGACTAGGTAGGGTCCTATGTAATCAGTCACATTTGGCACTACACTGTACATCGAATGCTGCAACTGCTGCTTCTATCCTAGCTATAAAATAGAACCTCTGATATATACACATACATGAGGGGAATCCACTCGTTGGAGATTGACGATAGTCACTGTGTGTGATCCAGACACTTACACTGGTGACTGAAGTAATAGATTCCTAGGATGGCACAAAAACCGCTTGCAGGAATGTTCTCACAACTTTGCTTTGAAATACACATGAGGTTGCTATATTGATCTGCTTTGACATGCTAAGCATCATGCAAGTGAATAAGTTCATGGCACGCCCAACATGGGCAAATAACACCCCAGTTTGTGCAATATTTATTCGATGAGCCTATGTATCCAGTTTATATACTATATTCCCAGAAGCATGGGTGCGGTAGCATTCGTAATCAGTATTTTTGTATTTGTTAATCATACTTGTTTAACATCCAGGACTAATACCAGATTGTCTGGGTAATTAAGATGAGACAAGGCTGTCTCGATGCTCCCATTGTTGGTACCACGTTATATACATCATACAACTACTAACCAATCCGATTGTACGTTAATCCCTTTATTCCCAATTATATTGTAAGCATATGCCAAAAAAGCAATTTACAAATCATGCAAAGTGTTGCCTATACCCAATTGACAACAGTCGCAAATTGTTTATCATCAGAGATATAAACAAATGGGTTTGAGGTTTGTTTCCGAGTTCATCATTTAGCATACTTGTGCGTATATGACATGTTAATGTTTGTTAGTAATTCACATACTTGTGTAGGAACCGAAATATAATTGGTATGCAACCAGTTTATTATGCTCTACGCAAGCGGAAATATATATGTCATTCTACACATTGAGATTAACTTGCAGAGGCAAAGCAAGCAGCAATACGATAATAAGCAATCGCTCTAGGCTCCGTTAACATGACGCTTTCATCACGTACATTACAATTCCTGACGTAATTCTTTGAATTCAATCAACAACTACTAGAGCAGTGCGGCTTTTATCATAACTACTTAACAAAGCATCTCGAGCTTAATTTTGAGAGCTTGAAATGAGGCCGCAAACCAGATCCCACTAGTAAAAGCTTTCCTATGCGTATTGTTTTTAACCAGTAGATATGAATGCACGCAGCGATTCCTGCCCAACAGTCCATGCAATTCTGAGATGCTGTATCCGCTTCCGAGTTTATTACAATCAGCTCACATGCAAACGGAGGCTAGAGCAAACTGCTTTCATTTCAAATGTAAGGAATCCATTTTAACACCAACTTATTGAT
>CM067346.1:18553322-18643322 GCA_034190875.2 Urechis unicinctus
GAGCTTGCGCGCTTGTGTGCATTTATATATATTCCAAACCAATAGGATAAGGTGTTTTAAAGTACAGATAATTGACGGCTTGAGTGGCGCATATCTCGAGTAGCAAAGCCTGAACAAAGAAAAACGCAAATATGAATTATAGTACTGGTTGATTGCACAAATATACAAATACCATATGTGTATGTAAGAATACTCCAAACTAGTGCTAAACAAAGTGTGGTAGAGTTACAGCGAAAAAAGATGGAGCCATATGAACTGATAAGTCGAATAAGTTTGATTGCGGATATTGTCGTTTGTCAAGAGTATTGCATTGCTCCATGTTAACGTCAATGGTTTCCCGTCTTTATGTGTGTTTGGTCCTGCAAAGCTATCAAAAGGCCACACTGATTTATCTCTAACACCTGAATGGATTTATTCGTAGCAGAATGAGGACAAAATGTAGACTTGTTTAATGCACTTTATACAACTGTCCAATTTGTTTTAGACAACCATTAAGTGGTACTCAAACTGGCTAGCCACAGTACTTCGAGTCACGTATATTTGATAAAACCACACCCAGGCAAGCAACTAGGAATAGGCACGTTAAATTGAGATGCACCAATAATTCACGTCGTGATAGTACGGTTGATGACTTTCAGGTATCTTGCCATGTTGAATAAAAGATGATAAATTGTAATAAGCGCAGCTAGTTATGTACATGAGTATCACCTATCAATACAATGGATGATCGTAACTTGCTCGAACAAATGTTATTTGCCATGTTTGGACGAACCATGCATATCGATAATGAAGTTTGTTCTACAGCATACGATGCCAATATATTGCTCCTATTCGTTTTTTTATTTATATTGTTACCATACCCATACTCATTTCATCGATTGGCAGATCAACGTGCTTGTCAGCCATCAATGCACCAATATAGATCTGAGAGCTTTCAATTGCACTATGTTTCAGAGAGTTATTACTTTTGTTCTCTTTTGACACATATCGACCTCAAGTTACATTGAAGGTGGATATCCATCAGACGCAATGAGCGCATTAATTATCCGACACAACAGGGGTCCATGGTTACATGCTACATAAAACACTGCGGGGAGCGTATTGTTTTTTCCATTCAACCTGCTACACAATCGCCACACAACCAGCAAAGGTTTTATCGCCGTTCCGCTGCATGTATCAAGCGTTTGTTACGAAAGGTGGATACCACTTCTTCTGCTGTTTGTTTAATAATATCGTAAATTAGACTACAAGTATAGCCAAAGCTTTCAAAGTAACTGTCCCTGGCTATAATTGTTTTAGCATTGGTTCACCCGGCGCAAGCAGAAGTGACATTCAGTTGCATATTGTGTGCGGCAATAACGTTGTTCTCTATTTTTCAGTGACGAACACATCGACGTACCTGCCTGGCGCCATTGTGATGGGTACAATAGTGTCAATCAGCGCTTTGGTAGTCATTTACTTGTGACAGTACAGTTTCATGGCACTTACGCATGCACACAGGAGAGGTACTAACAATAAAAGGCAAGGTAATCTGCTATATTGTAAAGTATATTTATTATATTAAGCGAGGTGTTGTCTTCCAATAACACTGATGGAAATGCCAGTACACGAGCACCCGAGTTAATCATTCTATCCTGCAGCCACACGGAGGAACCGTGATCTAATCCGACTTTTTCCTCGAAAGGTCACATATATCATGTGTTACAACGCAGGAAGTGCACAAAATTATCAAAAATGAGGCACATAGATACATTACTACTGGTACTGTATAATCAGATTTAAGGTTAGATATGAGAAACACCACCGGCCTTGACTAATGAAAATTCAAGGGGTTATAATTGAAGGGTAAGACAAGCCAGACAGCAAACGCCAATAGGAGCGCTAGGGGAATTCCTCTTGTCCAAATATCGTTACTATCCCATGTAATGGCAATAAAATGTGCTTGGCAGCATAACCACAGTGGCAAATTGTGAGCATACTTTAAGCTGCCTACTGCATGGCAATATCATTTACTGTCCAGAGTGTTGGAGGTGAATTTTAGTGCGGAGCGTCAGAGGAACCTTTCTGATGCACGTACATGCGCAAGTGCGCCATGATAAGTTTCCCTTTTGATATTCTGCCCTGTGTGCTTGTACACTGTATCATCCTTCACAATGAGCTAATTATTATTTTGCTCTACTTGTTGAAAAGCGGAGAGCATTATTTATGAAATCTGATAGTGATGTATATTGCAAGATGCGTCAGCCATCAATATCAATACATGGAACACATAAAGTAACTATCGTCTCTAAATCTATCGACTGATACGTAACAACTACAAAATAATCCTCAAATAAAACATGGTTCGAAACTATCCTCGACATGACGATTAGTGGGAAGATTCCACGCAGAGGAGTCGTTTATCATATAAAAGTCTTCCCGTGCCAGAAAAGCCTGACCCCAGCCTCGCGTGTGTCCAAGAGGTTATTGTCGGACTCGCCGTTTCCATGGTGCCTTTATCTTTGGTTTTTTTTCCGGATGCATAGAGAACACGTTCATAAAGGCAGTGTCACAGCACACATATAGATAGCAGCTACTGTGGGCGATGTACCGTGTAGCAATGCCAACTCCGATTGATTATATAGGACCTCGCCTTGCCAGTGGCATGGCGCTCTTTCCGGCCTGTACTCCTACACATGGAGCGATAACAATGCGATAACATTACCTCAGACATGTAAGTTGGATATGATGAATGTTGATCACTGAAGACGTGGGCAGATAGAAAACTCATTACAATGCTGTATGTAAATGAATTATTTTTAAGTTCTGGCTGATGATTAAATACACATCAGTTTTACTGCTGATAGTTGCAACCGTAAATTCGCTGGCAAATTCAATAAACATGCAGGTTATGACTGCACATATCATTGACCAATATTCCCTTAATTTTAAGTTGTAATCGATGGTCGCATAGCCAGTCATTTACAGCCCAAACAATAACTTGGCAAAAGAAGTTGATCTCAATACGGAAAATTAAATCCACAAGCATGTACAAAACATCATTCTGATTAATCTTAAAACCCATTTGCATCTTTGTGAATTACCAGAGCACCCGAGTATGCTTTTCAAATAGCCTTTTGTGCATACAGCATACGACGATACTGTAAATACAATGTACTTTAATGTGAGTATTAATCGTTTATTGAAGACGGTGCAATTTAATAGATCGATCCTAAATGCATCCGTTCAGTTCTAATATTATAGTTATTTATTTTACGCGACCTGCTTGGCTGTATTTGTATATGCTCATTACAATGCATTACAATGTAAGATAACAATGATAATAATTGTATTTAATTCATGCCAGGGACATTATGTAACTGATGAAAATGTTTGTTTATGCCATTACAAAATTTATACACGTGAAATAAAAGCAGGTGTCTGCTTACAACGATATTATCGACATCGTGTCAAAATACATAATAAATGCAAAAAAAAACCCAAGCGTTTTATATATGGTATCATTAAGCATGGATGTAAAATTTTTAATGAGTAAATTTTCATCGAATTCATAAACCTTACATGGGCATTAAGCCGAATACCGTACTTTACACTCGACAATATTTCAAATCCAACAAAAATCCAATAAGTTGACCAAGCCATATTTGTCGATAATGATAACCGATTAAAATAAACGGAGTGTAATACTATTATCAGTCATCATACTCCTGATGGATGGAAACAATGCCGAGAGTAACACAGAAAGTCGAAATGTTAGAACACCTAAACCTGTCCCATGATGATGTCCAAAGCTGCTTGGTGATTTTATGTTGAACAAATTGGAATTAATGGGCCTTAATTTATCTATCTTTATGAAGAAGAGACTGCACAAAAGGTTACTAGCACCGTAATTGATGTATATATATGGTCGATCCAATATTGCGCAATGCTTATGTATATTAATAACGCCACTTTGTCCAAAGTTAATACACAACACTAGGTTCGTAGAGAGTGTATTGTGCTTAATGGCTAGGTGTTGATGGGTTGAGAATAATGGACAGAGCAATATTGACAAATCCATGTGGTACACTTGTTGGCATAGGAAGAAAGAAGACTATGGTTGTTACTCAAGCCACCTCTCCCCGCTTCTGAAAGTGATAAATTTCCCGCATGACATTTATGACAGGTTGACCGGTCGTTATGTACATAAATATCACCTATTAATACAATGAATGATCGTTACTTGCTTGAACAAATAATCTTTATCGTGTTTGGATGAAAACCATACAGATCGATTATGAAGTTTGTTCTAGATCATGCGACGATGTGGGATAAAATATGGATTAATGGTTCATTGATATCCATTTTTTCCATATTCGACTGCGTTATGTTTGCAATCGTTTTTATTCACTCTCGATGATGCACCAATGGTTCTTTATAACGGTGTATCGCGACAATATGCCTGCAGGATATATCAATTAGTTCAGGCACATTGATAATTTGGTTATTTGCTTCGAAACGATGGGGTTTGTCCAATTTAGTTTGAAGAAAGATTAAGTGAAAGGGTGCAATCACTTGAGCGCTATCAGCACTGTCAGATTATTGACCAATACCAAACTCGTTATTCAAGTGCATTTGACTAAGCCCTCTTATGGCATGCATTAGTCATTCTGTCTATATTGTGATACAATAGACCACACGCAGACGCACAACGACACGTACACATACACGGACACACACGGACACACATGAACACACCCACCGAAGCAAACAAGGACTCATCCTCGAAGACACACGGACACAAGCTGATACACACACGGAAGCACACACGGATGCACACGGACACACACGGATACACACCGACACATAAACACCAACAAACACATCGACACACACGCACGGAAACAAATATGGAAGCACCCACCCGGACGTACACCCACACACACATACATAAACACACTTGCGGACGCGCACATACATAATCAGACGTCCTGATGCCATATCATTGTACATTAATGATAATGGTGTTTATCATCGTCTCCGAATATGGCTAATATCAGATTCCTATGCGTCGAAGTGTCTAAACAAATATATCAATACTATTGCTTTGTATGTTTGCATGCACTACGAGGATAAGCTAATACTGCCCAACAATATATACTGCAGCAGCTAAGACACAAAAGCCGAACTATGCTTCTGCGTACAATAGGTACTAGTTAAGCTCGATCACACGCATTGGCGTGCCATATCTTCGACATTAGCGCCGTACATCATTGCTTTGGTTGTCCTCTGCACAATATACAGTCTTTGTAGCCACGCTTCTTCTCGTCGTTTAACCGCACAGCATCCTCTTACCTACGTTGGCGCACTCCAAATCGTACTCAGTCACTACGATATGGCTATAGTTTCCAGATTATATTTGTCACATTAGCCACAGCCATCACCGTCTCCTCTCTCCGCACAGTAGCCTCAGGCAGTTTCTTTTACTGCGGCGTTATATTGGACACCAGTCGGCGCTATGCTTGCTTGTGACAAAAGGATGCGGGGAGCATTTTATTCTACCAGAAGTGCATTATATATGGGCTGAGTAATTGCATTATTTTATATGAAAACATGCAACTACACGTTTCGGAGTTGAGGCTTCATTGTCTACTGCGGCGTGCTCCTCTTCATGGTTACCGCTTTGCGAGTGACAAATGGACGTTATGATGAAGTGATCATCCATCGAACTGTTCCCTTATCAGGGAATATGTTCGTCGTACCACGGACATTGTGTAATCTCAGTCCAGCATAAAATAGTACCAGCCATTGAAACTGCATTATTTTGATTGAACGATTTTGATATGTGGCAGGATTCGATTGAGGACTATTAAGCATTCAGATCATTCATTACTGAATGAAAAGCTACATATGGAGCTTTAGTGGATTATGTAGTATCACAATAACTCGTTGCGTAAATAAAGCAAAGGGTACCTGGCCAACTTCTGTATGATATGCGATCTTAACAAATATCTGGTGACCATTAAGTGGCTGTGGGATCGATTCCGATGCATGCTTTCGAATATTTTCAAGACACACACTGCTATTTATTGGAGTCGTGGGTTACAGCAATGATTTAGTATGCGCTGCACAACAAATAGAACTCGGTTGATAGATGCACGCAATGATGGAACAAAGCAGCACCACAGAAATGCTCTAATGGCTTCAAAACTGGGAAGATCTTTTATCACAAGTTATCCTGCGCCTGCTTCCGATATCGGCATCGCTCGTCCTTCTTATTAAGCATTACACCTCTTGAAGACCACATTGCAAATTCTTAAACTCTGCTATTCCCATGAGGCTTGAATGATTTTTACGGAATTATTTTAACAGCACCCACTAAAGAAACTAATGAAAAGCAGCTGCCAGCGCACATGTAGGTGTACCTCTGCCGGAGATCTTCAATAATGAGCATACGCCCAATAATTACATAATAAAGCTCCTACATGGGTAAACTTGACTTAAGGCTGTACACAGAATCACCGATATTGTTCATTCTGCATCCGACAAGGGTGTATTTGTTCGTTTGGTTTGAGCGATTTGGAATGGAATTTGGAGGATACTTGGGAATTGTGGTGGTTTGATGCCATTGTTTGCAAGCACAAAAACTCCGATGTTGGAGTACCACGTGCCATTAACAAATACAGAGTATTGCGTATGCAACAAATGTTTCCATCCTGATCCATAGGTTTTGGACCCTGTTATCATTGTATATCAGTTTTGTATATCAGATATAGGAAGACTCGTGACAACTGGGTGCTACTGGGGAAGTTGCTATAAATCACGCTTTGTGGTGTAATAAGATAGCATAAGTATAGAAAAAGACGTGTGTGTTGACGATCGCAATACAATCTTACTTAACCGGAGGTCGACTGGTTTGTATTATGAGAACCAAAAGGCATGATACTTCTAAACACAAACGTTATTGTTCGCGCGTTCTTGAGAAAGACGAGGCATTCCACATCACAAATATATTGCCACTTCTTTTTTATTAATATTGTTGCAATACCCGGATATCGTCTCATTATATCGCTTGACAGATAAACGTTGTTGTCAACCAACAATGCACCAATACACATCTGCGAAATTTGAATTGCGCTGTACATTGGAGAGTTATTTCCTTTTTTCTCCTTTGACATATATCGACCTACGGCTCAGTTACATTGAGATGGATATCTATCACACGTAATGAGTGCACTAATTATCAGACACTATGGTTACATGTTCACATTAAAACACTACGGGGAGTGTATTGTTTTGTCTTCTCAACATAATAACAATTGCCACACAACCGTCATAAAATGAGAAGCTACTTGCACAAAAGGTGTTTGTATCGCCGTTCAATGTTGTTACGAAATTTGGATACCCCTTCGTCAGCTGTTTTGGAATCATATCGAAAATGACTCCACTAGTACAGACGAGGTTTTTAAGTAACGGTCGTTGGCAATAATTGTTCTACAATTAGTTCACAGGGCGCAAGCAGAAGTGAAATTCACTTGCTTATTTTAGATAGCATTAAGATTGTTCTTTATTTTTAATGAAGTTTTCAGTGACGAATACATCAACGTAGCCGCCTGGCGAAACAGTGATGGGTGCAAAAACGTCAATCAGCGCTTTGGTAGTGATTTCCTTGCGACAGTAGTTTCATGACGCTTGCAGAATGCACACAGAAACGGGAATAACAATAAAAGGCAATGTAATATGCGATTATGTATACAAGAGAAAGGATATTACATGGTCAAGTGAATGTCTTATATTAACGGAGGTGTTGTCTTCTAATGACACTGATGGGAATGCTAGCACTCGGGCACTTGTGTTAACCAATCATTATTACATCATACAGCAACGAGGAACTAGCGTGATCTAATCCGACCTCCTCCTCAAAAGGTGCAATATGTCAAGTGTTTCAACGCAGGATAATAGAACGAAGTGAAACAGATTAACAGAAATATAGATAAATTACTGCTGGTACTGTATAATCGGATTAAGGTTTAGATAATAGAAGCACAAGCTGCCTGGAAAAAGAAACAAATATAGGAGTGAATAATAGGGATGATAACTGAAGGGCGAGCCGATCAAGACAGCAAACGCCAATAGTGGCACTGGGATAATTTCTATTGTCGCAATCTGTATCCGTAAGGAGTGCTACAGACGGATGTGTTAAGCGTGCATAAGTTATCGACACCTGTGGTAAATGTTAACCGGGCGGTTGCTCTCTGTTTGTATGTTTAATCATTCTATGTGACATCAACAGTCAAAACCTTTGCTCCGTGTACAATAAAATGCAGCGCTTAGTCCCGTCTAACGCCAATACATTGTGCCTGGCAGCATAACCAGAGACAAGGTGGTGTTTGCTGAGAAAACGACCTTACCTGAGTTATGTCCCAAATGTATCGACAAAGATAGCTGTCTTGCCTTTATTGTTTAAATTGATATTACAGCAGCAAATTCTGATCTTAATTTACGAAGCGTATAGCATGGCAATATCATTGACTACCCAGAGTGTTGGAGGTGCAGTTTAGTGCAGAGCGTTGAGGAAAATGTCTGATGCACGTAGACACGAACGTGCCAATGATATATTTCTCTTTTAATATTCTCCCGTGTGTGTTTGTAGACTCTATTAAGATATGTTATCCTCCGTAATGAGCTAATTATTATTTCACTCTACTGGATGAAAAGCGGAGAGCATTATTTATGGGATCTGGCGGTGATGTGTATTGATAGTAGCGTCAGTCACCATTATATATGCATAGAACACATAGTGTAGCTGTGTTCAACGAGTTATCTACCTTCACGTCAATCTATTAGAATCTGTACACTGATACGTAAAAGCTACTTAAATATCCACATGACCAAAAATATCCGTGACTGGATGATTAGTGAGAAGATTCTTTACAGAGGAGGCTGTTTTCATATGTGCGAGCAAACTATCTTCGAGTGCAGTTTGAAGTTCAATTATGACCCCATCTCGCGTGTGTGCCAGAGGTTATTGCCGGGATCGCCGTTGCCATGGCGTCTTATGTCTTATTTTTCCTTTTCCGGATGCATAGAGAACATGCGCACAAATGCAGCAGTTCCATTGCACATCACACAGAGAGACAGCAGCTGCCTTGGGCGATGTACCGTGTAGCAATGCAAATTTTGATTGATCACATGGAAGGGGTTATCAGCGGCATCGCCCTCTTTTCGGCATGTACTCCTTCACATAGGGCGATAACAACACCGTTTGTAAATGGAGCATTCTTAACTGATCCATGACGGTGGCAGATGCCTCGTGTCATATACACATAGTTGGGCCAAATGGGGTTCATCATAGGGTCTGTTTTACTGTTGGTTTGGGGAGGGTTATTAGATTGAAGGGATACCGCTGCATGTTTTGTTTCAGTGTAACGTGTAAAGGGTTGGTAAACGCTCAGCAGGGGTGCCTTTCGCCTCCGATGCTCGTTAGGCAAAGTGCTACAATCACCGGTATATCACTTCATCATCACTATGGCTGAAGCTTTGGCGTTTGAGGGCAATATCTGTTTTAAGGCAGCGATTGCATTATGTATTATATTGAGTATTAGTTTTGCCACTGTAACTTGATTTAAAATGGGGTCATCAGCCGGATATCTATAAAAAAACAGAGAAAAATGTGAGTGGATATTGTAGAGCTTCAAATGTGTTTCGACATTGTTTGCCAATTTACTCGGTGTATATTAACTGACCAGTGTGATGTAATGTTTATGTTTCTGCGCTTTGTGGTGCGCAAACCAATGCTTTGCGTTGGATGGACATATCATTGCTGTTACGATTTGTGTTATACAAGGTCAGGTGCTCTCTGAATACAATGTGGTTTATACGATGACGAGCCATTATGACAGTACACAGCATGACACTGGTTCAGTTATTGGCGCCCTGGACTGTTCTTAATGCAAAAAAGAGATTACCAATCGTGAATTGTACCATGGCATCTATTCTTTAGGAACACGACAAAATTAAGTTAGAAACAGCAAACAAAGCAACAAATTCAAGGATAAACTCGGCGAATAGAGTATATTGTTATAAACCAACCTGTAATTGGGATGAACAATACAGATTCATACTTGGCGGGGTTTTACAGGGTTACAGTAACCTTTGTTGCCTCAGCAAACAAGTAGAATCCTCCCAAGGTCGCAATTGTGAAAATGGACCACTTACTGCTGTACTTATCCAACAACAGGCAACGGCTATCTTTGAATATAAAATACCGAAAAGTGCACTATGCACATAGTCTATGCACCCAACAAAAGTGGGGCTACTGCGAGGGTTAACAGCCCCTTAGCCAATTGTTTCACGCACACTGGATGAGGATGTCACCGCCGAGAGTGTGTTGCCCCCTCCTACAAGCTTCACCGAAGCGTCAACATGCTACCTTCGCCTTAATGGAATCTTTACACAAAAATCTTTATAATAGAGAAAGTGATTGATGTTAAGACCAGTAGCCGGAGTAACAATTAATAACATGCCAGTCTGGTTATCATTTTTTCTTTTGCGACTTAGGAGGGCTTTGTAGATAAGGGGCTTTTCAAAGACCAGAAACACATAAAGGGCCACCAAGTCATCATGTCCTCTAGTGTTTCAATTTGTCATGCTTTGTAAACGTTGTGTGAATAATAACAACAAAATTGTCTTACGTTGATTAATACTTGCGATCATGCACACAAGGAGCCAACAAAGCTTAAACATTGAGCCTTTTCTTAACAGGTGCTATCTACGTAGATACTGCCCATTCCTACCCGAGATCCGACCCACAAATTTTAACCCCTCGTTGGCTTGTCCCCTTACTTCTTATGGTTATCATTGGAGCCCATACGCACACAATGCGTTATCAGGCTGACCATTATATATTGATATAAACCACCATACCTCATCACTTAGAGTTACATGTTGTTGTTGGTATGAAAGCTACATGTGAACGCACGCTTGCGTGTGCATGTCAGTATTCTCAAACTACTGACTCACCTCATCTCAACCACTGGGAACTATCCAATTAACCTCCACGGTCACGATTCGCATGCACAATATACACCTTCGGTCCTTCCTGGCTGGCTTATCATCCCATAACATGCAGTAGGTCGCTATATACGCGTGGTGGAGTACACATGACTATGTGCGGTATTTCAGCCTTCGAAGATATATGTCAATGCCGCCATTACATTTCTAACACTCAATAATATCCTTGTCTAGACACCTTGTGTTTGTATGAAAGTTATTAATATTCGTCTGCGTGGGAAGATGTCATTTCTACATGCGACATAGTGTTACTACTTCACGTTCTTCATTATCTCACCAGATTACAACCCCACATATATTGATGAAGACAGATTTTATGGCTGTATTTATGTTCCACTAAGGGATCCAATATGCTCAAACAACTATATATGTTAATGAAAATCAGTGGTTTAAAAAATGTCAATGAATAGTCTGCCGTATGTTTTGATGCGTTGATAGCGTATACATAATATGAATAAATACATCATAGCTAGATCTTACAGGCGATGGCTCACTTGCGATTCTTTGATTAAAAGGGCAATCAAGACAGGCTAGAGACATTTGTGCTTACAATATACCACGATGTAGACTTTATCAATCTGCGTTGAAAATTGTTCGATTTACACCAAACTGTTATACTATAATCAACTATTCCATTCTTCACTTCCACCATGTGACGACCCCTGCCCATCTTCATAAGTCGGCGATTTACTGTTTTGAATAGTCAATCGACGCCCATACCGTTGATAAATGTGATGGATAAGGTTTTCTGCTATATGCAATATTAGGATTGATAGCAATTATAAGACGTCCGAGATGTCAGATAATCAGCCGTGTCAGCATAGTTTCATAGACTTAACTTCCTTAAATGCAAGCCAGGTCAGTTAACTTGTCTTCCTAATTTGTATTGTGTTGTGTTTGAAATATGCTTACGGGAAAACAATATTGTCACTTGCCAGCTAGTGAAAATAATTGCTCTAGTACACATTTATCAACTAGTGTTGAGTATGGCGCAAGACATTGCCTTGTTAATGGCAAAGCTTGGCGGAATGCAAATCTCTTATAAAATCTGCAGAACCGCTTGGAGGCATGTCATGTATTGAAGAATTACCGTAATGACATGGTTGTATTGTCTTTGTCAGATATCAGAATACAGAGGTATGCTATATAGACTGGTGTACCGATTTTAAATTACCTTCCATTCACATTACCCCCCCCCCCGGTAACCTGAAATCGCATTCAGATTACCATGGTACGAATTTTGTAAAAGATCTGCAGAGATGTTCAGGTTACCGAGGGGTAACTTGAATGGGGGGTGGGGGGGTAACTTGAATTGTTACACCGGTACTGAGGTGCTGATCAAAACGGGTTATTGTATGCATCGATATCTAAACTACTGATAGAAATCTAGTCAAACGTATGAAAACAATGACGGAAAGACACGTGCTCGACACTTTATTTCAACATGATCCACTGAATATTGCTTACTCGTAAGCATGACGTTAATGTGGAGTCTCTCCCTATGCAGCTTCATTTCCCAGGAATGTGTCTGATTGATTTTAATTCCTCTTGAAAGGATTCTACAAAGCGTAAATATATTTTTTTATCAATGATTGGACGCTCGGATTATAATTGCAGTATTTTGTTACATGTTTAATCATTTGAAATGATAAAGTAAAGAATGAGGACGTAATGCAATGTCACTATTGATTTATTGTTTTATGTAGATAACTCTGCAATAAATGACCATCCCAGAGTTGCGAGAGGGCACATCTTTATCGATATGATGGTAATGTAACTGTTTGCGCTGTAGAAGAACGGATACAACAACTGTAAACAGTCGGTTAATCTGATATGATCATCGCCATAAGTTATTATTTTGCATATGCATTAAGTCTATTCATTCGATACCCGATCAAAGTATCACATATCTCGTAAAGGGGTTAAACATTAAATGAAGCATCGTCCGAATTTCTTTGATCTAAATTAACCAGACTCTTTACCAGGCTATTCATAACCCATGCCCTCATCAGAAGATTTGATCAGCCTTCCCGTTCTGCACCTAGTCCTTTGAGAAAAGATAAGTTATACGCTTTGTGTTATGTTGGCTTCGTGTTATGATATGTGACGTGTAAGTGGCGGGTAAAAGCATTTCAAGGTCACCATCTACGTATGGTGTGTGTGTGTGTCTAAGGTTGTGGGAGGACGGGTTTTCGTATTGATATTTCTATTAGTGGCGCAATAGGTTTGTGAGTGAGCCTTCTGGCTGGAAGAACACCGAATGTGGGGATAATGGCAACTAGTTTTGTATGATATGTGTGACAATGGCTACAGCTTCTTCTCTTATATATAGGACTACAACATAGTAATGATGGGTGAGTAAGAAACTGACACCTGCGGTATATGTTTGCAAGGAGGTTGCTATTCGGTCGTATATTTAGTCATTCACTGTGACACTATCGAATAAATAATTGCTCACAAAATGCAAAGCTTAGTCCAACGTTAATAACAATGTGCTTGTTAGCAAAAACACTGACATCGTGGTATTTACTAAATAAAACGACCCTACCTGAGTTATGGCCCAAATGTTAAAAGAAATTTAACTGTCTTGCCCATATTGTTGAAATCGATATTGCAGTATCAAACCTACAGCATGGCAATAGTAGTAATTATGCCATTGTTGGAAATGAAATATAATGCAGAGCTTTGGGGAGATCGTTTATTCACGTAGACATCGTTTTAAAGCTGACAGGAATATTCAGTCGGGCAGTGATGTACATTGCAAGATACTTTAGTCACCAGTGTAAGTGTTGAGATCACATTCAGTGACTATCGTCAACCTCCAACGAGTTGTTTCCCCTCAAGTCAATCTAAATATCAGTGGTTCCATTATATAGCTAGGATAGAAACAGCAGTTGCAGGGTTCGATGTGCAGTGTAGTTCCAAGTGTGATTGATTACATAGAACCACACCGTGTCTCGGTCCTCCACCACTGTATACAAATTGAGGCATGGCTCATCCATGTCAACTTTGAAACGCAGGCCGCTCTTATCATATATCAAACCCGTCCCTTATAAATGAACCATTCCAGCTACTCGTTTGATGCCGTCAAGCTGTCTAAGATTTGTTGGCAACCATCCGCATAACAAAACATGCAGCATTATACCGACATATAACGTGCACACTCTCACTACAAACTTATTATGTCTATTAAGAAGCATATAGGAGGGTTTGTTGTTTTGCCTCCACATATGTTGTGTCCAGTAACATGATATCAATAATTACCCCCTATTCAGTTTAATATATGTACAAAGGCTATTTTGAAACCAGACAGATGTCAGGAAACGATTTGATTTTTTTTATTTGTATTCGTCACAGATGCCTGGCAAAATTCAGCTATTGTAACGGTTATTGATAACGCGATACGAAGAAGCTCGCTGTGTTCTTAATCTAACGTATTTATGTGCGGAAAACAAGACAGGTTGATCAGCTTTCTCTTTTCCATGTGTTAGGTTCTAGTAGCTCGCTGTACATACCACATTACGAGATGGGTCGATGTGACCAAGTGATGCATTCACTCAGCACTTCAGTGGAAGTGCAATTTGAGCTTGTTTAATGGTCTATGCTAACAGATCCGTGGCATCATCAGCGGCTAGCAGATAGTATGTAAACTGAGGCCTACTTAGTCTGTGCGATAGTTCAGAGTGTGAGCTCTGTTGTCAGTCACATTGAAGGGGTTGCTTTTATGTCTTTTGTGATATAACAGGTCTGTAAGCCAACGCAGACGGCGCTGGCTATATTTGGCTACACTCAACATCCATCCAATACAACTCGTTATAACACAAATTAATCACCCTACCAATTATCGGTCGGAGACACCAACTCAAACCATCCTGTGCCCCTCGCCCATCAAACCCTTATCTCTCCAACCTTTCACCAAGTAATTGATGTCGACAGCACTACATATGTACTACACTGTGCCATCTAAAGCATAACATGCAAAGGGCTAGCTCATTATGCGCTTAAAGACTGATCAGCAATTATATGCAATCCTGGAATAACACATATAAATATATCATTAGCACGAATATAACCTTAACTATACCAACCGTCAAACTCTCATGGACTTAAGTTCACAAGAGGATATACCGTTATTTCAACATAAAGTCAATGTCCATTTTCTTTCAAAATATTGGAAATCATTTTGCGTCGACCATTTTAATGTGATAGTCCAGTCTTAGTTACGTATGAAAATTATCTTTCACGAATGATTTCGATGGATTATAAATATTATAGCCAAATAAAATTTTAGCAACTAACCATTCGTTGACATAACAAGAAAACCTCAGACTTCTTCCTGACAACCATGTATACATTTACACGTCTAAATAATGTTTAAACATGAGTGTTGAACATGTATATTTTGGAAATTAAAAGATTTAATGGATTTTAAAATTTTATTAGCGAAAACTATTTTTTTTTCTCATTATTCATCTATCTACATCATTAATTTGTATCGGGAAACGCTACTAATGGTTCTTAGTTATCACATTTATAACAAATATTATTTATCTGATCCATGATGAACGAATATGATTTCATTATATCAGCATTTTGCAAATATGGGCACGAAAAGTACGTTGGATTTGTACGAATAAATAAGTAAATTGTATATACATACATATATATATATATATATATATATATATATATATATATATATATATATATATATATATATATATATATATATATATATATATATATATTAAACGCAGAAGCAACATCAAATGTCACATTTAGAATGTGTTGTGACAAACCAGCCTGTAATGTGGTTGAACTAAACAAATTCTCTCTTGATGGGATATAACAGCGATATAGCAACCGTTGTGTCCTCCACAAAAATGGTGCAGCTATGTGTTTGTAACAGGAGGACATCTCACTCTTAACTACCGTCATATCAAGGTTGCTTTTGTGAACACACACCACTTACTTAGTTACCGCTGTACTTATCAGGCCATGGGTATCAGCAACAGGCCATGGGTATCATAGCATATAGCTTTGTTAAAAGTGCACATAGAAAAAGTGCTTGCTGTTGAGACCAGTAGCCTTGCGTACAATCAACAGCATACCAGTCAGTCGATTATTTCCCTTGCAACATAGGATGGCTCTGTAGCTAAGGGGCTCTTTAAATCCCACTAAGACTGTAAAGTCCACCAATTCATTAAATCCTTTGATGTATCATGATGTTATAACGTGTGAATGCTAGCAACACAATATTCTAACTCTGGAATGACGTAAACAAACATGTTTGATCTTGCAAGTGCATCAGGAGACCCAAAAAGCCTGCATAAATTAACCACTTATTAACAGATACCATCTTCGTAGGAAATGCACATTCCCACCCACTTAAGTCTCTTACATCTGAACTCCTCGTTGTCCTTTTGTCCCCTTACTCCTTGTGGTAATCCTTTACTGGTTTATCATCTTATAACATGCAGTTATAATATAAATAGCATTGCGTTAGTTTGCGATATCCCGATATGGGTCAGATATATACCTCACCTACGTGTTGGGAACCTACATCAGTAAGTATTGGTGTTATCCTACTTATGACTGAAGTTAATTGTTATATTCGTTCTGGGTGCAAAAACGACCCAAATTTGTAATATTAGTACAAATTGGTTTTACCACCTACAGCCTTCCATTGCCCCATCCTACATGCGCGTAAATCGTATTTAATCTTATTATTCACTTAATGAAAGGGAATTATGATTGGACTAAGCCGTGAGTCGATTTTGTGCATCGACTGCTAACTTAATTTTTTACAATCAAATAAAACATTTCAGATTATGTGGAATTGCGCGTAGCTTGCCTGTATTGTTTTCGCATTCAGACAAGAACATCTGAACTGACCGCAGTGCACACAGATATGGTCGATTGACTGAGCTGCACAAAAATTCAAATACGCTTCCATTCCCTAAGGTTGCTCAAAATTATCGATTGTCCAATGTGTTCTCCATGTGAGAACATCCGCTACTCATAGGATATCATATATGTACGGCGCTGAGATGAATAGAATGCAGGTTTATCGAAAGTTGTAAGCGAGCTCCCACATTATACAGATTTCATATCTGATAAAGGTCACCAATTAGACGTGGCGGATGTTAGTCACTTTAGATTAGCTTTTGTCCGCCCCACCCCTCCGCATGTTGTTTTGATAGCAACCTACCTGAAGCATTTGTAATAACGAAAAGAACTACAAACATGAAATAGTAAAACGTAGTATTTCTTTCAACTGGAAGGGTAGATCTCAACGGTGACGAATGAGGATGAGTGCTATGTGTTCATATATAAATCGTGCTCAATGCACTTATGCAGCGTAGTATTGTATTATGAGATACACCAATGTGTCTCTGTGGAAACTCTAATGGACAGATCGTGAATAACCGTCGTAGGATTGTATTGGTCTCTAGTTTTCACAAATATCAAATGACAACCACAGATACATACACTGAACTGCCATCAGCAACACCAATAAGCGCATAAATCCCATTCAACGACGAACCAATGAGGCCTCCACTTGCATAGTTTCATGGCCGAATCGTAGTTGCTCTGTAGCAAATCGCATGCATTACTTCAATTAAAATGATATTACGGCTGATAGCTGATGAGAGACCAGTAGTTATATACCTGTGTACACTGTCGTCAAGCAACACATCAAAACAATGTAATGACACTAGTTTGTTCGACAAACGCACACTAGCTTGTATGAAGATATCACTTGAGCTTATATTGGCCATGCTGGTGAAATGACAGTAAGATAAATGACGATTGTTTTGGCGTCATAATGCATGATTGATATAGCACGTGATGGTGTTTAGAATGTATGCAGTGGCGCGAGACCAATGGTTTTATGGTATCTAAAATATGCATATCTGTTGACTCATACACATGTCAATCCTTTCATTGATAACGAAAATGACAATACGAACGACCAATGTTGTCCCGTAGCACCGTATCCAAGGTGACACAGCATCAAACAATTTTTATGCTTACAAACATAAAAAGCCCAACATTGTTATTATCAGGGCGCCATTGTGGCTAGCTGTTCAGGTTTGAGATAACTCATAAACACAAACTGTGTCAGTATTTGCACAGCGACATATCAATTGCGCCATATCATTCATATGGTATGTTTATGTGGTGGCTCCATGCCTGGTGATTTTGTATAATCAATTCTCGATCAGTTAAGTAATGGTGTCAACAAAATGGCAAATTAGAAGCCCAACGAAGGGGTGTACACACGGTTTTGGTATCTTATAAATTAGCTGTAGAACATATTTCAATTCGTTGTAATGGATTTCTTATTCGATTGAAAATCATTTAAGCGATATCCCCCTGTGCACGAATTCATGATGCCGAAATATCGTCAGTGACGTGATCCTCATAACTAGTGGGTGTAATACTGCAAATCACAGAAAACTTTAGCGATCGCGAGATATACGTGGTTGCTGTGGTGAAGAAAAATGCTATCATCTGACCAATATCAATACCAACGCAAAGATATCATGCATATTTCTCCAACAAATGGATGTACACCTAACAAAATCTAAATCATTACATATTCATTGTGTCACGTGAGTACCGCACAGGGTACAAGGGAATTAAAATGGCTACAACTGCATCCGTTGCTTGATCAAGATAAATATGGTAATTATTCCTCATAGCAGGATAGCATTAAGCTCATCATGCTGGATGACTTCATGCATACCTTTAGGAGCCGAAAATGCTGTATCACATATTTCGCCAATTCCCAGCGAATGTAAGTTACTCTCGTAACTTCGAACAAGAATAAACATCAGCAATCCGATGCAAGTTTATAATGCGGATAAGCACAACAGAGTGATATGAAGAAGATGTAAGACATGCGCTGGCCTAATGGCAGGGATAGGTTTTCTTTTGCTAACAATAATCAGCATTTGCGTAACACTTTGGATAGTCACCAGTCCGAATGTTGCATTCAGCGTGAGTGTTAAGATCACACAATTGCAGTTCTCTAATCATCAAGTTTTAAAACTGGATGATTACCGACAGGTCATGTAGTTATTTAGCAAACACTTATCGTTACTCAAAGTGTCCATTACTGTAGTTGCCAATACCTAGTGCATCGGTAACAACCCCCTGTAGTTCCGGGGGCTGTATCTATCTGCATATCGTAAGAGGCACAATATAGGGGGCAACATGTTGTCCGTGGTTCACGACTCGTGCCAGTGGTCAATGGGATCCAGGGTCCTTGCAAGAGACATAGCTTCAACACACCACTTTGGCTAAGATGTCAACTACACGAGAGGCTGAGATGGTCTGGTCCAGTCAATCGGCTGGTGGTGACTTGCCCCAGGATAATCGTTTGAATTTTTATCCTTTTGTCGTCGGTCATGTGTATCTTGGCTTTGTTCTCATTTATCCTAGAAGGCGGCTGCTTAATCAGGTCAAACTTACCTATTCACCTGTCGAGGCGTGATTTAACACATTAGTGTTGGTATGCCTTAAAACACTAATTTCACTCACTCACTCACTCATTCGCTCACTCAATCACTCACTCACACACTCACACACTCACTCACCGTCTCACTGATTCGGATACATATTCACTCGGGGATCGTTAATGTGGAGAAGTCACACTATGTGCAACTGCAAAATAGATTGTGCAACCCCTAGCTTTCCATTACATGAGAATCTGACGCACATGTGTAATGATACGGTCTAAGCAGCCCACAATATAATGTGAAAACAAATATGTGTTGATGGTCGACCGCGTCCATCAGTCGATATGTGAGACGGAGAAAACATGAATACCCCACATTTATGTCTAATGGATCGATAGATTTACCGCAAACCACACAATATACGGACATTCTCGTTGCGTTGTTGACTTATTTTTCATCCCACGCCCAGCCCAAACCACGTACTCCCTTGCCTTATGCATTTTAAATCAAAATTAGAATAATTAATTGCTATTCTTCACACGTCGTGTCGGGCGTATACATGTTTAACATGGCTTACTTGCGGGATTTCTTTCAGCGATGTTGTGTACATCATAATGACAGATCCATCTAGGCATGAGCGTTATTATTCTGGCGTGAGTCTTGAGCGAAAGAAGCAGAATAAGTGCACAGCCATGAATACAGTTACGCAAATCATTAATTTGGTATCCGACGTTTATTGCTCATAGACGTAAAGCAAGCATTCTGTGAAAATCTCGTTGGTTGCAATATGATTAATAATGAACACTTATGGAAACATATTTAATTTCCGTGGCTTGCTCATCATGGGTGCATAGATACTAATATATTGAATATCAGACCCACGCAGACTCGATTAATTATCGTATTACTTTGGAGGAGGAAATGTCCTATATCGTGTTTCGCAGTATACCCGACTTCGTCATGACGTCATATAGTGCTTCTGCAATACACATTTTCTATAAACAACGTAAAAAAAAGATCACCCCCAACCGCGTTGAGATAACCAGGACAAAATATAAGCAACAAGCGTGTGTATCTATTCCTACGAAAACCACATCTTTTTACTCGTCGTATGGCACGACAAAACACGCAAGTGTTGATATACGTAAGAAAATTTCTAAAATTAATCTACTAAATCAACAGAAATACGAGTACAGCAAAAGAAATGCAGCGATTCGGATGATAAGAATAAAGGAACAATCAAACACCGAGTGAATCTGCTCGAAGCATTCCGTTCATGTGTTTACGTTAATGTGAATCACCTAAATATACTTGAATGGCTTTCAAAATATCTCCATGACATCACATCTGTACGCCCTGTGGTTAGGTGATAACGTTTCTATAGATTTCATTACAAACAGCTACGTATTACAACAGCTATTCAAATTAATACTACATAGATAACGGAGTACGATAGTGGATCTCTTCATGCATCTTATCGGGACCTCGTTTACTATGATTGCTTATCCTGATTATTCGTCTCTGTAGAACAACATAAGGTAAATAGGTAATAACAATTGCTTCCAGTGGCTTAACCTTGAACACACCTGTCTAGAATACTAATGATATACTTCTTTGCATGAACTTTAAAACGAATACTGATTTATTGTGTTTATTTGTTGGCTGTAAGGCGCGCGATGACGTCACATGGAGGAGCGGTAATCATTTGTTCTTGTTTATCACAATCACCCATTCTCGGCATCTTTTTAACGATTTAATCTGTATAGTTTGGATATAGAAGTGTTCCTTTGACGGTACATTCGAATGAATGAAAACGCCAGCAAGTGGTATTAAATCTATAACCTTCAATGTGCAGGCTTATTTTTTTACGTGACTTTTTTTTGTCAATGCAAAGACCACTTTCATATGATTATTCTGCGCATGCGTAATGGCTATTTACATATAATATAACGGGCGCGTTCCATTTTTAGCTTCCATATTTGTACAGATTTTATCACAGAAATAAATACATTGACGCTTTACCGACTTTAGTAAGAAAAACATACTATGTGCAATAGCAAACCAACAAGGAACGTCCATAAGCAAGTTGTGTGGTTGCGATTTGTTCTTGATTTCAAATCTATCACATGTCATTATTGTTGCGACGAGTGATATCTTGGTTTAATGATGTATCTATTGAAATGTAAATTCAAACAAATGTAGCCTTTCTCGAAACAAATAAGTGACGATTGCTATTGTCGACGTAATAATATACTGCACGCGTCAAGGTTAATGGAATACTGGGAGATTTTGAAGATGAACATTATTTTATCTGACGTTGCTAAATGTCCAAGTGACCTAGGATATCCAACACCAGTGGTGATGGATAAAGATGAGCAAGGTACGAAACTGTTACTTTGTATTGCTATTATACACAAATACGCAGCACAACAGCCGCGATCTTGATTCTTTGTACAACGAAGGACCCAGGTAG
Organism: Urechis unicinctus; assembly: GCA_034190875.2. Taxonomy (NCBI): domain Eukaryota; kingdom Metazoa; phylum Annelida; class Polychaeta; order Xenopneusta; family Urechidae; genus Urechis; species Urechis unicinctus. The sequence continues at coordinate 18,575,316 of CM067346.1, forward strand.
CCGCCGGAAGAACCCGACCACAACACGGGAGCATGCATGAGTCTACACATTACAGCGCAGAGCACCGCGGATCGCTACTACGGGATCTTTCAGGGACTGCTCCTGCAATGGGAGACAGGTGTGTAAGGGAGTTTTCCACGAAATGATTGTGTTATCAATAAGTTGGTGTTAAATGGATTCCTTACATTTGAAATGAAAGCAGTTTGCTCTAGCCTCCGTTTGCATGTAAGCTGATTGTAATAGACTCGGAAGCGGATACAGCATCTCAGAATTGCATGGACTGTTTGGCAGGAATCGCTGAGTGCATTCATATCTACTGGTTAAAAACAATACGCATAGGAAAGCTTTTACTAGTGGGATCTGCTTTGCGGCCTCATTTCAAGCTCTCAAAATTAAGCTCGAGATGCTTTGTTAAGTAGTTATGATAAAAGCCGCACTGCTCTAGTAGTTGTTGATTGAATTCAAAGAATTATGTCAGGAATTGTAATGTACGTGATGAAAGCATCATGTTATCGGAGCCTAGAGCGATTGCTTATTATCGTATCGCTGCTTGCTTTGCCTCTGCAAGTTAATCTCAATGTGTAGAATGACATATATATTTCCGCTTGCGTAGAGCATAATAAAATGGTTGCATACCAACTATATTTCGGTTCCTACACAAGTATGTGATTAACTAACAAACATTAACATGCCATATACGCACAAGTATGTTAAATGATGAACTTAAAATGAAGCAAACCTCAAACCCATTTGTTTATATCTCTGATGATAAGCAATTTGCGACTGTTGTCAATTGGGTATAGGCAACACTTTGCATGATTTGTAAATTGCTTTTTTGGCATATGCTTACAATATAATTGGGAATAAAGGGATTAACGTACAATCGGATTGGTTAGTAGTTGTATGATGTATATAATGTGTTACCAACAATGGGAGCATCGAGACAGCCTTGTCTCATCTTAATTACCCAGACAATCTGGTATTAGTCCTGGATGTTAAACAAGTATGATTAACAAATACAAAAATACTGATTACGAATGCTACCGCACCCATGCTTCTGGGCCTATAGTATATAAACTGGATACATAGGCTCATCGAATAAATATTGCACAAACTGGGGTGTTATTCGTCTATGTTGGGCGTGCCATGAACTTATTCACTTGCATGATGCTTAGCATGTCAAAGCAGATCAATATAGCAACCTCATGTGTATTTCCTGCGAGCGGTTTTTGTGCCATCCTAGGAATCTCTTACTTCAGTCACCAGTGTAAGTGTCTGGATCACACACAGTGACTATCGTCAATCTCCAACGAGTGGATTCCCCTCACGTCTGTGTATATATCAGAGGTTCTATTTTATAGCTAGGATAGAAGCAGCAGTTGCAGCATTCGATGTACAGTGTAGTGCCAGATGTGATTGATTACATAGGACCCTACCTAGTCTCTGTCATCGCTGTATTTAAGCCATATACTCGTAGGCGTGAGTGTCAATGCGATAATATTACCAATATCACAGATGATTTTGGCAGATGCTATATTACAATGCAGTAAGTATAAAAACATTTTTAACTGATCCATGCTTTGTTTCTGACCGGCAAAAAAATATAATATGCAGTCGCTAATTTAACGTAGCATTGGCCAATAGTTATTTATTTCCCAGTGGTACTCAATAGTGGCAGAACTAGTTATGTAGTTCCACAACAATTAACTCTATATCCGAAGCTGCTCTAGGCTGAAGCACATGAAACCCGAAGGGAATTGCAAAACATGTTGCTGATTTTTCATTTAGCCCAGTGACATCTTAGTTAATCAAAAAAAACTACCGAGTATGCTTTAAAGTTGTGCCTTTCTGAATACAGCATGCGAGGATACAGTGTATATAATGTATTTTGATGTGAGTGTTTACCGTCTATTGAAGATTTTGTTGTACTCCATTATCTTCGTTCCATCATAACAGCATCTGTTCATTTATAAGACAGTTGAACTGTTACCATTTTATTTTACTCATGTCTGTACCTGAGCTGGTACATCCTCATTACCAATGAAGCACAATGGAAGCTGTGAAATGGCTTATGTATCGCTGATAACAGTCATATATGATTCATATCAGGAACATTCCGTAACTACTGTAAAATATTTTGTTTATGCCGTTACGTATTCCATACATGTGAAATATAGAATGTACTGCATCTTGTCAAAATACATACCAAATGTCAAAGCACATGCATTTAAAAAACAGTGTCATTAAGCGTACATGGAGAAACCATCAAATGTAGAAGCCTCACGTGTGCAGATAAAGCTGGATACAATATTTTTAATTCGAAAGTATTACGGAATCCCATAAGTTTACCCAGCCCCAAATTTGTTGATGAAGATGTGCGGTTCAGATATATGCTATGTTATCAAGATGCGTGTAGTATACAGTGTGCATAGAATAACGACCAATGCATCGCCGCAAGTTCTCATTCGTATTGTGAAAGGAGTGGACTTATTAATGATACTAGTAGGTATTTGTTACTCACGCGGTTCACTTTATTAGGGTCTTTTTGAGTTCTGTAAATATGATCCTGTTTGGTACACCACTGACACATGTTGCACTACTTGATTAGTTTGATCGCTTGGCACAGAGGGAAGGAGATCACACGAGATCAGGTGCTGCTTGGTCCTTAATACCATAATTATCTTTCACGTAGGGCATACAGGAAAAACAAAGGTGCATGCTTTCGTGAGCTGCCAATATATTGTATCAACGCAAATGAGCTCCTTTACATCGGGAGCAAAACGAATAAAAAAAGTTTATAGGGAATACAGGTGCACTTTAATAAAATTAAACGCTGTGAATGAATGAATTAATTAATTGAATAGATTAAAAAACATTTGGTATCATTTAAAATCTGTAATATGGTCCAATGTTACAAATAAAACCAAGAATCTAATGTTGATCAACTCCTTCGAACAATTTGTAAGTGTGTTATACCGCAAAGGAGCGATTTCTGAAAAGAATTGCGTTGGGTAAATATTCTTAGTATATCCTTAACTCTGTGCTTTAGCAAGGAATGCAAACAGGAACCCCCTTCCCTTTTCTCTTGCACTTGACGATGCGTAGGTTGTCGGCCCTCAATTAGTTCCATCACTTGCAGGGTTCAAGTGGGTAGATTCGTCAAAGCAAAGGGCTTAGTAAGTGCATAGATTGTCGACTGAATGTGAAGGGGAATAAGAACAGGTCTCGTTCGGAAGTATACGAGGGCAGATACTCTTTAATAGTGATTTCAACTGTTTGACAATGACTGTTATCCGAAATTTGTGTGTTGATTAAAACCGTTGAATGAAAGGTGCTTTATAATATTCTATGCTATATAAAAGGCTTTACACGATTGTTTGATGCATTGGGTCTAACCTCACTTTTTCTCATCATTCGATCAACATTAACCGTTATATACTCGGGAATATTTAGTAACCGAGTTATTGTTGCCCCATAAACCAGATTGAATGGCGGGCGTACCCAAAAACTCGATTATCAATTATCCTGAAACTTCAGGCCATAGCCAACTGGAAGATTCAGTTGGGAAGAAATCATACCGAGGAGGCTGATATCACATGTGCATGTTATAGTCTTAGAGTGACGAGTACGCCTGACCGCGGGTGTGCGAGAAGTTATGGCAGGATCTTCTGTTACATCGCGCTGGCACTCTATCACCATAGTGACTTTCTTTTAATTTTTCGGAGAAATATAGAGCACGTGCATAAAGGCAATGATTCACGAACCTCACATTATAAATGGCGGTGCGCCTCTTTACGACATGCATGTAGTGTTGAATACGACTAAAGTGGATTTTTGATCATGGTGTAGGCAAATAAATAACAAAAAGTAATGCTATATACGTAAATCAGCACTGTGAAGTGCTCCCGTCCTGGTGGATGATCAAAGGCACATCCGTTGCTTCTGACGGCCGAGTTTTATGGCGTGGTTCGCTAAAATGCATTTACTATAATTACTTTCAATCCTTAAAACAAGGCCATTTTGCTTTCATTTCATGTCATTGCTCATTGCGTACTGAATGTTAATCCAAAAAAGCCAATCAGTGTTTACTGCGTACTTGAGCAGACAAACTGCTTCGTGATTGATTTAATAGGTGCAAGCGCCATTATGGGACATTTTGTCAACTAGGATACAGTTGTTACCCACCAATCAGTAAAACTGGTATGGGACTGCCATTGGGAATATCTTTCCTCAGCCACTATGAAACATTTGGGGCATGGCTCATCCATGACAACTTTGAAACGCAGGCCGCCCTTATGATGTAGCGTCCCTAACCTATCGAACGCGTCTCTGCTTAATTAACCATTCTAACTGCTTGTTTGATGCCGTCACGCTGCTTAAGATGTATTGGTAATTAGCCGCATAACAATACATGCGATATTATACCGACATATACAGTGCAAACGTATTATGTTTATAATGAAGCATAAAGGATGGTTTGGCAATATGCTCCATGACAAGGAGTGATTTCGTGATTGGATCGATGCACTATGATTCTCTTATCCATTTAGTGTTAGTGTACATCATGGATATCATTGACAATTCTAATATTTACTAGTGAATTTGCCAACGTCATGTATGATTTTTCTATGCGATATATGCGAATGGCCAAATCATGTTGTCGCCGGCCATAGTCAGCATGTATGTGCTATAGCACATTCGAATATAGAAAAGCTTCAGATATTATGACCTTGCTAAAGTCCCGCTCCATGATTGACGGGATGAATGGTAGACATCTAGTTTAGGCTTTCGAGGGGGGCTTTCTGGTACTTCTTCGTATAATGATTATGAGGAAAAACCCATGAGTTGGAGGAACATCCAATATGCACGGGGCAGATACTTATTTTGTGAGTTGGGTTCTCACAAAACCTTTGCTAGTTTTACCATGACAAGTAAAATTCCGGGACAGTAGAAGATTTTCAGTTATATATTACCGGACGGTATGATTGCAATGCCACACATTCAAATCAATGCTTTGTAATACAAAGTACTAAACCGCGTAATTCAGCCGTCGTTGCGTTTCATATGTTACCACCCTAACTAACACGGTGAGCTTCACTACAATAAGCTAAATTATCGGCTATAGTGTAGTAAAATAGGGGTTTGAATGGACTAGTGCCAGTGGTATTCATTATTGTATTCTCTGATACTTTGGATGGGTACGACCACAGTTCACTAAGGGACTGACGTTGTAGTCTGTTGATTGTGTCAATTTAGACTCGTGTTGTCATGCCTCCACATATGTTGTGCCCAGTAACATGATATCAATAATTATCGACCATTCAGTTTAATATATGTACAAAGGCTATTTTGAAACCTAACAGATATGAGGAAAGGATTTCAATGTATTTTTATTTGTAATGATCTTCACAGATGCTTGACAAAGTTCAGCTATTGCAACAGTTGTTGCCAAGATGCATTTCAAGACAATAAACATGGCTCTGATGTAAGCTTCCGTCGTTAATAAAGGTCATTTATAACGCGACACCAAGAAGCTCCCTGTGTTCTTAATCTAACGTATCTATGTGCGGAAATTAAGACAGGCTGATCTGCTTTTCCTTGTCCTTGTGTAGGTTCTGGTAGCTCACAATACATACCACACCACGAGATGGATCGATGTGACCAAGTGATGCATTGACTCAGCACTTCTGAGACCGTGCAATTTGGGCTTGCTTAATGGTCTACGCTAACAGATCCGTGGCACCATCAGCGGCCAGCAGATAGTATGTAAACTGCGGCCCACTTAGTCTGTGCGATAGTTTAGAGTGCGATCTCTGTTGTTAGTCGCCTTGAAGGGTTTGATTAGGATTTTTGTGTTATAACCGGTCTGTAAACTAACGCTGACGGCGCTGGCTATATTTGACTCCACTCAACATCCTTCCAATACAATTCGCTGTAAAACTAATTGATCAACCTACCAATTATCGGTCGGACACACCTACTCCAACCATCCCACACCAACCATCCATCGAAAACTATTCTCTCCAACCTTTCACCAGATATTCTATGTCTACAGCACTACATATGTACTACTCGATGCCATCGCAAGCATGGCATGCAAAGGGCTCGCTCGTTGTGTGCTTAAAGACTGTTCAATAAGTATATGCAATCCAGGAATAGCACTCAACATGCATCGCTTTATGATATGAAAAGGACGAAATTGGCCTCGTAAGCTCGACAATTAGGAGAACGCCTGAGCTGCCTTAGATCGCTTACTTCGGTGATTTTGATCAAATGACTTCCAAACGCTGCTTAAAGGTTTGATATACAACAATCCGAAACTGCCCATCACCACACAATCCTGCTACTGGTAGATTGGATTATTGACGCATTTGGCGAATTTATTTGATGGCAGGTTAATCACATGACCACATCCTTATATATTAAAACGTAGACGTTCAAGCAAATACGACGAAAGGATGAAATACCTATGATCTACATTAGCAATTTTTATTCCAATCTCCTCTTGCGCATCGGAACCAGACGTCCCGCCTACACGCCAACAATGATTGTCACCATACATGTAATTGGTTTTTGTCCATCATTGAACAGTAAACGTCTCGCTGTTTTATATACCTAACCTGTAACAGAAGTCTTTGAGCGGCCAGATGGAAAAGCAAAAGACCGTTGACTCGTGAACACTGACGACATGGGAAATGATGAAAGCCATCTTACCGGTCCTTCTTGTGGCAGATTTAGGCAAGCACATGCATACTCTGTAGGCTTAAGTTTGAGTTCCATTAAATCCCTACACATGATGAAAGCAATTAAGGAAGAGATTTGAGCGTCCATTGGCAAGATTCACAGGGTTCATAAATGAAAATGGCCATTATGAAAATGGCCTTGATCATAAAGTTTTTAGATGGCGCTGGTTCGCCCCCTTTCATCCTTATTATAAGCTATTAGAATTCCTTAACGCCGCTTATGTATCACATGATAATTGCAAACAAAACTGAAACCCATTTGATTTGTCGTACAATGTGCCGTGTCTAGGTGAATTGAATGTCTTGAATTGCGTTCCAAATAACAGTCATAGTGAAATTGCAGCGGACGTATCAAAGTAATATCAACAAGAATCAGCTATACTGACCAACATCAGCTGTGACGTCCTGTAGGTAAATCCAGGTACGATGTCCGACTCATCTATTTGCATTGCATACTAGCATCAACGTGTTTGCGATTGTATCTTGAATATCTATATACAATATCAGTCTCAAAAGGAAACCAAATATTTACTGGGTGGAAATTATTGCTTATAAAACAATCCACGAAGTGTGCCCGCAAGTCAATAACTGTAAAGAAACATATGAAAAGAAATGAATGCCACATAAGTTGCTCGCCAATTTGTCCACCACAACATATGTTGCTACAATTTGATGCTGAGGTCACAATCTACGACAACTGCTATTTTTGGAAGTAGCAAGCTTAACCCCACCCTCAAAAAAACATATCTTACATATTTAACAAGAGGATAATCATGCAGATATCATTTTCCGGGGCTTATCTGTTGTTGTTGAAGTTTGTATGCTACCTTGTCCCCGTATGTAATACAACCATTAATTCTTTTGGAGATATAATATATATTTATTCTGCTCAAACATTTTAAACCATCAACTACAAGCGACAAAATTGAGATTAAACTAGAAGGAAAGTCTACTGAGATGAAACATTGGATGCATTAACATAAGCTTCTAATGTTTTATCTTTTTTTAGCAATTTGCATGAGTGAACTGAGACCGAAAACCGGAAATTTCCAGCCTCTGCTAGTCTTACTGATTAATTATCATGTGCGTTTCATGGCAGTCACCATACAATGGAAGTTGTTAACCTCACCAATTGAGAACGTGTTGAAGGTAGAGACTAGGCCCCATTTGGTTAATCCCACAACGCGAGAGTCACCAATTCGTATCTCGTGTTGTTGTGCGCAATATGCGGTCTACAATTTTTTTTCCCTCGAGAATATCAGTATGCATGCACCTTTGCACCATTGCCCCGTCTCCAATCTCTGAACTCCTTGCATTCCTATTGGTCTGTTGCTTGTATTAGTAGGTATTCGGATGTATATGTTGACAATAGCTTCAATCTGATCATATGTATACAAACTCTGATAATTTGCACAATATTATCTTCTTAAATACTCTCTTCACTTACATATGTACTCATAGTAATTACTTTTTGCGTGTTTTAATCGAGCTAGGTTCATTAACATTCATGCACTGTTCAATATACTCAAACCATTGACTCATTCCACCTTATCAATTAAGAAATATCTCATATGTTCTGAATCAGGCTAAATTCGCAACCTCATAACGCACATTCGGGTCTTCCCGACTGGCATAGTAATAAAAATATATGCAGTTACTAATTGCACGTAACATTGACTTATATTCCTGTATTCTGTCCTTTGTTTCTGAATGGGCGCACGGCTATTTATTTAGTACCAAAACTATAAACAGAAGCTATTCTATGATGAAGTTAATGAAATACGAACGCAAGTACAAAACGTGTTTCTGATTCATCTTGTAACCCGATCACATACCCATAAATTAGCAGAGAACCCAAGTATATTTGAATCAATACTATACAATTTTACTTTCTTGTATAGAGCATGCAGTCAATATAATGTATTTTGATGTGGGTGTTTGCCGTTTATTGTGGTTACACTGCAATTAAATTTATCTATTCTAACAACATCTGTTTATTTCTAGCATCATAATTGTACAATTACCTCTTTTTTTCCTATCGTAACGACCTCAAATTCCATCCGAAATACCACGACCCAGTCTTAACCATTAACTGCTATATTACCACAATGATGACTAGAGTATTCCACAATGCAGATACAGTCCGTTGCTTTGGATATCCTGTGTGGTGTTTGGCCGTACGATAACACAACCTTTTTTTTTGTTTATCGGGATGTGTTGAACATAATGTGGTTATCTAATGGAGCTGCATATGTCACAAATGGGAGAATGCAACATAATTTGATAAAAGCAATGGCCTACGTAGAGCAATATGACAAATGAGTTAAACCCACAATATTCTTACCACAACAGCGCATATATTACTGAGGTTATCTGGAGATCGTTCGAACACATTTTGATTCCAGCTCTCCAATTGCAGCGTGTTTAAAGAAAATACACAATAAAGACCGGTACATTTCTGTTATGAACAAATGCAACATAACGAATACATTTGAAGCATAATGGTTAACAAAAAGTCAACTATCAAGTGTTGAGGACAGAGATGCCACTTATCCGGTTTTATCCGCAAATCTGGTTTTGAACATTCCAGACCGGAAAATTCCGGATTTTCTCATTAATGAATCAAGGTCGTTCCCAGCTGCTGGCGTACAAGAACCACCGCCATCATTTAAACAGCGCCACATGATATTGCGTATCGCAAATAGAAATGCGATATTAGTGCCGCCGTAAATGCGATATGAGAGCCTGAAACCCTATAATTGTTTGTACGATCTTGTCTCATGGTTGTGCCTACAGTTGTGAGTGGGATGAATTTACGTGTAATTTCCATCAGATCCATATTAATCAGTTAGTAGATAGTTACAGTGTCCCTCACTTAGCTTCAGTGCAGCGCTCATTCAGTTTTGTATGTTTGGGGTCCTAGATTGCTCTAACGAGAGATAATCTTAATTATTTTCATTATTGTATAATGACCCGGACATTATGATAATGACAACCACAGTATAATAATCATTTTCCACCTTAGACATTTATATTGCTTTGAGTCTTTAGAACAACTCTCGTCACTTGACATTGCTAGCGTTATCGCTTCAGCAGATAATTTTAACATTAATTCTACTGACTCCGTCCGTCTATTGAGCAATGCTGCATCGTTATCGTTGTGTTGCCATTATTCTTGGAAAACGGTGAGACGTCCTAGTAGACAGTCTGCGTTTGTTAAATAAATGAAAACTGTATAAGACGTCGCAAAACACACTGAGCAGCTATAAAATTCGGGAAAAATGAACTCGCGGCAATATTAGTATGGAGATTATTTCATGACAATAGCAACATGAGGAAGCTTCTCGATCGAACCCATGATCTAAGTATCGTTGAGAAAACGGCAAAAAAACAAATTCAGATGGTCATGGTTAGAGGAGAAAGATGGAAATGGTGACCTTTTTTCTAGCTACATACAGAAGACATGTGATGCAGGTTATCTATTTTTGTTCTGTCTTTAAGCCCTACATGATATTAATTGCACAATTACCTGAAATTCGCGACTGGAGAGAAAAATAGCAAACCCGAAAATGCTAGATGTCTGTACATTCTGCCTTTTTTTTAATGTCATGCTGGGTAGTGACCAGTGCATGGTAAACGTTTGCCCGATAACCGGACCCAACGTTTTTATGCTCTACGCTACCGCAATAAAAAACACCACGTAGCGGCTGATTGTAGGTCTGGTTAAACGTCCATTCTCATACCTTACATGAACACTGTGGTCTCGTAGTCGTACGCATACTAAATACTGTCACGATATTATCAACATGTATGGTTGGATTTGTCAATCAACTCTAGGAATAGTTGAAATACCATGGAGATATTAATTCATTAATTTAAAAATACTTTTTACTGCGAATGATGCTTGAATGCAGAGAGCTGGTCTGGCAAATGTATGCATCGTGGAATGGGTGGGGGGTTACTTTCACAACTACAAAATTATTTCTTCGTTGTAATATAATGTCAATATTTTATATGAAATGTATACACCATTGATATAAAACTTGAAATGCCCATACTATGTTTTTTCTTCAAACATTTTAGAGACTATAAAAGATAGTGCCCCTGCCCACCTTGTCAGTTGACACGCAAAATTGCTATTTTTCTTCTACCATGAATCACGATCGGCGTGATTCTGCATGTATTTTATTGGTACTTATTGTTCTACACGAGTGGGAACACTTATTTTAGATACATCGGTAACTGTTTACGGATAAATATTTATAAATAAGATCTTAATCCAGTGAAAAGCAGCTCTAAGAGAGTTTGTTTCTTGTGTAGTAGTCAACTTTGTTGACATTCTGTTAAACTAATTTTTACAGCTGATCAGGGGATGTTAATGAGACATTGCTGAAGTACATTCTGTTAGTGCGAAGTCAAACAGATTGGATATTTCAACATACAGTGCATACCAGTCTGTCAAATAGGATTTAAGGGCAAGGAAAACACCCTTAAGTTGTATCACATACATGACACACATAAAAATCCAGCGGATGTTCAAGTTTGTTATCGCGTGCAAACTGCCTCTGGAAGATGCAAGACAAGAACAGCTACAACGACCGGAAAGACAACAACAAAAAAGCTTCCAAGTGTTCACCATAGGTCAAAAAATATCAAGAAAGCCTTCCCTAGGCACAGACATGCTGCCACTGTCAAACATCCCACCACTGAATCAAGCAAAAAGACATCATTTCGTTATTTATGTCTGCACCTTAAACAAACATGCTGAAAATCCTTCTTGAAAATGGTAATTCTCATAACATATTTCAAGGAAAAAGTTTACAAAAAAAATACTTTAAATGAATTCAGAACTTTGACACGCCCAGATTTGTGACCATACAACATAAAAAGGACAAAAAGTTTAAGATAGGGTCAACAAATGTAAACATATACATGATAATAATTGTTTCACTTAATTACTGGTACATTCATTCCCTGCTTTGGTCTGTGAAAAATTTTCAGGTTTTTTTCTCAGGGGCGATTGGCATCTCTGGTTGAGGATAATATCATATAAATATTCCCTGCAGAGCAGTACGGTGACGTTGTACTCATTATGCACACGAACAACATTCGATACGAAGGAAGCCGTATAGATTATGTTTTTAATATTGGCCACATTATTGACTATATACATGAGTTGTATCAAAGCTGTTAGGATATAAATAGGTCACATCATTTTCAGGGTTCAACTGAGATGGTTTCTATAACCTGTTCTTTCCATATATTCCGTAATTATTATTTATATTGTATTTATTCCATCACTTGGACGATATGAGTAACATCTGGTCACATTACTAAGCAAACTTCAGCATAGAAACGCTAAATCAATGGTGTCTTTCAGCTTAGTTGTGATTATTTTATTGTGGCAATGATCAACAGCTGTATAAACCTCTCACATTTTGATATAGCCTGACATCGTATGTTAATGCGGATATTTTCAGACGAGACTATATCGTGGCACCCTATATTGGAACTTGGTGGATACATGATCCGTCAGGTTCTGAGATAGGGTGCGACAACGTAGTCATTGTTCACGATAACATTTGGGAATATCCTTAATGATACTTATGTATACACAATGGCGTTGTCTAATCCTCAAATGACAGTAAATTTGGCGCACATGACAGCAGAAAACAACACCATGTCGATCAAGCTGGAGGCATGATGTGAAGTTATTAATTAACTGAAGGATTATTTATTCTCTCTATAACATGTTTCTTTGTAACTGATGAACGGGGTAAAATGAGTAACCATGAAGTGAAAACAAATTGGGTCTCGATGTTACCGTGAGGTATTAAATCTAGCGGTCACTGTTACAATCAACACTGCCCTTGACTAACAGATAATATTCAGTAGATATGACGTAGCAGATGTGAGGTTGATATTGGGCTAAACGTGTTACAAACCTGATGACGCATATGTCTGAATCTATATGAATCAGATGCTTTATATCCTGAATGGATCCCCTCTCCCCTCCTCTCATGTACTTGAAGAAGTGTCGGCTGTCTCTAGTCGTTACCTAAATTAGTTCTTTCACTTGTCGGCTTCACGTTGGTAGATTCTCCATCGCCAGGGCCTAGTTAGTGCACATGTTGTCGAATGAATGTAAATGCGGAATAAGAACAAGTCTCTTTCAGCAGCAAACGAGGGCAGCTTACTTGGACGCCATTTAATCTTCAGTGGTGATTTAAACTGCTTGGCATTGTCTGTTATTTGCAATTTGGGTATTGGTTAGTAATTGTCTTTATCAGCCATGTTGAGTGAAAGGTGATACGGCACCTTCCGGGCGTCATGAATGATAAGGAATCATGTTTCTTGGCACAACCATGCTGTATGACGTTACGTGGCTGGTGATTAACCATGTTCTATGTCTATATATCAAGGAAAATTTATCATAATGGCCTACAGAATGATGATAAGCTTTGGTGAATAGAATGTGATAATGGTGATTCGTGGTCGTAGAATGGTTGTAATCATGGCTTAATACAGCGCAAACTAGAATAACCTGCAACAGGTATGGAGATAAACCATCATTTATGGATAATGTGTAGTGATACGTGTGGTGTCATCGTCTTGGAATGGTTATAATTATGTCTTCATACACTGCCAACTAGTGAGGTATTTGCATACCGAATACCACACCGTCTCGCGACCCATCAGGTCTTTTGAGGAGAACGTTTGACTGTGTATTAGCTTTTATAGAACCCATGCGATTATTATGTGAGCTCTTTGCACTCATATGAAACTTTCCAATGATCGAGTATTCATATAAACTTCACTCAATATTTTTATCATAAGTGTGATAGGCAAACAATTAAATTAAATTCAGCAAAGGAAAATTTATCCTAATATGTTGAATGGCCTAAAGAATGAAAGATGATAAGCTTTGGTGAATAGATTGTAATAATAGTGGATTCGGGGTCAAAGAATGGTTGTAATCATGGCTTAATACAGCGCAAACTAGCAGGGTGCTAACAGGTCCAAATGCCACATCGTCTCAAGAACCATCGGGCCGTGTGATGAGAACGTTGGAATGAATGTATACAATTGTATAAGTCTTTTTAGAACCAATGCGATCTTATGTTATCTCTTCGCCACTTCCATGAAATGTTCCAATGATCGACTACTCATACCGACCACTCATGCACGTAGAGACGATAATATTGCTAGAGAAATGTAAGCTGAATATGACAAAAGTCGATCATTAATCAATTTGTATGTGAAGAAAAATAACACACGACAAATGTTACAGGTACATATAGCGTTCTTAACGGATCCATTCCAGGTGGATGATCAAAGGCACATCTGCTGACGGTCGAGATTTAGGGCGTGGCACGCTATACTGCACATAATATATTTAGTTTAATTACTTAAGACAAGGCCATTTTGTTTTCGTTTCGTGTAATTGCAGGTTGCGTACTTAATATTATTCCACCACAACCAGTCAGTGTTCACAACGTACATATAGATAATTTGTAACCTTCACGCAGTCGAATAACATTATTAACTACATGCATGTTTCCAACTGCTTTCGGCGTTTAATAAGCAGTGATAATGTTTGTGAATAAACGAATAATACAGGCGTGGAGTGCATCTACCTTAGCCAAACATTACGTGTATTCGAACCTTAACAGCGATAATGGCACGTGTGTGGGCTCGTGTGTGTGTATGTATGTGTGTGTGGGTGTGTGTGTAATTGAGTGTGTGTGTGTGTGTGTTATTGCTACATGCTATGACAAATTGAATGGGACTTACCTGTTGTAGTAGAAGTTGATAATCTTCCTCTTCATTTGTTTATTGAGATCGTGAGACACTTTCCTCCTAATAAATACTTTCGGATCTAAACGAGATATTTATTCTACTCAGACACGTCAAACCACATACTCAAACATCTATACTAGAGACAAACTAACACTAAATTAGAAGAAAAGTCAACGTGGTTTAAACAATTGTTGCAAAAATATTATTTTCTTATATAATATTTCATGTTACAAAATTGGCATGCGTCAGCTGAGACCGCTGCCAATTATTCGCCCCGCCATCTCACTGATTAATTAGTCTGTACATTACATAAAAGTCGCCACCCAATGGATGTTCGTAACCTCGCGTGCTATGCGAGTGGGCGCTGTTTGTCCTGCACAGGCACAAAAGGTTACGGATGGCTGTATTTAAGCTGGTGCATCCTCATCACTTTTATCCTGATCATTAATCGTTGTAACACGACGATTAATGATCAGGATAAAGTTATCACTGGTTACAGTCATACCGGAATCATGTTCGGAACATTTCGTAACTACTATTAATATTGTACTTATGCTATCACATTTCAAAGAAGAAATCATAAGCCTCGCATATTTAGAGCAAGTCTGATATCATATTTTCAATTCGACAGGATAAAGGAAGCTTACAAGTCACCCAGCCATATATGTGCTTGTAGATACGCGGTAAAAAGAAACAGAATGACAATGGATAGCCAGCCATTCGTTTTGTAACGTTTAGCATACAGCATGTACAGAATATAACATCAATATATTTCCATAAGTTATCATTAGGGTGGACATACAAATGATGCTATGGAATCGATTTGTGTAAAAACCTAACAAATGTATCATTTAACAACTGCAATATGGTACAATTTCTTCAATAAAGCTAAGGATCTAATGTAGATAAACTCTTTTGAACAATTCTTAAAGCTTTTGAACGCCGAAGAAGCGATTTCTGAAAAGCATTGGGGGGGGGGGGCACATTCTGTTGGAATGTGCTTTACATGTTATGGTTTTTTAGCAAGGGATGCATACATCGACCTCATTCCCTCCATTCGTGTGCTCGACGAAGCGTGGGCTGTCTCGATTCCGCACCTCAATCAGCTCAATCACTTGCAGGGTTCAAGTGGGTATATTCGTCAACGCCAGGGCCCAGTTAGGCCACTTGTTGTAGACTGAAAGTGAATGGTGAATAAAAACAGGTCTCGTACGGCGGATACGAGGGCAGATTAGAGTGACCTCATTTTGTCTCCAATAGTGATTTCAACTGCTTTGCAATGACTGTTATTTAAAATTGTTTCAAATGTTGATTAGTAACATTGAATTAAAGGTTTCTATGCTTCATGAATGATGGTGAATCACGCATCAATGTACCAAAATGGCTGGACGTTACATGGCTGGTGATAAGCCGTGTTATATCTCACTTGGATAGGAATTAACCACAAAACAGGTAACAATGATTATGATCAGCTGAATAACCTGCAACAGGTATGGAGATAAACCATCATTCATGGATAATGGCTAGTGATATGTGTGGTTTCATCGTCTTGGAATGGTTATAATTATGTCTTCATACACTGCCAATTAATGAGGTATTTGCATACCGAATACCACACCGTCTCGCGATCGATCAGTTCTTTTGAGGAGAACGTTTGACTGTGTATTAGCCTTTATAGAACCCATGCGATTATTATGTGAGCACTTTGCACTTTCATGAAACCTTCCAATGATCGAGTATTCATATAAACTTCACTCAATACTTTTATCCTTGGCATGTGACAGGCAAACAATTAAATTAAATTCAGTCAATATATGTCAAGTCGTTATCGTTCAGCTTCCAATGATTTCGCAGCACGATATTATATTATCCTCAGGATAATATCATATTATCCACAGTAGCAAGGTGGAATACCTTATAATCGATCTCTCTGTGTGTACTTAGCCCACGTTGCTTGTCGATATCGACGTGTTTGAACTATCCGCTCTGGAGGTTTTGGTGCATTGGGTCTAACGTCAATGCTTTTCATCATTCGATTAACTTGAACTACATACTATAGTTTATTTAGCAGTAACCGAGGTTATTGGCCCAATGAAGATGTTATCAAATGTGGATGTAGGGGTGGGTAAAGCCTGACCTTAAGAGTGCGAGAGTTTACGGCAAGATCATTTGTTGCAAGGCACTGGCACTTACCTCTTTCACCATGGTGACTTGACTCTTGCTAGTTTTTTGTGGCACAGAGGACGTGTGCATAAAGGTAATGTTTTCATTTTATAGCACGCATAGAAACAGCCGCTGTCTCTTTCGATATACGGAATAGCAAAACCAAGTATGATTGATTATATAAGACCTCTCCTCGTCAGTGGCTCTGAGACCATCTTTAGCACCACATGCACTCAAGTCGAGTATTAAACGCTATTGTGGAAAAACATTCTGCAGGCATCGGATTATGATATGAAATTGGCCTCTTCAGCTCGCCCATCAGCAAAACACCTGAGCTGCATTAGAGAGCTTACCTGAGTGATTTTGATGAAATGACTCCCAAACGCTGCCCTAAAGTGTGATATATTAATTTCTTAATTGCCTTTCGCCACACAATCTTGCTGCTAAAACTTGAATTATTTGCACCATGGCGTTTTTATTATGATGACACATTGATCACATAAGCATATCCAAGTATGCACAGCCCGGATGCTGCTCTCGCCTGGCACAACAACAATTATTGCCATAATATATGTAGTTGAGTACAATGGTTATTGTTCTTCGGAGAAAGTGAACAATTCGCTGTCGATTTATATAGAACACGGAACAATAGTCGGTGCCACTATTCAACAAAAACCACTGAACATCACCGTAGATGTTACAGTGAGCTGCCAAATGGACTATACAATGACCGTCTCCTTGCCAACAGCGACGACAGGGGTATACTTGAAACCCATTTACTTATCCTTATTATGGGATATTTGGGCACTCACATCCACACTATGAAAGCCTCAATTTGTGGTCCATTTAATAACTGCGCATGATGAAAGCTCTTAAGGAAAATAGTTCAACACCCATTGACACGATTCACATGGCCCATGTGAGGATAAGAGAATTCTATTCCCAGTAATGCGAATGGGCTTGATCATTGTCGATGGCGACTGCCTCGCCCCATTTCATCCTAATTATTGGCTTTTTGCATTACTTTGCACTTGTGTCACTCATAAATCCATTTTATTTGGCGTATAGTGTGTGATGTCAGACTCACTATCTAGGTGAATTAAACGTTTAAAAATGACTTCCAATTTCTATGCATCCATTTCGATCCATTATTTTGGCTGACGTGGATAAGAAATATAAAAGCAAACCAGTGATGCTGACCAACTACTGTTGTGATGTCCTGTAGGTTAGTACAAATATGAGGTCCGGTGTTTGCCATCGTATGTTTAATGTTTATGTCAAAAGAAAACCAAGGAATAAGTGGTCGTAGCTGTAACTGATTGTCAATCAACCAAGAAGTGTGCCAGTATGTCTGATGTAACTATGTAGTAATACATCAATAGAAATGTATATTTACATATTTATGTACATGCATATAAACGGACAACGCATAAGTCATGTTCACAAGAAAAATATAATAAGACGCACGATATGAATGAAGAGAGGGACTTAATTAGCTCAGCTATTACTTGATTCATTCGCCTCATTTTGAATAATGACAGATGAGAAGATTATGTGTGTAGAGGACTCTATTGGAGGTTTGCGTCTGAATGCGGTTGAAAAGGTTCGCCCAGAGCCTGTTACTAGTTGCATGTATGGGGTAGTGGTCAGTGAAGGAATATTCTAATCAGTTCGGACCGCTCGTATTGGAATAATGAGGAACTCGCGTTTTCCGGAATCTAATGAATATTGCTTTGGGCTGAACATTATGATGGGTCATGATGTAGATGTTACAGGCTTGTTGTGTGTCATGTCCCATATCTGGAAGCAATACTCCTGTCTGCATCCTCATATCCAACTTACAACCAATGTCTGCAGTCGTGTGTATTATATCACATGTGTCCATAGAGGTTATGAAGAATGTGGAATATCATATAATCGGTAGGTGAAATATCGCTTGACGTTTGTTAGGGTGCGTCAGAGCCAAGCTGCGCTGGGATAAAGTTAACTTCTCCTTGTCATTCGGTCAACGTCATAAAGGGTTACATGGTATAGTATATTTGGTAGCAACTGACACTGATTGATCGGCAATCCCGCAACCGTGTTATTCAATTATTTTGTTTAATGAAACATCACACCTCTCCCCATATCTAATCCCATTACCTTCTTTTGCTATCCGATGAATTGGATTAGTTCAGTGCTACAATTCATGATCATAATTAGAGTTAACATTGCGGCACATTGATGGTATCACAACCCGGTGTAAGGCTCTAGTTGTTTTATTTGGATATCAGGATGTGAGTCTGGTGTACGAGGTAATGCTAGTCACGAACAGTCTGAATGAAGAGTTTGGCATGAAAATCAGGAAAGTAA
Organism: Urechis unicinctus; assembly: GCA_034190875.2. Taxonomy (NCBI): domain Eukaryota; kingdom Metazoa; phylum Annelida; class Polychaeta; order Xenopneusta; family Urechidae; genus Urechis; species Urechis unicinctus. The sequence goes on from CM067346.1 coordinate 18,594,374, forward strand.
TCACCGCGCTGCATTACTAATCGTCTCACAGCCACACCGACCTTTTGATGATGAAGACTCTTAGTTACTTAAACCATGAGTGGCTTTGAAGTAGAAGCTTACTGAGGCCTACTTAGTACGGAATGTAGTGTGCGAGGTGATAGGGCTGGAACCTCTGCTTCTTGGTATTCAACGGCATCACCATTGAAGCGCTAGTGTTGTCATTTATTTAAGCACAGACAGTATGTGCATTAAGGCATTCAGTTACATGTATGCTGGCAGCAGCTGCCTCTTGAGAATAAATACATGGTAGAGTGTGATTCGTATTAGGGTCTGATTTACTCATGGTTGTGTTCGGGTGATTCGATTGAGGTGAGGCTGCTGCATGTTTGGCCTCAATGTGACATGTAAGGTTGGTTGTGAACACACAGTAGTTCATACAGAAACATTATGTTAAAGCACGAGATATGATATGTGAAAATAATTTACATCGATTGCTTGATTCAATCAAGTTCAAATGAGAAATGTGTCATATAAATACAATATATTACAAAGCATTTGAGTAGATTTTACGTGGGGCAAGTTTAATAATTAATCAGTACGGTTTGCATAACCACATAAGAAAATACCCCCAATCATCCATTTATTATATCAATAACGCAGACTCCTATCATTCCTTTTAGCATCAAATGGTATGATCATTACGGTAAATGAGGGTAAAGTCTGTCTGTATTATCTACCTATGCCGCACATAGAAAAATATGCTATGTTTCATAATAATAACAACACGGCGTAATGGATATGGATTTTAAAGCACATGGGACCGTCAATCCAACGTCTTAGGACGCCTGTTACAAATATGGAGACTCCATGGCATTACATCAGATGCTTGTATAGATATTGATCCGTTAACATACCACATTCATGAGCTGTCCATATCTGCTGTTTAATAATTGAGTGATTATACCATTGCGTAGGCAAGCGAAGCATTGGGTGGCTGTACATATATGGAAGGCACTGATTCAACAATACCATGCGGATGACAATAATGACAACAATAGAACAATGGCTTCTGTGTAGTACCACCGACATTGATGCGTCGTTATGCAGGTGGAATGCATGCGTCACGTAATAGGTCACCATATATATATATACGTAGATATATATATAGATATATATATATATATATATATATATATATATATATAGATATATATATATATATATATATATATATATATATATATAAATATATATATATATGTATGTTATATATATCTATATATGTTAGATATATATGTATATTGATATTTATATATATAAATCTATATTTATTAATACATTTATATATATATATACATATGCATATATTCGATACATATAAATATATAAGTATATGTATATATATATATGTATATATTAATATATATATAGATATACATGTATAAATATTTATATATATATATTAATATATGCATATATATACCTATATATATAAATATATATATATATATATATAGATATATATATATATATATATATATATATATATATATATATATATATATATATATATATATATGTATATATATCAAAGGGTTACAACAACCGTTGCGGCCTCAACAAAACATGAAACAGGTAGCTTTTGTTACCGTAGGATATTTCAATCCTAAGTTCCATCCTTTCATGGTAACAATTGTGAATAGGACCACTTACGTAGTTGCCGCTTTACTATCTAGCAACATATTCTTATCTTGTAAGACAGTGAGACCCTGTTTATTGACAACATCAATTCATTACCAGTTGGCACGAAATATATATTAATGTTACATTCCTTACCTAAACCAAATGTTAAGGATTGTATATGGTTATGCACCTATACATGGAGTTGGAATCATATTTAATCAAAACTGTAAATCATCCCACTAAGTCGAAACGAGCGGTATATTAAAGACATCAATATCTCTCAAACGACCGAGATGGGTCAGATATCTACATCTCCCACGTGTTAGGACCTACATTTGTTGGTAGTGGTACTACCCTAGGAAGCATTAGATATCACCGTGCATTTAGATGAACTTAAAGCTTAATGTCGTTCCGGGCGTAGGAAGGACACGACACGACAGCCGTCCATTGTGCGTGGGTCGTATTACTCTGTTCTCTTAATGTGTTGGAAGTATAATTACATTACATATAAAACACCGATAATCTTGGCATATGTCGCAGTCGGAACGAAACAAAGCCATTCTGCGCATCGGTTGCTAACTTATCTTTGTTCAGCAGAATAATGCATATTTTGTGGGGAATTTCGCATAGCTGCCTTTATTATGGTCGTATTCAGACATGGACATCTGAGTCAAATGTTCAACACAAAGAAATGGTCGATGGACAGAACTGCACATATAAATACCCTGAAATCTACACATGGCCTGCATAGAGTCAGTAAAATGCTTACCATCCCCCTCCTGTTGTAATCGTGTGCTGACCTCCGTTTGTCATAAGATGTCGCACTGTTTCTAAAAGAGTGCAGATTTAATGACGGCTTGATGCGAGCTCCTACATTGTACTGATTTACATCTGACAAAGGCCTCTAATTAGATGTGGCAGACGTAAGACGAAACTAACAAGCACTGGGCGTTTGTGGTTCAGTCGTGTGCAACGCGAGATTCCGCTAACTACTAAACTCTAGCAGCAGTTCCTTCTAAATAATGACGCACGCAGATAATAAATGTCACTTCGGGTCAGCTTGTGTCTGCCACTTCCACAAGTTCTTTTAATAGCATCCATCTGTTATACGCGCACACTGCATGCAGAGTCCAGGCACAAAAATTGCAGTCGTAACTAGGCAACACAGTGACGCATGAGGAGTATATTGTCATCATATTGAATTCCTTGTTCGAGTCTACACAGGATAACTCGTATAACTCGTTTGATCACAATATTATATAAATATTATACAAATGAATTCTTCTTCTTCTTTTTCTTATTAGGGTGGAGAGTAAAAACAAATTACACAGTTTTATTCATTCTCTCTAACTTATTGATGTTGCAATAACTTATATATTTAAATCACAAGTCTATACATGGTTGATACCTTAACAAAAAGAACGGAATATCCAACCTGACTCCGGCTGGATATATGAGGCGAATGCTGATATTAGTAAAGCTACTAAAGCAATGTTGTCAAGGTCCATTACATTTCATTCTTAGCAGTAACGATGTTGTATAATACGACGAGTGGTGAGGATACTGTGCTACGTAGATATACTTCTTGAACAGAGCAATCTACAAAACCCTGAACGTTTGCAAGCTTATTGTGAAACCTTCAAAGCATATATTAATCTTGCTCAATACACTTATTCAGCGTAGCTTTGTATTATGAGACACAGCAACATTTCTCAGTGGAAAGTCTCATAGACTTGGCATGAATAACCATCATTGGATTTTATTCATTGTTAATTCTGGCAAATATCGCTCGACAACTGATGTTCCATACACTGGACTGCTACTGGAAGCACCGATTGAACGACGAACCGATGAGGCCCCAACTTGCATTATTTTTTGGTCGTATCATAGTTGTGCAGCTACAATTAGAATGGCAATTTGAAAGGTGCAATGATAATATTACGGCTGATAGCTGTTTAGAGAACCGTTTTAATATACCTATATCCCCTATCGTCAAGTAAGCCATCAATGCAATGTGATCACACTCTTTCGTCCGCCATCGTCCGTTATCACAAACTGGTATGAGAAGAGCTGACTAAGCTTTCATTGGTCACGCTGGTGAAATGACTCTAATTTGTTGACTACTTATCCAATCTTAACTCAATTCCTTGGGGACAAACTATGCAGTCATTTGGCACATGCGAAAGAACAGAATAATATAAAAGAATTTCCCTAGCATAACAAAGACCGAATATATGACGATTGTTTTGACGTCATAATGATGTTATGGTCAGTCTTCATATAGGTCGTTAATGGTGATGGTGTTTGAGTCTTATGCAGTGGGTTGACCTATGTTATCGCGTAGCACGTATCGTAGTTGTGGCCGAGGAGCAGAGACGACGAGATTTCTCTTTCTAACTCAAGCAAGCGTGGGCGCAATGCAATTCACTTTCAAGTGACAACGAATAGAGTGTATTTTTATGTAATATTGATTAGAACTAGATGGTGGGATGTAAGATACTAGTTAGCTTGTTAGTGTAGCAGACAACTTTAATAGGTAAAGATTTTATGTAATCTACCTTTTGCAACTTTAACTTATGTATGCACAGCAGTAGTGAATTACTATAGGGCCCCCGCGGAACGATTTAAAGTTCCATTCATTGGGTTCTTGGTTTTAGGGAGGTGTCGTTTATAGATAAGCAGAAAATGCGACATTATTTAGATGCTACGTCAAACGAAATGCTGTACAAAGACAATGAACCCTGATTGACTTACGTGGAGCTGGAACCTATCTTTGACTATTAATTCTCTGTAGCATTCTACTCATGACTGGGGTGCAATATCTGGGTGACTGCAAATCGGAGAAATAACAAACTCACATGGTTATTTAGAGATTATCAGGGGCTTTAACATATGTATAATTTATCAGTTAGAAAACACGTCAAAGGTTTAACAATGCGACAGGGCCCCCTGTTGTTGGAGCCAGACTGGCTGCATTTGCATATTTTAAGCTGGAGCAACGTGGGTCGGATGAAATTACGACTTATATTTCACTTGTTCACTTAAGTAGGGTCAACTTGAGATCTGCAAAGATGAATCCATCCGTTCCCATATTCCTACTTTCGTCTGATCATTCAATTCACACAAGTGGTGCGATATCGGATAATGCCTGAGACATTAAGGCAAGAATATGTTTGGAGATTAAGTTTCTTGCTGAAATGAGTTGGCATCATGATGAACACATCAGCAGATCGTCTTGTGTATGCTCGGATCTCACACATCTTTGTCGAATGCGTGGGTAAAATATGTCCAACTTGTCAATATGTCAAAGTTTACAAAATCCGAATTATCGGCGAATAAGAATAGCCTCCACCAAATAATCATTGGATCGGTATCTGTCTGGGGCTCGTGATAAATGGATTACCAATTAACACGAGGTGAATCATTACGTCAATGACCTTTTTAATCTCGGATACAGTTGTCGACGAAAGGCAGCAGTGGATGAGTGAAATTGGTATCCGATAAACGAAACTAATTCTCAATCAAGATTCATTTCTAACTTTACGAAGCAATGGAGATGGATTTGAGAGAAGTTGTAAGATACGACTGCTACCTTAGCGATTTATATCAGCACCAAACACTGCTCAACTAACATATGCAAACATCAATCGAACAAAGTCGCCTCTTCCATTTAACATCCACCATCATTCGCTTGTTCAACCGTTTAGCGCTACCCACATAACTGGGAGGAAATGTTTGGCACGAGTGCCAACGATATGTGTTGAATGAGTCGCTTACATATAGCAGCAATGCTTTCATGGACTGGCGATGCTGTCTTACAAGTGCCTAGTTGGCTAACATATGGTCTATAACTGCTATGGTAATTCGCGCCTTGATCCGTTTTTTCGAGGGACTTGTTTGGTCACGACATTATCTTTGTCTACCATATTATAGTCTCTTATGTCAATCGATGTGATCGACTGAGACTTTTTGTTGCACGCGTTTGTTATTGTAAGGATCATTGTATATATATTGATCTGTGCCATTAGCTTAATATACTAACATTTGTTTGTGAACATTATGAATTATTGATTTTAGTGTTGCTTCATTTGAGTTTCGTCGCTTTCATAGATTTGTGCAATTCATTACGACTTCATAAAATATTACGTAGATATATCATGGCAGATTTGTATACGGATGAATGTGTGTAACAACGTTATGACTGTATTTTGAAAGCTGATGCTATATACCCTGAATGAACGCCATCTCCCCTCCTCTTCTGCGCTTGAAGAAGTGAGGGCTGTCTCTAGTCTGTACTTAAATTAGTTCCTTCTCTTGTAGGCGTCAAGTCGGTAGATTCTTCAAGGCCACGGCCTAGTAAGAACACATGTTGTCGACTGAATGTAAATGGGGAATAAGAACAAGTCTCTTTCTGCAGTATACGTGGGCAGCTTAGACGGACACCATTTAATCTTCAGTGGTGATTTAAACTGTTTGGCATTGACCGTTATCTGAAATTTGGGTATTGGTTAGTAATGTCCTTATCAGCCATGTTGAATGAATGGCGATAAAACACCTTCTGTGCGTCATCAATGATAATGAATCATGTTTCGTTGTACAGAAATGCTGTTTGACTTAACATGGCTGGTGATAAATTATGTTCTATGTCAATATACCAAGTAAAATTGATCATAATATGTTGACTGGCCTACAGCATGAACTGTGATAAACCATGATTCATGGTTAATAGATTGTGATAATGGTGGATTCGTGGTCTAAGAATGGTTATAATCATGGCTTAATGCAGTGCAGACTAGCAGCATGTTACCAGGTCTAAATGCCATATTATCTCAAGGTCCATCTGGCCATGTGATGAGAACGTTTGAGTAAATATATACAAGAGTGTTAGTCTTTATATAACCCATGCTAACAGGTCCAAATGCCACATCGGGCCTTTTGATGAGAACATTGGAATGAATGTATACCAGTGTATAAGTCTTTTTAGAACCCATGCGATCTGATGTTATCTCTTCGCCACATCTATGAAATATTCTAATGATCCACTTCTCATACCATTTCTCCCCATACTCTTATCTTCAATGTTCAGCCAATTTATGTATCACTACTTGTAAAGACGAACATACTGCCAGAAAGTGAATGAACAGCCTTATGGATAGATATCAATATAGTGTCTGGAATTGTTATAATCCAAAATCGAATGACATGTCATTTAATTACAGTATACGAATCAGAACGCGTCCCAGGCTTCAATAGATGTTGTGCTTCAATTGAAGGGCCCATTGCGTAGATCACGTCGTGCCGTAATCTCATAAATGCCTCGTGCGGGCACATGAAGTGTAGCCTCCGTCTAAGACGGTCTGTTAGCTCACCAACCGCTGAATCTTTCGCTACATATTTGCAGGACGCAGGGTCAAGTCGTTCTCGTTCAGCCTCCCATGAAAATATTATACTATCAGTGCCCTTAAAAAGGTAAGAATAATGTGGAATACCTTCTAATCGACCTATCTGTGTGTAATTAATAGACGCAGTTAGAAGATGTAGTTGAGTTATTCGCTGACACTTTTCAGTGCACCAGAACACAGTTGAACATAGTGTGACCACACTGCTCTATATCGTGCGGTCATTTTAACAATGCGTTTCATGGTCTAGTTTATGATTTAGTGACTGAGGCGTTATTGCCCATGAACTAGATTGAAAAGCTGGCTGACCCACAAAGGTGATAAGCAGTTATGTTTGTATCCTGCAAACCTCACGCCACACCCGTTGTCTTATCCCTCTTCTCTGGTAGAATATGTCCGATTCGGTAAATCGCCCTATGTGTAACAACGAAATGGTCAGATAACAGAGGAAGGCCAATGGTAGGAAAACAAAACTAATGATCACCGTTGAGGTGCACAGATGATCAACAGGTCTATGCTGCTGGTGTTTTATTTTGATAACAGAATTTTAGTTTGGTGAAGAAGATAAGAGAAACACAAATGGCATAGAGCGAGGAGTAATTGACGGAGCTAATAATGAGGGTGATAAGTGAAGTGAAAGTCCCCGCCAGAAAATTCATCTTGTCGCAACCTGTATCCTAAAGAAACTAGCAAAGAGGTGTCTTAGTTACTTCGGTCATGAGTACATTTGAAATGGAGAGTAATTTGACACCTACTTATCATGAATTGGGGCGCTTCTCTCTGGCGTGTTAAGTGCAAGCAAGAAGTTGACACCTGTCGTAAATGTTCGCTGCGAGGTTGGTATTTGGCCATTCACTGTCACATCAACTGTCTGAACAATTGCTCCATGTATAACATTAAAACGTAGTACCCCCAACAGCAACACGAATTTGCTGACAACGTTGTTTTTCGTTGCCAATAGAAAAACCACTATAGCCATGGTGGCTTGTTATTTGTACGGATGCACAGAGCGCACGTGTATGCAGGCCGTGATTTCGCTGCACACATAGCAACAGCAGCAGCCTCTTTTGATATACTGGATATCAATGCCAGGTGCAACTGATTAGATAGGAACTCACCTTGTCAGTGGCTTATCTGTGGAACGGTGCCAAAGATGGACGTTGATGCGATAAAATTAGTAGATAATTGAAGATGATCATTGATCAGTTGCTTTGGATAGATAGATAACACATGGAAATGCTTTGCGTATATACAGCGTTCTTACCTGATCCAGTCCAGGTGGATGATTAAAGGCACATCAGCTGCCACTGGCGATTCCGGGTTTAGGGCGTGGCACGATATGATTCACATAGCATTTTTATTTTCAATCCTTAAGGCCATTATGTTTTTATCTCAAGTCATTGCTCGTAACGTACACAATGTTATTCCACCATAGCTGATCAGTGCATAACTACATACTTGACCTGGACAAGCTTCACCGTGATTGATACGAATGGAACATCTACACACGGACAACGAGCAGAAAATGGTGAGAGCAGCACACGAGTCACTTGGGTATAAGGTAACGTTTTGTTTGCTGTTATGTGACATCCTTTCGATAAAGCACTTTGTGGGGCTGACAATATGCATTTGTATTAAGTCACAACGTTGCAGACATCTTTACCAACGATGTGCCACAAGACCCAATGTGTTCAACGTGAACGTGCGCCCCCTTCATATCATTACAGATCAGTCATTACCAAGCATAGGATAATGTCCAATAGGATATCTTTAATTAATTGCATGGCAGAACAGGCTACGCATTTCAAGGGAACAGGATCGAACCTGACAAGGATATCAGGTTAAAAACTAGGATCCCTCCTTCAAAAGTGGTTGCTTCTGCAGATAATTAACGAAGGATCTCTGTCGTTGTCATTTATGACCAGCAGGTAATTACTTGCTCTAATGGCAGCGACGAGCGGAGAAACATGCTCGAACCCTTGCGGGTCAAATTCTTCGTAGACGATGTAGATTAGGATGAGGATGCCTGAAGCTGAGAGAGACGAATTTTGTGGTGTCCGTGTAGAGGTTGCTATTGGTCAGTACATGACTGCTCGCTTCTTGAGATGCGGTGATGATGATCACTTGATGTGACGTATAGCTCAGTAACCGCTGATTAATGCGGTGTGAATATGAAGGGGACTGAGGTAGAGGTCTGTGTATGATGGACTACCTTTGTAATGCTATATATATTGCCATTACAAATGTTTCCGTCACTCAACTGAATATAATTTTTAACTACATGCATGTACTGATTTCGGCTTTTATTATACAGTGATGATGTGAACGACACAACCAACGAATACAGTGTGTGGTAGAGTAAATTTTACATTGAACAGAGCCTGAAGCATGTGTGTGAGTGTGTGCTTGTTGTTGTATGCTATGCAAAAGTAAACGGGGCCTACATGTCGTATTGGAAGTTTATATGCTACTTGGTCCCCATATGTAACACAACAATTAGCTAAATTCTCCAGGAACTATAAGATATATCTATTCTGCTCTGACATTAAAAACCATCAACTCCAGTATTTACACAAGCGATAAAACTGAGACTAAACTAGAAGGAACGTCTGCTGCGATGAAACATTGGATGCATAACCATTAGCTTCTGATTTAATATATTTCAGTGGCAATTTGCATGAGTGGACTGAGACTGCAAACAGGAAATTAACCGGCTCCACCAGTCTCACTGATTAATTATCATGTGCGTTTCATGGCAGTCAACACACAATAGAAGGTCATAACCAATTGAGAACGAGTTGAAGGTGGAAACCAGTAGTCTTTTGGTAACACAGTTTGCGTGCCAGTGGAGTGAGCACTATTTTAACCGCATAGGTACAACAGATAACGGAGAATTTTGTTGATAAGAGTTTTTTCAAATCCCACGACGCGAGAGTCACCAATTCATCTCTCGTGTTGCAGTGCACAATATTCGCTCTGCAAATTATGATAAACCTTTCTCTCGCGAGAATAGCAGTTTGCATACACATTTGCACCATAGCCTCGTCTCCAATCTCTGAACTACTTGCGTTCCTATTGCGCTGTTGCTTGTATTGGTCGGTATTCTGATATGGATGTTGACCATAGCTTCAATCTGATCATATGCGCATAAACTCCAATTATTTGAATTATCTTCTTGAATACTCTCTTCACTTACATAAGTACTCATAGTAATTGCTTTTTGTGTGTTTTAATCAGCTGGATTTATTGACATTTATGTACTGTTCAATATATTCAAACCATTGACTCATTCCACCTCATCAATGGAGAAATATCTCATATCTTCTGAATCAGGATAAATTTGCAACCTCAAAACACACATTTGGTTCTTCCCGGCTGGCTTAATAATATAAATATATGCAGTGGCTAATTGCACATAACATTGACAAATATTCCTGTATTCTTTCCTTTGTTTCTGAATAGTCGCACGGCTATTTATTCAGTACCCGAGCAATTGAGAGAAGCTATTCTAGGCTGAAGTTAATAAAATACGAACGCAACTACAAAACGCGTTTTTTCTGATTCTTGTAACCCGGTCACATACCTGTTAATTAGCAGAGAACCCAAGTAGTTATGAATCAGTACCTTACAATTGCACTGTCTCGCATAGGGCATACAGGGATGCAGTCAATACAATGTATTTTGACGCGGGTGTTTGCCGTTTTTTGAGGTCCATGTTACACTGCAATTAAATGGTTATATTCTAACAGCATATGTACATTACTAGCATCATTGTACAATTGTCTCTGTGTTTTTACCGTAACGACTTCAATTTCCATCCGAAATATCACGATCCAGTCTTAACCATTAACTTCTATATTACCACAATGATGACTGAAGTATTCCACAATGCAGATACAGGCCGTTCCCTTTGGATATCCCGTGTGGTGTTTGCCCGTACGATGATAACACAAACGTTTTATTGTTGATCGGGATGTATTAAACATAATGTGGTTATCCAATGGAACTGCATGTGTAACAAATGGTCGAATATAACAGAATCTGATAAAAGCAATGGCCTAACATAGAGCAATATGATAACTGAGTTAAACCCACAATATTCTTCCCAGAACAACGCATATACTACTGAGGTTATCTTGGGATCGTTCGAACACATTTTGATTCCAGTACTCCAATTGCAGGTCGGCAAAAAAAATAAACAATAAAGACCAGTACATTTCTGTTATTGAACAAATGCAACATAACGGATACATTTGAAGCATAATGTATCACAAATAATCAACTAATAATTGTAGAGAACAGAGGTGCCATTTTTCCGATTTTATCCGCAAATCCGTTTTCTGTCATTCCGTACCGGAAAATTCCGGATTTTCTCATTAATGAATCAAGGTGCTAAAAATTCTGGTTTATTTGTTTGGTTACGTAAGACGTAATTAATTCAGCCGTTGTGCTCACGGCCGCTTGCCTTGTGGCTAGTGCAGCAAACTTGCGTCATATATGATAGGGTTTGCATTGCGCACATCTCGCCCCCTTCTTTTGTTAAGAAAAGCACGTTTAACTGACTAGGGCTTTCCCAGCTGCTGGCTTTTTTAGTTGAGCCGTGCAAGAATCACCGCTAGCATTTAAGCAGCGCCACATGATATTGCGTATCGCAAATAGAAATGCGATACAAGTGCCGCCGTAAATGCGATATAAGTGCCTGAAACCCTATAATCTTTTGTACGAACTTGTCTCATGGTTATGCCTACAGTTGTGAGTGGGATTAATTTACGTGTAATTTCCATCAGATCCATATTAACCAGTTAGTAGATGGTTACAGTGTCCCTTACTTAGCTTCAGTGCAGTGCTCATTCAGTTTTGTATGTGTGGGGTCGTAGATTGCTCTAACGAAAGATAATCTAATTTATCTACGCTTGTATAGTATAATGACCCGGATATTATGATAATGACAATCACAGTATGATAATCATTTTCCACCATAGACGTTTATATTGTCATGAGTCTTTGCGACGTCCTAGTAGACTGTCTGTGTTTGTTAAACAAATGTAAACTGTATAAGACGTCGCAAAACACACTGCGCAGTTATAAACTTTGGGCGAAATGAACTCGCGGCAATATTATTATGGAGATTATTTCATGACCATAGCAACATGAGGAAGTTTCGCGATCGAACCCATGATCTAAGTATCATTGAAAAAACGACAAAAAACAAACTCAGATGGTCGTGGTTGGAGGAGAAAGATGGAAATGGTGATCTTTTTTCTAGCTACATACATTCTGCTATTTTATATCTCATGCCGGGTAGCGCCAGTGCATGGTGAACGTTAACCCGATAACCGGACCCAACGTTTTTATGTTTAACACTACTGCAATGAAATCAAACCAAAAACCATGTAGCGGCCGATTGTAGGTCTGGTTAAACGTCCACTCTCATACGTTACCTGAACACTGTGGTCTCGTTGTCGTACGCATACTATATACTGTCACGATATTATCAACATGTATGGTTGGATTTGGCAATAAACTCTAGGAATAGTTGAAATACCATGGAGATATTAATACATTAATTTAAAAATACTTTTCACTGCGAATGATGTTTGAATGCATAGAGCTGGTCTGGAAAATTTATGCATCGTGGAATGGGTGGGGGGTTACTTTCACAACTACAAAACCCTCAAACATACGTTAATCTTGCGAGCAAATTATTTCTTCTTTGTAATATAAGGTCAATATTTTATATGAAATAAATATACCATGGATATGTTACTTGAAATGCCCATAATGTTTTTTCTTCAAACATTTTAGAGACTATAAACGATAGTGCCCCTGCCCACCTTGTCAGTTGACACGCAAAATTGCTGTTTTTCTTCTACCATGAATCACGATCGGCATGATTCAGCATGTATTTAATGGTACTTATTGTTCTACACGTGTGGGAACACTTATTTTAGATACACATGCAAACTGCCTCTGGAAGATACAAGGCAAGAACAGCTGCAGCGACCTGAAAGACAACAACAAACAAGCTTCCAAGTGTTCACCATAGGGCAAAAATGATCAAGAAAGCCTTCCTTAGGAAAAGACATGCTGCCACTGTCAAACATCCCACCCCTGCGATGAAGAAAAGGGCTGAATCATGCAAAAAGACAGCATTTTGATATTTATGTCGGTACCTTAAGCAAACATGATGAAAATCCTTCTTGAAAATGGAAATTCTCATGACATATTTCATGGAAAAAGTTAACATAAAAATACTCATAATGAATTCAGATTCGTGACCATACAACATCAAAAAAGACAAGAAGTTTAAGATAGGGTCTAAAAATGTAAACATATACATGATGATACTTGTTTCGCTTTATTACTGGTACATACATTCCCTGCTTTGGTCTGTGGAGAATTTTCAGGTTTTTTTCTCAGGGGCGATTGGCATCTCTGGTTGAGGATAATACCATATAAAAATTCCCTGCCGAGTAGTACGGTGACGTTTTACTCATTATGCACACGAACAACATTCGATACGAAGGAAGCCATATAGATTAGGATTAATATTGTGCCACATTATTGACTATATACGTGAGTTGTATCAAAGCTGTTAGGATATAAATAGAGGGAACCAAAATCTTAATAGGTCGAATCATTTTCAGGGTTCAACTGATATGGTTTCTATAAGCTGTTATATCCATATATTCCGTAATTATTATTTATATTGTATTTATTCCATCACTAGGACTGTATGAGTAACATCTGGTCTCATTACTAAGCAAACTTCAGTATAGAAGCGCTTATTCTGTCTTTCAGCCTAGATGTGATTATTCTAATGTGGCAATGATCAACAGCGGCATAAACCTCACACATTTTGATATAGACTGACATCGTATGTTCATGCGGATAATTTCAGACAAAACTATATCGTGGCACCCTATATTTGAACTTGGTGGATACATGATCCCTCAAGTTCTGAGATAGGGTGCGACAATGTAGTCATTGTTCACGATAACATTTGGGAATATCCTTAATGATACTTATGTATACACAACGGCGTTCTCTAATCCTCAAATGCCAGTACATCTGGAGTAAATGACAGCACAAAACAACACCATGTCGATCAAGCTGGAGGCACGATACGAAGTTATTAATTAACTGAAGGCTTATTTATTCTCTCTATAACATGATTCTCTTGTGACTTTATACCTCATTGTATCTGATGAACGAGGTAAAATGAGTAACCATGAAGTGAAAACAAATTGGGTCTCGATGTGACCGTGAGTTATTAAATCTAGCGGTCACTGTTACATCAGCACTGCCCTTGACAAACAGATAATATTCAGTAGATATGACGTAGCAGATGTGAGGTTGATATTGGACTAAATGTGTGTAACAACCTGATGACGCATGTGTCTGAATCTATATGAAGCAGATGCTATATACCCTGAATGAATCCCCTCTCCCCTCCTCTCATGCGCTTGTCTATAGTCGTTACCTAAATTAGTTCTTACACTAGTCGGCTTCAAGTTGGTAGATTCTTCATCGCCAGGGCCTAGTTAGTGCACATGTTGTCGACTGAATGTAAAGGGGGAATATGAACAAGTCTCTTTCAGCAGAAAACGAGAGCAGCTTACGTGGACACCATTTAATCTTCAGTGGTGATTTAAACTGTTTGGCATTGTCTGTTATTTGCAATTTGGGTATTGGTTAGTAATTGTCTTTATCAGCCATGTTGAGCGAAAGGCAATACGGTACCTTCCGGGCGTCATCAATGATAAGCAATCATGTTTCGTGGTACAACAATGCTGTTTGACGTTACATTGCTGGTGATAAACCATGTTCTATGTCAATATACCAAGGAAAATTAATCAGAATATGTTGAATGGCCTACAGAATAACCGGTGATAAGCTATGGCTTATGGTGAATAGATTGTGATAATGGTGGATTCGTGGTCTAAGAATGGTTGTAATCATGGCATAATACAGCACAGACTAGCAGGGTCTAACAGGTTCAAATGCCACATGGGGCCGTGTGATGAGAGCGTAAGAATGACTGTATACCAGTGTATGTCTTTTTGGAACCCATGCGATCTGATGATCTCTTCGCCACTTTTATGAAATGTTCCAATGATCCACTACTCATACCGACCTCTCATACAGAAACGATAATATTACTAGAGAAATATAAGCTGAATATGACAAAAGTCGATCATTAATCAATTTGTGTGGGAAGATAAATAACACAAGACAATACTATATGTACATATAGCGTTCTTAACTGATCCAGCCCAGGTGGATGATCAAAGGCGCATCTGCTGACGGTTGAGATTTTGAGCGTGTCACGCTATACTGCACATAATATATTTAGTTAAGACAATTCCTTAAAGGTCAACTACAAAGATTTTTATTCCATTTTTCCAAAGTTCTATGTTTTAAAAGGGTAGAGTGACCAAAATAACGTGACTGCGCGCTTTTTTTTCTTTTAGAAATTTTAGAATTCGTGAATTTCCGTAAAGTGACGTCATTCGGGTTGTTTGCGAATATTCATCGCCATCTTTAGCCTTCCCGGTTGGTTGACAGCGTGTGACTAACTCGTCTTTCATCACGGTCTGGTGCGTTTCTTGGTGTGGATTATTGTGCCTTATTGTTGTGCGTTTGGTTGTCGGAACAATGAGAAGTCAGGCGTGATTTTTGTTGTTTCTAAAAGACATGCGCCGCATATGCCCAAATATGTCGAAAGTCAAGCGTAAACACTGGAGTCCTGCCCTTATAGTTATACGACAGTTCTATGTTCTGATCATTTCGAGAAAAGTGCTTATGAGACTAGGATTTCGTAAGAAACCGAGGCTCCGAAATGGTATTGGCAGCTGAGCAGATAGATAAATCAAGTGACAGTGGTGAATCACAGATTGAGGTGTCACACTCAAGTACTGCCGACCTAGGCTAGGCGAAGAAACTTCGCCTGTCAGCGTCCGCGCTGTTTGCTACACCAGGGGCGAGTGCCTTGCCGTCTGCCGACCATGAAGCTTGCTCTCATTTGTCATTAGGGATGCTGGCAAATGTTTTGGCGAGTGTCACAAGGCAACTGCATTATTATATATGATGAAATGCAAATGCAGGGATAACTTCTGTTGTATGTATCCATGTGTCTTTTCAGAGTCAATTTGTAAACATTTACATCCTTAAAGGCTATGATGAATGAAATTGTAGCATACTTATTGTATTGATACCATAGATGGCTGACAAGTCTCTACAGACACAGAGTTCTATCTTTCGTGGGATAAAGAAATATTCAAGAGGTACCCAAGTTGGCCCATCTCACCAAAAGTGTCACCAGGGGCACCCAATATGAGCCCCAGGAGGAATCTGTTGGACTGGTGGACAGCGATGATGAGATGGAAACTGACCCTGACTATGACTTCACTGACGAAGTGATGATGCTGAGATGGATACTGATGATGACATGGCGTTTGAAGAACTGTTAGGTAAATATTGTTTTGTTTGTAGTGTAATCACAGGGTTTTATTTGATGGAAGAAAATTTTAGCTCACAGAATGCTTATGTACAATGGTGTTGATCTGGAGGATGGCCCTAGTCAGAATTAAAGATACCGGGGGAGTTTGCTTGTTTTGAACAAATCGGCGTGAATGGACACCGTAAGATGTGGGATTGCCAACCTTTTACAGGAGCTATGCCCGCAGGGAATTTGTTTATGGCTTCAGGGAATTTTGTTAGTGGCAGTAGTAGAACACTGAACATGTTCAGGTATGGGAAAATCCCAAGCCTGTCAAAGTACCAATTTCTTTTGGTGTGAACATGCATTAATCTAAAATGAAACACATGTTATTTTGACATTTATTACCGAAACCTGAATAAGTTTCATTTGCACAAACATTGTTACCCAATTAAAAAATGGCATATAATATAACTTACTTATTATATGACTATCATATTATATGAATATCATTGATTTGCTTCAGACTATGTACATCAGGTGCTTGATCTAAGGCAAAAATACCCAAGCTACAGACTAGCTGAGGTCCTTGCAGATGACAGGACTGTCCCACCACCTATTGCCTCCCAGTACGAGAAACCTGTAAAGGATCTTCTCGTAGGTGCTCACAGGTGTCGATTCAACCTGACCAAGAAATCTTCCGCTCCATTGTAGATAACCTGTATATTTGCCGCCCGGGTCAGGGAAGGATTTTCTAACAGCTGTTACCACACATAGGCTGCCAGCACTTTCCTGTTTCTTTTGCCCAGTCTGTGCCATATCCAGAGTGTAAACTGGCGGTAGGCTAGATACCTGAATAATCTGAAGCAATATGTCAATTAGTTGTCTATGGTTTTAAAATAAGTTGTATAGTTAAAAAAACAATTGTCATTTGTCAACCATTCCCTCACTTCATAATTTTATTGTAAGCTCTGCCTCTCGATTTCATGTAACTGGCATTATTTATTCTTGGCTATGTGAAATATATTGTAGTTCATCAATATGAACACTGAATATTTTACAGTGGAATTAATGTTCCCTTTATAATAAATATGATTGTTCAACCTCAAACCATCCTTGGCTAACTTACTCATTGTAGAGACCTCATCTCCAACAGGTCTGTCCATTTGAATAGATTCAAATTTGGACACTTTTAGCACATTGTTATTCATGCAGCTAGCCAGGAATCTGGGATGCTTGGTGATGCATGTCCATTCCTCCGTTAGAGCCATCACTCTCTCCAAACTTCTGTAGCACTCTCTGGCTGTGTCCATTGGGATGTAGCAATGACATCTACGCCTAAGTTAGAGAAATAATTAAAGTCATTGTAAATTTATATTTGTGGTACAATGAATGAATATAAAAGGAAAATACTTTATAAACTGCATGCAAACATCTGTCCACAATATTCAATGTGCTCAGGGTACAATGACAAAGCTACATTCACTAGCCAAGTACTATTTGTTGTAGTAGTTAGGTCTGTCAACATACCACCCTCAACTTACAGAATGTGTAAATTTATTGGGTACATGAAACTAACGATTATTTTTTAACAGCTAATATAGTTCAATAAAGCTTGGGAAGGGTTAGCCGCGCACGACGGTAATATAAATATAATAAACGTCGTGCACGGCTAGGGAAGGGTATTCTTTTGTTGATTCTTCATCCGAAGCGGACCCTTGGGTTAGACTTAGAGCTCCCGGTGTCATTTCGTAGTGTGACTTGGATTTTTCAACTCCCGTCCGTATTGGCTCAAATAAATAGTCATGGACATGATTTGCATCAATGTTATGCTATGGGGACTCGTAAACTTCATCAGAAGACGACATGGCTTGTCAAAACGGAGTAATTTTAAAATCCAAACAATCGTTTTTCACTTCGCTCGCTCGCTCGCAGTCAAATTCTCTTGGAGGCAGCGCAGCAGGAATGACGTCACGCAACGTGCACCTAGCGGCCAACTGAGGCAAAATGGCATCGAGAAGATGGCTTCGTATTTTCTTCCGAATGAAACCTTATCGGTGGATTTTTAGTACTTACGCATGCCGTTGCAATGAATTATGGGTCCCCTTTGGTTTATGAGTTATTAATCTTCAATTTGAAACACATTATAAAGAAATGATGAAAATCGTTGTAGTTGACCTTTAAGACAAGGCCATTGCTGTCGGCGTTCAATAAACAGTGATAATGTTTGTAAATAAACGAATAATACAGACGTGGAGTGCATCTACCTTAGCCAAACATTACGTATATTCAAACCTTAACAGCCAATATGGTCTGCAGCTTGTGTGTGGTCTTGTGTGTGTGTGTGTGTGTGTGTGTGTGTGTGTGTGTGTGTGTGTGTGTGTGTGTGTGTGTGTGTGTGTGTGTGTGTGTGTGTGTGTGTGTGTGTGTGTGTGTGTGTGTGTGTGTGTGTGTGTGTGTGTGTGTGTGTGTGTGTGTGTGTGTGTGTGTGAGTGTGTGTGCTTATTGCTGCATGCTATGACAAATTAAATGGGACTTACCTGTTGTAGTAGAAGTTGATAATCTCCCTCTTCATTTGTTTAATGAGATCTTGTGACACTTTCCTCCTAATAAATACTTTCGGATCTAAAAGAAATATTTATTCTGCTCGGACACGTCAAACCACCTACTCAAACATCTATACTAGAGATAAACTAAGACTTAATTAGAAAAAAAGTCAACGTGGTTGAAACATTTGTTGCAAAATTATTATTTTCTTATATAATATTTTATGTTAAGGTGAGACCGCTGCCAATTATTCGCCCCGCCATCTCGCTAATTAATTAGTCTGTGCATTACATAAAAGTCGCCACCCAATGGAAGTTCGTAACCTTGCGTGCTAGTCGAGTGGGCGCTGTTTTTCCTGCACAGGCACAAAGATTACATACGGCTGTATTTAAGCTGGTGCATCCTCATCACCAATATCCTGATCGTTAATCGTTGTAAGACAATGAAGATGACTTTCTGTCAGCTATTAAATAGCCAAGTTATCATTGGTTACAGTTATAACTGAATCATGTTAGGAACATTTCGTAACTACTACTAATATTGTACTCATGCTATCACATTTCAATGAGGAAATCATAAGCCTCACATATTTAGATCAAGTCTGATATCATATTTGCAGTTCGAAAGGATAAAAGTTCACCTAGCCATATATAGTCATGACGATAAGCGGTTCAACGAAACCGAATGACAGTGGATAGCCTGCCTGTCGTTTTGTAACGTTTAGTATACAGTATGCACAGAATATAACGTCAATATATTTGCATAAGTTATCATTAGGGTGGACATACAAATGAAGCTATGGAATCGGTTTGTGTAAAAACCTAAAAAATGTATCATTTAACAAC
The DNA here is from genome assembly GCA_034190875.2 of Urechis unicinctus. Classification (NCBI taxonomy): domain Eukaryota; kingdom Metazoa; phylum Annelida; class Polychaeta; order Xenopneusta; family Urechidae; genus Urechis; species Urechis unicinctus. Next base: position 18,614,272 of record CM067346.1, read on the forward strand.
TGCAATATGGTACAATTTCTTAAATAAACTTAAGCATCTAATGGTGATAAACTCTTTTGAACAATTCTTGAAGCTTTTGAACGCCGATGAAGCGATTTCTGAAAAGAATTGTGGGGTGGGGGCACATTCTGTAGGAATGCACTTTACATGTTATGTTTTTTAAGCAAGGGATGCATACATCGACATCATCCGCTCCATTCGTGTGCTTGACTTTCTTGTGGGCTGTCTCGATTCCGTAACTCAATCAGCTCAATCACTTGCAGGGTTCAAGTGGGTATTTTTTTGTCAACGCTAGGGCCCAGTTAGGGCACTTGTTGTAGATTGAATGTGAATGGAGAATAAAAACAGGTCTCGTACGGAGGATACGAGGGCAGATTAGAGGGACCTCATTTTGTCTTCATTAGTGATTTCAACTACTTGGCAATGACTGTTATCTAAAATTGTTTTGTTGATTAGTAACATTGAATTAAAGGTGATAAATCATTTTCTATGCTTCATGAATGATGGTGAATCACGTTTCAAAATGGCTGGACGTTACATGGCTGGTGATAAGCCGCGTTATATCTCACTTGGATAGGAATTAACCACAGAACAGGTAACAATGATAATGATCTGCTGAATGACCACAACAGGTATGGAGATAAACCATCATTCATGAATAATGGGTAGTGATACGTGTGGTTTCATCGTCGTAGAATGGTTATAATTATGTCTTTATACACTGCCAACTAATGAGGTATTTGCATATCGAATACCACATCGTCTCGCGATCCAACGTTTGACTGTGTATTAGCCGTCATAGAACCAATGCGATTATTATGTGAGGTCTTTGCACTTTCATGAAACTTTCCAATGATCGAGTATTCATATAAACTTCAATCAATATTTTGTTCATATGTCCTTGGCATGTGACAGGCAAACAATTAAATTAAATTCAGCCAATATATGTCAAGTCGTTATCGTTCCGCTTCCAATGATTCCGCAGGACGATATTATATTATCCTCAGGATAACATCATATTCCACAGTAGCAAGGTGGCATACCTTATAATTGATATCTCTGTGTGTACTTAGCCCACGTTGCTTGTCGATATCGACGTGTTTAAACTATCCGCTCTGGAGGTTTTGGTACATTGGGTCTAACGTCAATGCTTTTCATCATTTGATTAACTTGAACTACATGCTATAGTTTATTTAGCAGTAACCGAGGTTTTTGGCCCAATGAAGATGCTATCAAATGTGGATGTTAGGGGTGGGTAAAGCCTGACCTCAAGAGAATAACTAAAAAGACTTCCAATTTCTATGCTTCCATTTCGATCCATTAATGTGGCTGACGTGGATAAGAAATATAAAAGCAAATCAGTGATGCTGACCAACTACTGTTGTGATGTCCTGTAGGTTAGTACAAATATGAGGTCCTGTGTTTGCGATCGTATATGTTGAATATTTGAGTCAAAAGGAAACCAAAGAATTAGTTGTCGTGGCTGTAACTGATTGTCAATCAACCACGAAGTGTGCAAGTATGCCTGATGTAACTATGTAGAAATACATCAATAGAAATCTACATTTACATATTTATGTACATACATATAAACGGACAACGTATAACTCATGTTCACAAGAAAAATATAATAAGAGGGACATTTAGATCTTAATTAGCTCAGCTATTACTTGATTCATTCGCCTCATTTTGAATAATGACAGATGAGAAGATTATGTGTGTAGAGGACTCTATTGTAGGTTTGCGGTTGAAAAGGTCCGCCCAGAGCCTGTTACTAGTTACATGTATGGGGTAGAGGTCAGTGAAGGAATATTCTAATCAGTTCGGACCGCTCGTATTGGAATAAGGAGGAACTCGCGTTTTCCGGAATCTAATGAATATTGCTGTGGGCTGAACATTATGATGGGTTAATGATATAGGTGTTACAGGCTTGTTGTGTGTCATGTCCCATATCTGGAAGCAATACTCCTGTCTGCATCCTCATATCCAACTTACAACCAATGTCTGCAGTCGTGTGTGTTATATCACATGGGTCCATAGAGGTTATGAAGAATGTGGAATATCATACAATCGGTAGGTGAACTATCGCTTGACGTTTGTTAGGGTGCGTCAGAGCCAAGCTGCGCTGGGAAAAAGTTAACTTCTCCTTGTCATTCGGTCAACGTCATAAAGGGTTACATGGTCTAGTATATTTGGTAGCATTGACACTGATTGAATCGCCGGCAATCCCGCAACCGTGTTATTCAATTATTTTGTTTCATGAAACATCACACCTCTCCTCTTATCAAATCCCACTATCTTCTTTTGCTCACCGATGAATTGGATTAGTTCAGTGCTACAATTCGTGATTATAATTAGAGTTAACATTGCGGCACATTGATGGTATCACAACCCGGTGTAAGGCAGTAGTTGTTTTATTGGGATATCAGGATGTGAGTCTGGTTAACTAGGTAATGCTAGTCACGAACAGTCTGAATGAAGAGTTATGCTAAGAGCTAATGATTGGCATGAAAATCAGGAAAGTAATCACCACGCTGCATTGCTAATCGTCTCACAGCCACACCGACCTTTTGCTGATGAAGACTCTTAGTTACTTAAACCATGAGTGGCTTTGAAGTAGAGGCTTACTGAGGCCTACTTAGTACGGAATGTAGTGTGCGAGGTGATAGGACAGGAACCTCTGCTTCTTGGTATTCAACGGCATCACAATTGAAACGCTAGTGTTGTCATTTATTTTAGCACAGACAGCATGTGCATTAAGGCATTCAGTTACATGTATGCTGCAGCAGCTGCCTCTTGAGACAAATACATGGTAGAGTGTGATTCGTATTAGGGTCTGATTTACTCATGGTTTTGTTCGGGTAATTCGATTGAGGGGAGGCTGCTGCATGTTTGGCCTCAATGTGACAGGTTGGTTGTGAACACACAGTAGTTCATACAGAAACATTATGTGAAAGCACAAGATATGATATATGAAAATAATTTACATCGAATGCTTGATTCAATCAAGTTCAAATGAGAAATGTTTCAGATAAATACAATGTATTACAAAGCATTTGAGTAGATTTTACATGGGCCAAGTCTAAGAATTCATCAGTACGGTTTGCATAACCACATAAGAAAATACCCCCAATCATCCATTTATTATATCAATAACGCAGACTCATATAATTCCTTTTAGCATCAAATGGTATGATCATTACGGTAAGTGAGTCTAAAGTCTGTCTGTATTATCTACCTATGCCGCACACAGAAAAATATGCTATGTTTCATAATAATAACAAAACGGCGTAATTGATATGGATTTTAAAGCACATGGGACCCTTAATCCAACGTCTCAGGACGCCTGTTACAAATACAGAGACTGCTGATTGGTCGACCACTCCCCCAAATTGACCACAAAATTCCATGTGGTTTGAAGAGATGCTATGAAAAATCACCACGTCGCTCGCAGGTGGCGTATTCACACAATTCCTCGTGTGGAGACACGAGTGATCCCTCTTAGCACAGTGATCGATAAACTCCTTGGCATTACATCAGATGCTTGTATAGAAATTGATCTGTTAACATACCACATTCATGAGCTGTCCATATCCGCTGTTTAACAATTGTGTGATTATAGCATGGCGTATAGGCGAGCGAAGCATTGGATGGCTGTCCATACATGGAAGGCACTGATTCAACAATACCATGCGGATGACAATAATGATAACAATAGAACAATGGCTTCTGTATAATTCCACCGAGATTGATGCGTCGCGATCTCGTGGCGTTTGGAATGTATGCGTCACGTAACAGGTCAACATAAACTGTCATCACTGTGTGTTGAGCTACTTTAGACAAGTGAACAAGCGAGAAGATTCGTGGAATTGTTGTAGGGAGAGACAGAGTAAATGAATTATATAAATTTATAAGGATAATTAAGGGAAACTAACGATAAGCGTATGCAATAGCTTGTGTAACAAAGAATTGTTGATGCTATTTGAATGTTTGAGTACATATATATATATATATATATATATATATATATATATATATATATATATATATATATATATATATATATATATATATATATATATATATATATATATATATATATATATATATCCGGCATCTATGTATGGGAAAATATAATTTGACCAAGCTCTTCCCCAAACAATCAAACAGACTCATTAATAATACTAGTCAAAGACTGACCCCGTATGGTAGCTATATTTCTTTTATATATATATTTTAACGCGATAGCCATTAGTAGAGGAATGGGGCATTTTAACGAAAAGTTAACCAAGAGTTATCTCTAATTGCACCGTGGCATATACATTCTTTCAAAGCATTCAGAAAAGCGCACATAGTCTGTTTCTCCAACGATATACCGGGGGCTCGCAGCGTGTCCGCCAATCCTGTAGCCCCCACTCCAGAGGAAGAGCTTGCAACCGAGAGGATTTTACCCGTCCCAATAGGTTTCACCGTAATGGAATCTTTCCTTCCAAATCTTTATCTTTAGAAAGTGATTGATGTTGAGACCAGTAGCCTTGCGTACAATTAATAGCATGCCAGTCTGGTGAGCATTTCCCTTGCGCCTTAAGAGGACTTTGTAGATAAGAGGCTCTTCCAAGCCCATAAATACATCAACGGCTACCAATTCATTATATCCTCCAGTGTTTCAGGCTGATATTGTGTGGACATTAGTGTGAATTATAACAACACAATTGTCTAACCAACGAATTATGTTAATCAGAAAGAGCTGTAATAAATGAGTCACTTTTTAACAGATACCATATACAAAGATAATGCTCATTCCTACATCACCGCTATCTCCAACATCCAGACTTATCATTGTTCTTTTGTCCGCTTATTTACTTGCCTGTCGGTCTTATTTTGCGCCCAGAAGCGCATATAGTGCATATACGGGCTGACAAATATATATATATGTGTATTATTTACCGCCATATCTCAACAAATCACTTAGAGTGACATTTTGTTGTTGGTTTGAAAGTTACATGTGTATGCATGTATGTGCATTTCAGGGATTTAAAACTACTGACTGATATCTAATAAACATTCACGATCCTGGTCCGTAGACACAATACGCCCTTACGGTCTTTCCTGGCTGGCTAACATCTTATAACATGCAGCTTGTAATTGCGCGCACCATTAGCATCTACTCTTGTGACCTTTTCTTTCTGTCCCTTAGGTATGCGGTAATCGCGTGGCTAATTACTAGAGCGTCAGCTAAAATGGCTAGGTAAGGGATGGTGCGGCGGTCGGGGGAAATGGAGTGCTCACAGGCATTAACTGTAAGTGACTAGGAACTATGAATATCAAGCCATTTTGGAAACAGAAGATGTCGCTATAGACGCTCGTATAAGTAAATATTACCTCAATGACAGCTGTGAATGCAGCACATTACGATACGTGTCAATGCCGTCATTACATTTCCAACAACACTCTAACCATGATATCGTTGTCTAGACGCCTTGTTTTTGTATGGCAGTTGTCATTCTTTGTCTGCGTTGGAAGATGTCGTTTTTACCAATCACTGCGACATTGTGTTACTGCTTTACTGCCCCATCTCAACGGATAACAACGCCACATATATTAATAAAAACAGATTTCGTGTCTGTATTTGTGTAAAGCTAAGAGATCTAATGTGTTCAAACAACCATGTGGGTCAATGAATATCAGTGGTTCAACGATTCGAAATGTCTGACTTATGTTTCGAAGCGTTTAGTTGTATAAACATAACTTGAATTAATACAGCCATGTTATAAGCATTGCAGACAGAGACATAGTTGATACTAGTGGCTATTTACGGGGCTCACTTTATAAGGGTCATCTGAAATTGGCCGTTCTCTCTATTATGTGGGGATCTATGCATCATCTGCCAATGCATAGGGACCGACGTGGTGTTAATGATTTCCAAAAGGAGAGGTTATTGGGGGCTTTTGTATAATTCAGGCGGGGATCACTTGCGATTCCTTGTTGCAAAAAGCCATTGTGATAGACTGGTGAAAAGTGCGCTCACAGTATACCATGATGTAGACTGTATCTGCGTTGAAAGCTGTTGTCATTATATCAACTTGTCCATTCTCCGGTCCATCGATTCCACTTCCACCATGTGACGTCCCCCACCCATGGACCTCGTGTTTGTTCGTTCCTATAAGGCGACACACAAACTTCAAACCATCTTCATAATTATGAGATCAAGAGGAAAATTGAGCAAATCAGTCTGTTCTTTTGTACAAATCTGGGTCTGAAGCAGACGGTAAATTACCGTTGTGAATAGTCAATCATTGCCAACGCTAATGATTGCTATTATGAAAATGGTTTTATGATATATATGATATTAGGTTTGACAACAATTTCTAGACGTCCTTAATCTCAGATAATCTGCCATGTCGGAAATGTCCCATGAACCTTCATGAATGCAAGCCAAAATACAGTACGTTCGTCCCAAACGTCAGTTTTGTCGCTTTCTACATCACCCACGTGTTTGGACCTAGATTTGTTGGTAGTGGTGTTATCCTAGGAAGCAGTAGATGTCACCGTGCATTTAGCTGAACTCCAAGCTTGTTGTCGTTCCGGGCTTAGGAAGGACCTGACTTTGCAATATTAGTTACATGTGGTTTTACCACCTACAACCGTCAATTGCCCCATCCTCCATGCGCGCAGATAGTATTACTCTTACTGTTCACTTAATGTATTGGAATTATAATTGCATTGCATATAGAACAGCGGTTATGTTGGCATATGTCGCAGTCGGAACAGAACAAAGCCATACTGCGCATCGGTTGCTAATTTAACTTTGTTTAGTAGAATAATGCATTTTATTTTGTGTGGAACTTCGCATAGCTGCCTTTATTATGGTCGTATTCAGACATGGACATCTGAGTCAAACGTTCAACACAAAGAAATGGTCGATGGATAGAACTGCACATAAAACATCCCTGTAATTCACACATTGTCTGCATACAGTCCGTTATATGTTTACCATCCCCCAAGTTGTCCACAGATATCGACTGTCTGACAGCGTGCTGACCTCCTGATTTATATATGATAAAGGCCTCTAATTAGATGTGGCAGATGCAAGACGAAACTAACAAGCACTGGGTGTTTGTGGTTCCGTCGTGTGCAAGGCGAGATTTCGCTAACTACTAAAGTCCAGCAGCAGTTCCTTCTAAATAATGACGCACTCAGATGATAAATTTCACTTCGGGTCAGCTTGTGTCTGCCACTTCCACAAGTTCTTTTGATAGCAGCCATCTGCTTGTAATTCGCATTATATGTGAACAATTTTAGGCACAAAATTGCAGTCGTAACTAGGCAACACTGTTTGACGTATGCGGGGTATATTGTCATCATATTGAATGACTTGTTCGAGTCTACACAGGATAACTCGTTTGTTCACAATATCGTAAGGGTGGAGAGTATCGAGCTAGAAAACAAATCACACAGTTTCATTAATTCTCTCTACCTTATTGGCGTAGTAATAACTTATGTATATACTGCAATAAATCACAAGTCTATACATGGTTGATACCATACCAAAATTAACGGAATGTCCAACCCGCGCCCCAATTGGATATATGAGGCGAATGCTGATATAAGTAATGCTACTAAAGCAAGGTTGTCAAGGTTCATTACATTTCATTCTTAGCATTAAAGATGTTATATAATACGACGAGTGATGAGAATAATGTGCTGCGTAGATATATTTTCTTGAACAGAGCAATCTACAAAACCCTGAACGTTTGCAGGCTTGAAAGTTGTGCAACCTCACAAGCATATATTAATCTTGCTTAATACACTTTTGCGGCGTAGTTTTGAATTGTGAGATACAGCAAAGTATCTCAGTGGAAACTCTAATAGACGGTGCATGAATAACCATCATTGGATTCTATTCATCGTTAATTCTAGCAAATATCGCTTGACAACCAATGATCCATGCACTGCTATTGGAAGCACCATTTGACGCAGGAATCTCATTGAACGATGAACCGATGAGGCCTCAAATTGTATTATTTTATGGTAGTATCATAGTTGCGTCACTACAATTAGATGTATGAGACACGAGGGGTGGGAAGGGGTGTGTATATGTACGACGATGACAAGCGTGTGGAGCGTGTGAATGGTGCATTAGTAATATTATGACTGATAGCTGCTTGGAGATCAGTAGTTGTATACATATATGCCCCATCGTCAAGTAAGCAATCCACGCAATGTGATCACACTATTTAGTTCGCCAAATACTCACAAATTCTTATAAGAATATGACTTGAGTTGTTGACAAAGCTTACATTGTTTATGTGGGTGAAATGACGCAAATTTGTTGGCAACGTATCCAATCATAACGTAAATTTATCCGTTCACTTAGTCGGCACATTCTTCAAAATATTCATATAGGTTGACTCATATACCTGTCCCTATGTTCATTAATAATGAAAATTACACCTAGAATGACCTATGTTGTCGCGTAGCACGTATCCAAAGTGACACAGCATAAAGCAATATTATGTTTACAAACATAAGAAGCCATACGTTATGATTATTAGGGCGCCATTGTGACTAGCTGTGCAGGATTGAGATAACACATTAACGCAGTCTGTGACAGCGAAACATAAAAAGTGCCCTATCATTCATATGATATGCGTATGCAATGGCTCTAACGCTTGCGTGTTCGTATAACTGAGTAGTGATCAGTTAACAAATGGTATCAACCAAATAATGAATTAGGAGCTCAGCAAAGAAATGTGCGAACGGTTTATGTATTTTTCAAATTTGCTGTGAAATTTATTTCTATTAATTGGAATTTACTTCTCATTCGATTAAAACTCGTTCAAGGCATTTAACCCTGGGCACTTATTTGTGTTGCAGTATTATCGTCATTGGTGTGATTTTCCTTAACTGGTTGATTTAAAACTGCATATCACAGCATTGTCAAAGCTGCAGTTACCGTAGGCTTATTCTATGCTCCCATATTGAATTCATTTCAATCATGAGCAATGATGCTATTATCCACCCCAATGCAAACAGAACTATATCGTGCAACTTTTGCCAACATGTTATTACTGAAGAGGCATACCTGAAAATGTCACAAAATCGCAAGCATCATCACAGTGACATATTCATTGTGTCTCGTGAGTACAACTCAGGGTAAAGAGGAATTGAAATAGCCACCACTGCGTTCGTCGCTTGATCAAGATAAATATAGCATTTATTCTTCATGGCAGGATGGAATGAAACTCATCATGCTCGATGACTTCCTGCATCGATTAGGGGCCGAAATACTGTATCACATATTTCGCAAATTCCCAGCGAATGTGATTTACTCTCAGAAAAAATAGATGCAAGTTTATAATATGGATAACCACTACAGACTGCTGGGAACAGAATGCAACTCGTGAATCCGGCCTAAGGGGCAGGGATGTGCTTTCTGTTGCCAACAATCATCAACATTCGCTCGAAACCTTAAAAATGATAGTCACATATAAGCTCATAGGCATGTAATTGTTATTAGAGAATCATCAAATGTTAACACCCGGTGATATGCAAAATAGCTGATATTAAGGATCTCCATCTATCATATTCTTATCCCTAAGTTGTCTGTGTAATTATTGGCTGTTTTTAAGCTATTTTTATGTTGTATCCCAAATCAAGGGATAATATGAATGATGAACTACACCGGTTAGTTAATGATGTATATCGATGTATTCTTCTAACTGCTTAGGATTTTATTAATATTGAGGATGAAAATCGATTGAAATGGAGTATGGTTACTATCGTCAGCTCATTAATGACATTAGACATTAGACTTTCCTTTTGACCAAGAACAATTTCTATGGTTAAATTGATTGAGTTTGATAGGATCATCTTGACAACTGTGTGGCATCTAAATAACTCTCATCAAGAACATTGTTGTATCTTTTGTTGGATTGAAATCATGTTATTCATTTCCCCTCTCTCCGGTTTTTTCCGTCTTAAGCCATGAATTTTTGGATCACCCACAAAGTAACTGTTGAGCATAATCTTCCACACACAGTGAATCGTTTGCTTTATTGCCTAGTCATAGCACATCTGTCTAGTCTAATAAAACGAGTCGATGCTGTCATGTAGGCAAAGGCCATTAAGTCTGTTTGCATAATTTGTGCCGATTAATCCTGAAATGTAGATTCATACAAACTCGTTTTCATCGCACGATATGCTTTTATGAGGAAATAATTTTTGGGTGCTCAGTTAGCTGCAAGGGAATACACACATAGTCATATCAAATACGAACAAAATTATTTGCTGTACTTCGCCCTAAATAAAAACTGCATAACGATCAGAAGTGGTCGGGGGGAGGGGAGGGGGTAACGGTGAAGATAAATATCAGACAGTTATGTGGCAAGCTTTGTTTTCTCTGAACTGTTAATGACGCGGTTAATGCTTTGAATTTAATGGTAACGTTGTCAGCCAGACAAACATGCAATGGATTTCCTGTCTAATTTCGAGAGCAGGGTGTGTGCACCTCTTTCTTGGCATCGCCCCTTTCCTACGGTAAATATGAAAAACCATTTTGACGCACATTTCATGTTTGTACGTCGTCATAACAAGCCTACATATTGCCAAAAACCATTGTTAGCTACCTGAATTGATGAGGGACGTGTTATTTGATTGCATCAATATATATGCCTTAAAGAGCCTATACAATTATTACCGGTAAAAATGATAATGATGCCGGACTCCATCCCCAGCCAATGCAAGCAGCGAGAATAAGTGGTGCATAAATATATATTTAAAATTCCGTTCCTTTTGAAAGCATCAGCAGAATAAGTTAAACTAAGCTTATCTTCTAATAAAGTAATTCAACATGGTATCCAAAATCCCTTAGATGTTACTTTGTCCATAATTTTGTTCTGATTATCAGGCTGTGGTGACATTGTGGTTTGACTTGCCTCTCCGGGAAAATGAAAATGACTGTGGCCCTGCTCTGGTGATTCTTGGATGCTGGATATCCATATAGTCTTTTGTGAATTGCATATTTACAATACAGGCTATGTAGAAGATCTTTTGGCAATCAACATATGCAAGGCCAGTGATATAAATGATATGAAGAGATGGAAGCACTGGAGATCTGAACTCCACGTCATGCTTTCTACGTTCGACTTACATTCGCCATATCTAGATAGTGACCTTTATCAGATACAAATCTGTACAATGTGCGAGCTCGCGAGGAACTTTCGATAAATCTGCATTCTTTTCATCTCAGCGCCGTAAAAATATGAAAACCAATGAGGAGCGGAGGTTCTCACATAGTGAACACATGGGACAATTGATAACTGTGAGCATCTTTTGGGAATGGAAGCATTTTATGGACTGTATGCAGACCGTGTGTATATTTGAGGGTTGTTTTATGTGCAGCTCTGCCACGCAAAGTACATTTCTTTGTGTACTGTAATTGCATTTTCCTTAAACATACACTGAATGGCACAGTTGTTATCAGAGAGCATTACAATTAAGATGTCTTTGGTCATCCACCAGACATGGATCAGTTCAGAATGTAATATAGTATCTGCCAACATCATCAGTGATATTGGCAATATCATCGCATTAACGCTCACGCATTCGAGTATATGGCAGAAATAGGACGATGCCAGAGACACGGTGAGGTTCTATGTAATCAATCACACTTGGAACTACACTGCACATTGAACCCTGCAATTGTTGTTTCTATCCTAGATATAAAATGCAACCACTGATATAAAGATTGACTTGAGGGGAAACAACTTGCTGGAGGTTGACGATAGTCACTGGATGTGATCTAGACACTTACACTGGTAACTGAAGTATCGTGCAATGTACATCACTGTGCGATTGAATATTTCTGTCAGCTAATAATGAAGTAATAATTAGCTTATTGTGGTGGATAACACGACAGTCGAAATCTGAAAGAGAAAAACAGAAACAGAGAAACATATTGATGAACACTCGTGTCTACGTGAATAAACGATCTCCCCAAAGCTCTGCATTATAATTCATTATAATTATTTTTTCGGTGTTGTCACAGTGAATGACTAAATATACGACCAAATTGCAACCTCCTTGCGAACATATACGGCAGGTGTCAGTTTCTTACTCACGCATCATTACTATTTTGTAGTCCTATATAGAAGAGAAGAAGCTGTAGCCATTGTCATACATATCATACAAAACTGGTTGCCACTATCCCCACATTCGGTGCTCTTCCAGCCAGAAGGCTCACTCACAAACATATTACGCCACTAATGGGAAATATCAATGCGAAAACCCGTCCTCTCATAACCTTAGACACACACACACACCATACGCAGATGGTGACCGTGAAATGCTTTTACCCGCCACTTACACGTCACATATCATAACACGAAGCCAACATAACACAAAGCGTATAACTTCTCTTTTCTCAAAGTACTATGTGCAGATCTGGACATTGAAGGCTTATCAAATCTCCTGTATACGAAGAGGGCATTAGTTTATAAAGCGTCTGGTTAAGAGTCTGGTTAATTTAGATCAAAGAAAGTGGGACTATGCTTCATTTAATGTCTAACCCTCTACGAGATATATTATATGATACTTTGATCAGGCATCAAGTGAATAGACCTAATGCATATGCAAAATGATAAATTATGACGATGAGCATATCAGATTAGCCGACTGTTTACAGTTGTTGTAACCAGCCTCTCAGAAATTAACTGTCCGTTCTTCCACAGCGTAAACAGTAACATTGCTTAGCTGATTTCTTTATGATAATCGCTGCAATCATAAGCGAATTCGTTCCATCATAAAGGCAACATTTAAAACAGCAGTATATTTACGGCTATATGCCTGCCACGTTTCGCCCTCACCCCTAATATAACTATTTTTCTTGTACCATCATATCGATAAAGATGTGCCCTCTCGCAACTCTGGGATGGTCATTAATTGCAGGGTCATCTACATACAACAATTAGTCGATAGTGTCATCACATTACGTCCACATTCTTTACTTTATCATTTCAAATGATTAATCGTGTAACAAAATACTGCAATTATAATCCGAGTGTCCAATCATTGATAAAAAAGAATATTTACGCTTAGTAAAATCCTTTCAAGAGGAATTAAAATCAATCAGACACAGTCCTGGGAAATGAGGCTGCATAGGGAGAGACTCCACATTAACGTCATGCTTACGAGTAAGAAATATTCAGTGGATCATGTTAAAATAAAGTGTCGAGCACGTGTCTTTCCGTCATTGTTTTCATACGTTGGACTCGAATTAAAATCAATCAGACACAGTCCTGGGAAATGAGGCTGCATAGGGAGAGACTCCACATTAACGTCATGCTTACGAGTAAGAAATATTCAGTGGATCATGTTAAAATAAAGTGTCGAGCACGTGTCTTTCCGTCATTGTTTTCATACGTTGGACTCGCTTTTCATCAGTAGTAGATATCGATGCATACAATAACCCGTTCTGATCAGCACCTCAGAACAGGTCTATATTGCATACCTCTTTATTCTGATATCTGACAAAGACAATACAACCATGTCATTAAGGTAATTCTTTAATAAATGACATGCCTTCAAGCGGTTCTGCAGACTTTACATTAGATTTGCATTCCGCCAATCTTTGCCATTAACAAGGCAGTGTCTTGCGCCATAGTCAACATTAGTTGATAAATGTATACTACAGTATTAATGTTCACAAACTGGCCAGTGACAACATTGTTTTCCCATAAGCATATTTCAAACACACCACAATACAAATTAGGAAGACAAGTTAACTGACGAATGCAAACCTGGCTTGCATTCAAGAAAATTAAGTCTATAAATCTTCGCCGACACGGCTGATTATCTGTCATCTCGGACGTCTTATAATTGCTATCAGAAAACCTTATCCGTCACAGTTATCAACGGTATAGGCATCGATTGACTATTCAAAACGGTAATTCGACGACTAATGAAGATGGTTTGAAGTCTGTGTGTCGCCTAATACGAATGAACAAATATTGGATCGATGGTACATGGTGGAAGTGGAGAATGGAATAGCTGATAATAGGACAACAGTTTGGTGTAAATCGATTAATTTTCAACGCAGATTGATAAAGTCTACATCGTGATATGTTGTAATCGCAAATTTCTCTAGCCTGTCTGATTGCCCTTTTGATCAAAGAATCGCAAGTGAGCCATCGCCTGAATACTACAAAAGCCTTAAAAAAACACTCCTTTTGGCAATTATTTAACTCCACGTCCGCTCCTATGCATTGGAATATGATCTCTTGATAACGGCACAATTGAGAAGATTTTCTCTATTACCTGCAATAATGATAACCCAACTAAAGTGACTCGAGTAAACACCAATAGTATCATATGTATGTTTTCGTCTGTAAGATCTAGGGATGATGTTTTAATTCATATTATGTATATGCTATCAACGCATCAAAACATACGGCAGAATATTCATTGACCTTGTTTAACCACTGATATTCATTAACATATATAGTTGTTTGAACATATTGGATCCCTTAGGAGAACAAAAATACAGCCGCAAAATCTGTCTTTATCATTATATGTGGGGTTGTAATCCGTTGAGATGGGGCAGTAATAAAGAACGTGAAGCAGTAACACGATGTCGCATGTAGAAATGACATTTTCCCACGCAGACGAATATTAATAACTGTCATACAAACACAAGGTGTCTAGACAAAGATATTATGCAGTGTTAGAAATGTAATGGCGGCATTGACATATATCTTCGAAGGCTGAAATACCGCACTTAGTCATATATACTCCACCAAGCGTCTATAGCGACATCTTCTGATTCCAAAATGGCTTGACATACATAGTTCCTAATCATATACAGAAATGTCGTTGGGTAAAACTATATACTGCAGCAATGTTTTGTGGTTAATGCCTGTGAGCACTCCATTTCACCCGACCGCTGCAGCATCCCATACTTAAATAAAATAGCCACACAATTACAGCAAAGCATCGGAAAAGGAACGAAAAGTATAAATCAGTAATGGCGATGCTACGCGCATTATGGGATGATAAGCCAGCCAGGAAGGGCCAAAGGTGTGTATTGTGCATGCAAATCCTGACCGCGGATGCTAATTGGATAGTTCCCAGTAGTTGAGATGAGGTGAGTCAGTCGTTTGAGAATATTGACTATCACACACAAGCGTGCGTTCACATGTAGCTTTCACACACCAGCAACAACATGTAACTCTAAGGGATTTGCTGAGATATGGTGGTTCATATCAATATACATTGATCAGCCTGTTCACGCATTTTGTGCGTATGTGCTCTAATGATAACCATAGGAAGTAATGGGACAACAAGACCACGAGGAGTTAAAAATGGGGGACGGGTCTCGGGTAGGAATGGGCAGTATCTAAGTAGATAGCACCTGTAGAGAAAAGGCTCAATGATTAAGCTTTTTTGTCACCTGGTGTGCATGAAAGCCACTTACAGTATTAATTAACGTAAGACAATTGTGTTGTTATTATTTACACAAAGTTTACAAAGCATCACAGCCTGAAACACCAGATGACATAATGACTTGGTGGCCCTTAATGTGTTTCTGGTCTTTGAAGAGCACCTTATCTACAAAGTCCTCCTAAGTCGCAAACGAAATGCTAACCAGACTGGCATGCTATTAATTGTACGCAAGGCTACTGGTCTTAACATCAACCACTTTCTGTATTATCAAGATTTGTGTGTAAAGATTCCATTAAGGAGGAGGTTACATGTTGACGCTTCGGTGAAGCTTGTGGGAGGGGGTAACATACTCTCGGCGGTGACCTACTCATTCAGTGTGCGTAAAACGATTGGCTGAGGGGCTGTTAACCCTCACAGTAGCCCCACGTCAGGTTTATTTGTTGGATGCATAGACTATGTGCATAGTGCACCTTTTGGTATTATATATTCAATGATAGCCATTGCCTGTTGCTGGATAAGTACAGTGGTAAGGGGTCCTGATTCACAATTGCGACCTTGAAAGGATTCTACTTGTTTGCTGAGGCAACAAAGGTTGCGGTAACCGTGTAAAACCCCGTCAAGTACGAATCGGTATTGTTCATCCAAATTACAGGTTGGTTTATAACAATATACTCTATTCGCCGAATTTATACTTGAATTTGTTGCTTTGTTTGTTGTTTCAAACTTAATTTTGTTGTGTTCCTAAAGAATAGATGCCACGGTACGATTCACGATTGGTAATCTCTTCGTTGCAATGAGAACAGTCCCGAGCGCCGATAATTGAACCAGTGTTAAACTGTGTACAGTCATAATGGCTCGTCACAGTATAAACCACATTGTATTCAGAGAGCACCTGACCTTGTATAACACAAATCGTAACAGCAATGATATGTCCATCCAACGCAAAGCATTGGTTTGCGCACTACAAAGCGCCGAAACATAAACATCACATCACACTTGGTCAATTAATATACACCGAGTAAATTGGCAAACAATGTCGAAAAACCTTTGAAGCTCTACATTATCCACTCACATTTTTCACTGTTTTTTTTATACGCCAAAACTTCAGCCAGAGTGATGATGAAGTGATATACCAGTGATTGTAGCACTTCGCCTAACGAGCATAGGAGGCGAAATGCGCCCTTTCTAAGCGTTTACCACCCCTTTACACGCTGCACTGAATCAAAACATGCAGCAGCATCCCTTCAATCTAATAACCCTCACCAAACCAACAGTAAAACAGACCCTATGATGAACCCCATTTGGCCCAACTATGTGTATATGACACGAGGCATCTGCCACCATCATGATGTAATGGAATGCCTTAATGCACATACTGTCTGTGCTAAAACAAATGACAAAACTAGCGTCGTAATTGTGATGACGTTAAGCTGCATCAGTAGCCCTACCCACTCGCACACACTAGTACGTACTAAGTAAGCTTCATCTACTTCAATACTGCTCATGGTGGAAGTTACTAATGGTGTTCGTTAGCGTAAGGTTGGTGTGGCTGCAAGACGATTGTTAGTTAGCAATGCAGGTTACATTAATGCATTTTGCAGCGCGGTGATAACTTTCCGGTTTCCTTTCATGCAAATCATCAGTTCTTAGCATAACTCATTCAAGACCGTTTTGAATCTCGCCTTTTCCCGTTAACCAGACCTACAAACTGATATCGTTAAAAAAGCAACTGCAGCCTTATAATGGGTTGTGATACAATTAATGTACTGCAATGTTAACCAATTATAGGTGTCCTGCCATTATTATTCCTCTTGCCATGTCAACAACAAATTGTCACGAAATGTAGCACATAAAGAATCCAGTATATCGGAGAGGAAAGGAAGATATTTGGATTAGATAACGACTGTGTGATGCTGCAGGATACAAAATCATTGATTAGCAAGTTTGTGGTATTGTCAGCAATTCAATCCGTTTCGATGTGCAATAGCACCTTGGTTGCTAACAAATATGCCACACCGCGTTATCCACTTCGACGTTGTCCGAATGACGAGGAGAAATTAACTTTATCCCAGCGCAGTTTGGTTCTGATGCACCCTAACAAGCGTCAAGTGATTGTTCACCTATATCGTTATCTTCAAGCCATTTGCACACACAAAACACAGCGAGAGATCGATTATATGGTATTCCACATTCTTCTTACATTTTACGGTACATGTGATATGATCGACGACTCTCCATGGGAGACTACACAACATAACGTCCTACGCTAACATAACATCTTTGCAATATGTAACGTATCGCGTGTGATTTGATCCGGCCTATGACCAAGCGATTACAAGCAGCGCTCGTCAAACATGAACAACATGATTGACCAACATTGATTTTCGACAAAGAAAACCACTCGTCGATCACACCACCTATTCAGTGAGACACAACTTGCTGAACATTTGCGGACTTGCCAAGCTGCGATGGAAACGCGTGGAGGCACAGGGGTGCAGGATCTGGAAGACATGTCTGACTAAGTTATAAAATTTCCATGACCTTCATCAGCTAGCTGTAGATTCGTGAGGAATTTACACAAACGAGGCGATCGAATCGAGTAATAACGGACCTAATTTAGGAAAAACAATCCTTCGTTTCTCTGATATCCTGCGTTTGATTATAACATCTTGTAGACATGAGTTGTATTTGGTCAGTTATTTCGATTGCTACGTCACATTTTCTGCAAATTTCTAGGCCACGCTAGTGTACAAAGACAAATAGTACTATTTGTAAGTCCAAATCTACCACAATACTGATGGGAATCTACCGAAATGCTGAAAACTAAACGCCTTATAACGCCCGACAGGTTATCGAGTGACATTCTGCATATTTGTACCGCTTAACATCATCGACATAGAGTTCTTGGTGAAATTATTGGACGTTTTAATATTGTTAAGTTGAGTATTTGGCTTGGTGCACACATGTAATGTTTATTCTTTTGATGATGATTTCCTCATTAAAAACTCTCATCTATGCTTTATGAAACCATATAATCGACGCCTGTTTACTGACATTTGCCATGTATTTTGACAAACTGTCACTGATATTGTTGGCGACAGATACCTACCTCTATTTCAGTGTATGGAATATGTTATGGCATAAACAAACGATTTTTATCAGTAAGGAATGTTCCTAACATGAATCAAGAATGACTATCATCATTATCATCTAACATTGAGCATATACAAATACAGCCACGGAGGTCGAGTAAAATTAAATAGTAATTGTGCATCTATAATGTAAGAACTGAACAGATGATATAATGATCCAACTATTTAATTGTACTGTGCGAAGGACTTCAAAAACCGATAAAGACACATTAAAGTACATTGTATTTACTGTATCGTTGTATGCTCTATGCAAAATTTTCGGTGCTTTGTTAAAACAAAGATGTGAATGAAAGAAGTTTAGTACATCCTTTGATATTCAATTTACTACAGCCAAGATATGCCAAGTTATTGTTTTGGCACTTAATAACTGGCTATGAGGCCATCAAGTACAAATTGGAAATAAGGGGATATTGGTAAATGCTACGTGCAGTTTGAAACTACATGTTTTATTCGATTTGCCAGCCTGAAACAACCAATGGTTGGTTTTCCAGTCGCGACTATCAGCAGAACAAGGGATGTACATTTAATCATCAACCAGAACTGGATCAGTTTAGAATGCTCCATTTACATTCAGTGTTGTTATCGCCCTATGTGAAGGAGAAAATAGGGCGATGCCGCTGATAACCCCTTCCATATTATCAATCAAACTTGGCATAGCTACACGGTACACGGTACACGGCCCAAGGCAGCTGCACATATTCTCTATGCATCCGGAAAAGGAAAAATAAGACTTAAGACGCCATGGCAACGGCCTTCCCGGCAATAGCCTCTGGCACACACGCGAGGCTGGGGTCAGGATTGCACTTCAAACTGCACTCCAAGATAGTTTGCACGCACATGAAAACAGCCTCCTCTGCAAAGAATCTTCTCACTAATCATCTAGTCACGGATATTTTTGGTGATGTTTAATTTGTGGATATTTAAGTAGCTTTTACGTATCAGTGAACAGATTCAAATAGATTGAAGTGAAGTAGATAACTCGTTGAAGATAGCTACACTATGTGTTCTATGCATATATATTGGTGACTGACGCATCTATCAATACACCTCACCGCCAGATCCCATAAATAATGCTCTCCGCTTTTCACCCAGTATAGTGAAATAATAATTAGCTCATTACGGAGGAAAACATGTCTTAATACAGTCTGCAAACACTCACGGGAGAATATTAAAAGAGAAATATATCATTGGCACATTCGTGTCTACGTGCATCAGACAGTTTCCTCAACGCTCTGCACTAAACTGCACCTCCAACACTCTTGGTAGTCAATGATATTGCCATGCTATACGCATCGTAAATTAAGCTCAGAATTTGCTGCTGTAATATCAATTTCAACATTAAAGGCAAGACAGTTATCTTTCTTGATACATTTGGGGCATAACTCAGGTAGGGTCTTTTTCTCATTAAAAACATCACGATGTCTGTGGTTACACTGCCAAGCACATTTATTTATCATAATATGGAACTGAGCTTTGCAGGTTGTGATACACAGAGCAATTGTTTTGGCGGTTTATGTCACATAGCCTAGCTAAAGATATGAACAAAAAGTAACTTTCTGGAGAACATTTACCACACGTGTCGATGTCTTACTCACACTTATCAAGCCAGTCTGAAATTGCTTTCAACTGCAATTCTACTCATG
The DNA here is from genome assembly GCA_034190875.2 of Urechis unicinctus. Taxonomy (NCBI): domain Eukaryota; kingdom Metazoa; phylum Annelida; class Polychaeta; order Xenopneusta; family Urechidae; genus Urechis; species Urechis unicinctus. Next base: position 18,634,508 of record CM067346.1, read on the forward strand.
ACTAGGGTAACAAAGGTATTTCGTTGCTTTTATCCATAGGATATAAGTGACGAAACGAGGAATTCCCCGAGCGCCCCTATTGGCGTTTGCTGTCTGGCTTGAAGTCTAATTTACGATATTATTCCAAAACTGCTGAAAAAGTGGTATCCAAATTCATAGCAAGTGATTGATATATGCAGCTGAACGGCTATAAAAACTTTGCAGTTGTTCAAGTGCGGCGCCGCATTTTACGATGGTTGTGTGGTAATTGTGTAGGAGGTTGAAAGGAAAAAAATAATACATATATTTTTTGGCAACATGTAACCATAGAGCTCGTCAGTGTCTGATAATTTATGCACTCATTGCATTTGACAGATATCCTCCCTCAATGTAACTTAAGTGATAGGAAAATCCTGAGGTCGATATGTGTCGAAGGAAAACCAAGGTAATTACTCTTCGAAATACAGCGCAATTGACATCTCGCAGAAGAGTATAGGTGCATTGTTGGTTGACAAGCACGTATATCTGAGAGCAGGGTCCATAACTTATAGACTTTGATGGAGACTTTTGTTGTACAGACCATACACTGTGTAGGTGATTGTCACTTGGTACTCCAATATCCGGGTATTGTGCGTGCAATCAATGACATCAAACCACACAATCAACAACAATTCCCGTGCATCTTCCCTACTCCTTTCAAAACCACTCAAGCCAAACAAACAAACACTCCCTTGACGCATGCAGAAATAATAATATCGGCCATATTGTGTACAGCATTAAGTCAAGTGTACCCATTTAGGGGCTTTATCAGGTAATGATTGTGCGCGTGCTCATTATTGCAGAGCTCCGGCTGAGGTACACCTACATATGCGCTAGCGGCTGCATTTCATCGGTTACTTTAGTGGAAAAAGTAGAATTTATGAATTTACGATGGGGTCTACAAGAGGTGTAATGCTTAATAAGAAGGACGAGCGGTGACGACATTCGAAGCAGGTGCAGAGCAGCTATTGATAAAGAACTTCCCAAGCAATTATGTTGGAGCACTATGTTGCAAATCCCGATGCGACTTACGCGTACATATGGTTTTTACTATAATTAGAAGGATGCAACATGTTAACGTGAATCGTTATCATTTATTGGCTCAAGTTCGCGAATGCTTTGATTCTTTATAGGATTCCTGACCAATCAAGGAAACATATGTAATAATGGGGCAGCGTATAAATGTTTTAGTTCCAAACACTTCAAAAATATATATTATTGGTGCTTTTAACAATTAATCGGTATTATCTATTACGGCGACGAAACTAATGCAGAAAGAAAATAATCATCGAAGTGCAGTCGTAGTTTTGAACAGCCAAATAATATGGCCGCGATAGTGATAAACAGTACGCATGACTTTGTGGCAACATCGCCGAATAGCCCTGCAGACATTGCTTGGGTCATTAAATCATTTTTACGGAGAAGACGCGCGAGTACCTTGCTGTGGTGCTGCATTGTCACATCATTGCGCGTAGCTATTGATCGATTTCTCTGTGTTGTGCAGCGCTTACAGAAATATAGCTGTTACCCACAACTCGAATTAACTTTTAAGAGTTTGTGTGATACTATGTAATTCACTAAAGCTCCATTTGCAGCTTTTCATTCAGTAATGAATGATCTGAATGCTTAATGAACCTCAATCGAATGCAGTCACAGTTCAAAATCGTTTAATCAAGCTGATGCATTATCAATGGCTGCTGTTATGTCATACCATGTCCGTGTTACGACGCACATATTATCTGATAAGTGAGCAGTTGGATTGGTAAGGAGAGTTTTCACTTCTTCATAACTTCCAAATGATTTGTCACTCGCAAAACGGACACCACAGAAATATGTCGTTGCATATTTTAATATAAAATAATACAATTACTCAGCCTCCATACATTGCACTTCTGGTTGAATAAAATGCTCCCCGCTGTCTTTTGTCACAAGCAAGCATAGTGCCGACTGGTGTGCAATAACTCCGCAGTAATAGAAAGTGTCTACTGTGCGGAGAAAGGCGAATGCCTGTGGCTAATGTGACCAATATAAGTTGGAAACTATAACAATACAACGGTGACTGAGTACGCATTGGTGTGCGCCAACGTAGGTAAGAGGATGCTGTGTGGTAAAACGACGAGAAGAAGCGTGGCTACAAGGCTGTTTATTGTGTAGTTGACTACCAAAGCAATGGTGTACGGCGCTAATGCTCCAGATGTGGCACGCTACAACTTACTCGAATGCTTGTGATCTATACGACTTTTCTTCAATGCGTGTGATCGATCTTAACTAGTACCTACTGTACGCAGAAGCATAGTTTGGCCTTTGGTTCTTAGCTACTGCGGTAAATATTGCTGGGCAGTATTAGTTTATCCTCGTTATGCATGCAAACATACAAAGCAATTGTATTGATATATTTATTTTGACATTTCAACGCAGAGGAATCTGATATTAGTCGTAGTCTAAGACGAGGGTAAACAACACACTCATCAATGTATAATGCTATGACATGCGCACGTCTGGTTATGTGTGTGTTCGTCCGCAAATATGTGTATGTGCGTGTGTGGGTGTATGTGTTTCCATATTTGTTGCGTGCGTGTGTGTCAGTGTGTTTGTCGGTGTGTATGTGTCGGTATGTACCCGCGTATGTGTCCGTGTGTGCATCAGTGTGTGTCTGCGAGTGTTTCCGTTCGTGTATCCGTGTGTGTCCGCATGTGTTCGGATGTGACTACGTAAGTGTTTCCGTGTGTGTATCCGTGTGTATTCAAGTCTACCCGAGTTTGTCCGTGTGTATGTGTGCGTATCTGCGTGTGTGCGTATCTGCGTGTAATGTGGAAACCATTGATGTTAATATGGAACAATGCAATACTCTTGACCATGGACCATATCTTCCATCTTATGTATTCGTCGTATCAGTTAATACTGGTCCATTCTCTTCCGCTATAACTCTATGACACATTTGTAGCTCTAGTTCGAAGAGTTCTTACAACAAATATGATGCACATTTGTGCAATTAACCTGTCCTATAATTCATATTTGTAGTTATATTTTTCTTTGTTCAGGCTGTGCTACTCTAGATACGCGCCACCCAAGCGTCAATTACCTGTACATTAAAACACCCACCGCTGTTGATCCACAATATATGTCAATACACACAAGCGCGCAAACTCTTACACGCACATGGATGTTTATTCACGATGCATCTGGCTAAGGAAGATGGCACGCTTCTGGCACCCCCATTAGTTACATTGTTGTTTACCAGTCCGGCCATATCATAGGTAGCGATAACATGGTGATAAGAGAAAGCACGATTCAACAAAGGCCTAAGGGAGCATGTTCACCAAAGCTTGTAGTGATACGAATCATCTCTTCCATTGCTTAATATTTATTAAAACAGTGACATTATTCTTGATGAATCCATTTCAAGCGTTTTATCAGCCGCAATTATCGCGCTAATTCTGACTAAAATAAAGGCCTTGAGTGACACATCAAGCATATACTATGTTGTGTTTGTGGCCAATCTACTTGATATATATTAAAGTATATTGCATGACCACATTACTTTGTTTCAAAGCATGTTGATATCACCAGCGACGGATCTTGCAGCATCTTACTAATTATGACCGGACGTCCTGTCATATACTATGCGGGATGGTTATCACAGAATAAACGATGTGGAAGCATATCAGAGATTCAGCGAACTATTTTTGATGAGCTGCTCAGCAGACAAACTTAGGCAAATGGAACGGGTTCATGGTCCTTAGTTTATTTTGCATCCGTTAAATTCTCAAACTCGGCATTGTGTGTCCCTTATGCCAGACAGGGCAGATTAAGATTTGCCAATTTGTTAGTTTCCTATTGAAACATTGCTATTTGGTATAAACATGTGTTGCCTGGGTTCATCGATTAATATATGCATTACGAAACTTCAGCGCAGTGTGTCATGCTCAACCAATAGAGGTGCCACGTCGTCTTTTGTGCTAATGGTCCATTGATCACATGACCTCGTAAACCCTTGTTATTGACCTTCCATAACCATGCACCGTGTTCTACAAATACAATATATATATATATATACCACCAATGGGTTTGCCCTTTTTTTACGCTGTTTATATATAGCGAGTATCGCAGAAACACTGTATGACGTCATGACGATGTCGGGTATACTGCAATGCACGATATAGTACATTTTCTACTCCTAGGCAATACGATGATTAATGGTGTCTGCGAGGGTTTGTTATTCAATATATTATTATCTTAGCACCCATGATGAATAAGCCTCAGACATTAAATTGGTTTCCATAAGTATTCATTATTAATCCTATTGCAGCCAACGAGATTTTCACAGAATGGTTGCTTTAGGTCAATGAGCATTCTCAAGGGTTATTTGTTCTCCCACACATTGTAGAAATGCATCTAGAATAATTTAAGCTTTTCTATTTTACCCAGAGATCTCGTGCTCAACACCTCCAGGCCATTCTTTCTCATCGGCAAGACATTATCCACGGATAATTGGATTCACAAGCGTACTGCATTAATGAAAGTCTGTATATAAGTCCAATATGATATTGGATATCACACAAGCATTGTCTTCTGTGTATCGCAGAAGGGCCCTATGCAGACTTTTTAGATATCTGTAGAGGTCTGCATTAATTGTTAACCAAGCTTGTAAATTGTCAACTACAAACCAATGTCTCATAAACTTGGGTAACTCTATTTATTCCCCTGGCTGTGCACATCTTCCGTCACTATCGCTCAAGACTCACGCAATAATGATTACGCTCAAGCATGGATGTATTATCTGTCGAAGGCAAACCTGCAAGTCAGCCATAGTGGTCAAACATGCTTTCGCCCAACAATATTAATTTCCGGTACATATCTGCGTGTGAAGAAGAGCTACAAATGATTATTTTGATGATGATTAATAATGTATGAGGCACGAGAGTATGTGGCGTTGGCTACATGTAGGATAAAACAGTCATTAACGCAACAGAAGTGTCCGTATATTTTGTGGTTTGATGTAAATCACTTGATATATATATATATATATATATATATATATATATATATATATATATATATATATATATATATATATATATATATCATGATATATATATATATATGTATATATATATGTATGTATATATAGGGGGAGATATATATCATATAGATATAGATATATAGATTCCTATATATATACTATATATATATATATATATCTCTCTAATCTTAGATATAGAGATATAGGAGAGATATATATCTGTATAGAGATATCTATATATCTCTCTATATATCTATATATATATCTATCTATATATATATATATAGATATCTAGATATATATATCTATATCTCTCTCTCTCTATCTATATCTCTCTATATATATATATATCTCTATCTATATATATATATATTATATATATGGATCGCTAGATTATTTATCTTATATTGCCCACACACCCTCTGCACGTCTCACCCTTTCTTGTGTACCACTTGACATGCCTTATCCTTTGTTCATGCTAGTGTTTCATAATCTACCTTGTAATACATAGTATAGCGTATAGTTACGTTGACAATGGACAGCTTAGAGTTCCGTAATCTACATGGTATTACATGTTGCGCGTATAGGTACATGTTACCCCCTATTTTTCGCTGATTAAGATATGCAGAATGATACAGTGGACTTATTGTACTCCGGACACACTATGTATTGGCAACTACAGAAATGGACACTTTGGTGAACGATTAATGTTTGCTTAGTAAACATGGGTGAGGATAACTAAATGACCAGTATTGTTATACCACAAAAGCTAATGTCACGGTTGACTCTGGTATTGGTACACCGTTGGTAAACACAACTGTCTCGTCCATCGTTTATGTATCTGGTCGGATGGATCGATGGAAGATGCGGAGTGGGCGCGAGTGTGTGTGCGCGTGTACGTACGACCAAACTGGTACCTTTGCACTCCTGGGTGGCTAACCAGACTCTACAAAATGTCATATGAAGTATCATGCAATGCAGTTCTCTTCGCATCACCCTCTAGTGCTTATCCACAGTATTAAATTGCATCGGATTGCTGGTTTATAATCTTGTTTGAATTTATGAGAGTAAGTGACATTCGCTGGGAATTTGCGAAATATGTGATAAAGCATTTTTGGATCTAAAAGGTAGACATAAAAGTAATCAAGCATAATGAGTTTTATGCTTTGCTGCTGCAAAGAATAATTACTATATTCATCATGATCAAGCAACGGATGCAGATGGTGCAAATTTAATTCCTTGCACCCTGGGTGGAACACATGTGACACAATAGATAAGTTATGATGCTGATGTTAGAGTTTTTGTTATATGAGACATTATCATGTGTGAATTTTCTATTTCACTGGAATGATAGATTTTTGGAAAAATGTGTATTATATCGTTGCGTTGGTATTGATAGTGGGCAGATTAAAATAAATTCCATGTGGGAACACGGCAAGCACATATAGCCCGCGATTGCTACGGCTTGCACAATGCTGTGATTTGCAGTTTTACACGACCAGTTATGGAGGATCACGTCAATGTTGATAATGCTGCATCATAAATTCGTGCATAGGGGGAAATGGCTTGAATGATTTTCAATCGAATACGCAATCTATTACGACGAATAGGAATATATTCTACAGCTAATTTAAAGCAGATAAAAAACGTTTGTACACTTATTCGTAGAGCTACTAATTTCACATTTTGTTGATACCATAACTTAACTGATCACCAATCGATTATACAAACACACCAGCGTTGAAGCCATCACATACACACACCATATGAATGATATGGCGCGATTTATTTGTCGCTGTGCAAATGCAGAACATAGTCTGCGTGTATGAGTTATCTCAAGCCTGGGCAGCTAGTCACAATGGCGTCGTAATATTACCAATGATGGGCTTTTATGTGTCTAAGCATAAACATTGCTTGATGCTGTGTCATTTTGGCTAGGTGCTACGGGACGACATTGATCATTCGTATTGTCATTATCTTTATCAATGAAAGCATGGACAAGTATATAAGCCAACAGATATGCATATTGTAGATCCCATAAAACCATAGTTCTTACGCCACTGTATAAATTCTTAACACCATCACAATTAACGAGCTATATCATTCCATCATTATGACGCCAAAACAATCGTCTATTATTTTACCGCTTTTTTAGTCAACAAATTTATGTAATTACACCAGCATGGCCAATATATGCCTATGTGATATCTTCATACCAGCTTGTGTGCATTTGTCGAATGAAATAGTGTCATTCCATTGTTTTGATGTGTTGTTTGACGACAGTGCACGCAGGTCTATAACTACTGGTCTCTAATCAACTATCAGCCGTAATATTATTTTAACATAATTAAGAGGCTCCTCCTTCGCATCTGGTATAATGAATCGAAGTAACGCTTGCAATTTGCTCCAAAGCAACCACGGTACAACCATGAAACTATGCAAGCGGAGGCCTCGTTGGTGCGTCATTGAATGCGATTTATGCACCAAGTAGCGCTGCTGATGGCAGTTCAGTGTATGCATCACTGGCTGTCAAGTAATATCTGCGAAAATCACAGAAAAATACAATCCTAGGACGGTTATTCAGGCTCCGTGTATTAGAGTTTCCACGGAGCAATTCTACAATGTGTGGGAGAACAAATAACCCTTGAGAATGCTCATTGACCTAAAGCAACCATTCTGTGAAAATCTCGTTGGCTGCAATAGGATTAATAATGAATACTTATAGAAACCAATTTAATGTCTGAGGCTTATGCATCATGGGTGCTAAGATAATAATATATTGAATAACAAACCCACGCAGACACCATTAACCATCGTATTGCCTAGGAGAAGGAAATGTGCTAAATCGTGAATTGCAGTATACCCGACTTCGTCATGACGTCTTACAGTGTTTCTGCGATACTCGTTATATATAAACAGCGTAAAAAATGCGCAAACCCTAATGCGGTGATATTCCCAGAACATAACATAGACAACAAGCGTGTTGTACCGATTCCTACGACGACAACATCCTTTTACTTATCTTATGGCACGGAAAAATCCGAAAGTGTTCATGAAGGTCCGAAAATTACTTCAGTTAATCTACTTAATCAACAGAAACACGAGTACTGACTAACTAATGCAGCGATACGGATGATTAAGGTAAAGGAACAATCAAACACGAAGTGAATCTACTCGAAGCATTCCGTTCGTGTGTTGACGCTAATGCGAATGGCAGTGCAATCAATGGATAGGTCCTGCCAGACAAGTGGGCGAATACTCTTCTTTGTCCGGATTAATATGGTGATTGGTGTAACCCGATGCATGTTACTGACTGTAATGCAGACAGACGATCAGACAACCACGCGATAGCATGCTTGTGGAGAAAAAGACAAACAGTGCTATGCGTGCAGAGTATATTCCTTTAAAATGGCGAATCATCATAAATGTATAGATTTATGTAATCTAACGTACATTGGTTTCTGCGTAGATGAGTCCATTACATAATGAAATCGTAGGATACATTAGTAGATATTTGCAAATGTATTTCAAGACACATGTAATCTGTACATTGTAATAAACTGATCTGTATGGGTGGGTTATTTCAGTTGATGGCATGTCAGCATGATATTGCTTCATGCAAATGTTATAGTCATTAACAATCGGTCGGTACTCGCACAATCAACTCACGTCGATGCCTGACACTCGGGCTTTCAGCGCAAAGACATTAGGCTAGGTCAGTTTTGACCAATAGTGCTGACAGATGAATAATGTCTCAGGACGAAGAAAATAGAA
>CM067346.1:18648322-18662251 GCA_034190875.2 Urechis unicinctus
ATGTATATATAAGTATTTGTACTCACACAGACACACTTACATATATATATATATTTGTACAAATGCATAGACATATAACAATTCCTTCTTGATGAATTTTGCAATGGTTTACCTTCGTCAGATTTGCTGTAGTTCGACCATGAATGTCACGGTGAAGTGATTTGGGGTTACGCAGTTGCCTCGCAGTTTAATACGGTTACAATAACTCTTCGTACTCCGTACAGTTGACATGCTGACCTAACTTTTAAATCATCTGATCTTTTTACTATATGACTAATAAAAACAACAACGTCTCCCATTGAATGCGAGTAAGATTGGATATCAATACATAGCTCAGCCTGAGAACAGTCACGCTGTTGTCAATACTGGTAAACGCAATTATATATGAGACCCTCTCAGATATACATTCGAACGGCTTTATATACGCCCGTGTGATTCCAACGTGTCAATGACCTGTATATATATAAGTTTATGCGGGTGTTATGATCGTTTCATCAGCATGCAGTCATTTAAATGATGTTTGAATGGAATGGAAGGTATCCGTTGATTCTAATTGCTGTCATGGCTAAGTGAGTGTTAGACGTAACTGTAATATTAGCTGATGAGGAACTTGTGCGCAAAACATACATAACGCACTTGGAATGCTGAATAAAGGAAATGACATAATGTTATTCACCACTGTTGAATAGTGATATAAAGCTGTTAACGACGCCGAGGTTGTACAAGTGTATTGTGCACCTCGCACCCGCGCTAAACCACACATTGGCCCGCACCTGAGTTGCTGCAGCTTTCTGTAATCCGATCTTTGGTTCACGACTGCACTCTTGTGTTATTTAATAAGAAAAGATACCAAATGTTTCCTGGCGGAGTGGTTATAAAATAATATATCGTGACACTACCGATAAAAACATGGCAGCCCCTCTGCCACGTCCGGACAATGGTAATCGCACTCATTAAGCATTGATTGATAGATCCCTTTCGGGACGTTGGATACATTTGTTTTGGGATATTACGATAGAAATAGATCTAGTCAAAACATAAATTGGACGACGGCAGTAGATCTGAGTTTTAACCGTCAAGTAGTAAATAGCTACCGTCTGTAGTCGTTTCTGTCTTAAATCCATATCAAACTTCTATTACTTTCACTTTTCAGAAATATGGTCTATGAGTTTAGTCAGCGTAGTTAAATTGACAACGGAATGTAGAAGAATGATTTTATATCTTCCAATTCATATGACAATTTGAGTGTTATGGTGTATAATATCAACACAGTTCAGCGACGAGATCTCGGTATCACAACATGATGATCGCTGATCTTATCTCTCTCCTGTTTCAAGGCATGTACTGGCTGATGTAGTATCTCCTATCGTGCCGTTTCCCAGTATCTCTGGTGCTTCTTTGGTATCCTTGAGGCATGTTTGTAACTATATCAAATATTGTGTGGAAGCATATAATACTATTATAGCACATAAAACAACGCCGTTAACGACATGGTCTTTTTGAGGGTATTTCGTTGAAGTAAAGAACACTTTATTGCACTGAGGGGATGAAAGTAATATTCCTCTATGTTCAAGTGTTCATGGTTTTGGGGTTTAACGAATTTAGTTTAATATATTTACTGCATAATATCTGATGTTATAGATCTGTTGTATATAGAGTAATTGAGCTCCCTGTGTGTTGCAGACGGATAATGTTTACGTAGAAATGAGTATAGCATGAAACATACCCCTGTTACGTTAGTGGTTCTTCAGTCTTTCATTTTTGTAAGTGTCTTCGAAAGCTGGTGACTATAATGTTTATGTACTTTGATGGCATGTTATGCGACATACTACGGATTTTACATTTTACAGCTAGTGCGAGAAAACTCCAGACTAAGTGCAGCTCATTGTCATATTGTGATATCGCACTAAAATATGCTTTGCATAAGGCCAAAATTGGCATGCATTCTTATTTCGACATATATCAGTTAGAATGCGGTCAATATTGGGCATTATTAGTTGAGAAGATGTCCCCTACTAAGCTGCATCTCCATATTACTCGCTTTCCAGCTGCACAACACTACAGCTTCTATACCGATTCGTACTGGGGCAAGTGAGTGTGTTCGAAGTTAACCACTTATCACTGCCTAGGACAACATAATCAAGCATAGATTAATCAGGAGCTTGATTGAATATTTGTTCGGAACATTTTTGTTGGAAGCCAATGAATATCGTTTGTTTACTTAGCGCCTATCGAGGTCATTAGGATACCGGTATCGGGTATTTAGGGTTGAATGAAATCATTAAAATAGATTGAGAGTAAGCTTGTAAACATCAGCTAGTGTGCGTTTTATGTTTGCTTTTGCATGACACTTTTAGGGACTCACGAGCATAACTAGTGAATAATGTCATTTCGATGGGGATCATGTAAAACTTTGGACCGGTTTTATAGTCATAAAACTAATATATGTATATATATATAATATATATGTATATATATAATATATATATATATATACATTTATGTATATATATATATATTTATATATATATATATAAGGTTGTCTGCTGAGCAGCTCATCAAAAAGAGTTTGCTGAAGCTCTTATATGCTCCCACATCGTTTATTCTGTGATAACCATCCCGCATAGTATATGACAGGATATACGATCATAATTGGTAAGATGCTGCAAGATCCGTCGCTGGTGATATCAACATGCTTTGAAACAAGTAATTTGGTCATGCAATATACTTTAATATATATCAAGTAGATTGGCCACAAAAACAACATAGTATTTGCTTGATGTGCCACTCAATGCATTATTTTAGTCTGAATTAGCGCGATAATTGCGGCTGATAAAACGCTTGAGATGCATTCATTGAGAATAATGTCACTGTTTTAATAAATATTAGGCAATGGAAGAGAAGATTCGCATCACTACAAGCTTTGGTGAACATGCTCCCTTAGGCCGTTGTTGAATTGTGGTTTCTCTTATCACCATGTTATCGCTACCTATGATATGGCCGGACTGGTAAACAACAATGTAACTAATGGGGGTGCCAGAAGCGTGCCATCTTCCTTAGCCAGATGCATCGTGAATAAACATCCATGTGCGTGTAAGAGTTTGCGCGCTTGTGTGTATTTACATATATTGTAGATCAACAGCAGTGGGTGTTTTAATGAACAGATAATTGACGCTTGGGTGGCGCGTATCTGGAGTACCACAGCCTGAACAAAGAAAAATATAAGTCCAAATATGAATTATAGGACAGGTTTATTGCACACATTTGCATCATATTTGTTGTAAGAACACTTCGAACTAGAGCTACAAATGTGTGATAGAGTTATAGCGAAAAAAATGGACCAGTATTAACTGATACGACGAATACATTGGATGGAATATATGGTCCATGGTCAAGAGTATTGCATTGTTCCATATTAACATCAATGGTTTCCATATTGCACGCAGATACGCACACACGCAGACACGCACACATACACAGACACACACGGACACACTCGGGTAGACTTGAATACATACGGATACACACACGGAAACACTTACGTACTCACATCCGGACACATGCGGACACACACGGATACACGCACGGAAACACTCAAAGACACACACTGATGCACACACGGACACATACGCGGATACATACCGACACATACACACCGACAAACACACTGACACACACGTACGGCAGCAAATATGTAAGCACATACACCCACATATACATATTTGCGGACGCGCACACACATAACCAGACGTGCGCATGTCATAGCATTATACATTGATGAGTCTGGTGTTTACCCTCTTCTTAGAATACGGCTAATATCAGATTCCTCTGCGTTGAAATGTCTAGATAAATATATCAATACAATTGCTTTGTATGTTTGCATGCATAACGAGGATAAACTAATACTGCCCAGCAATATTTACCACACTAGCTAAGAACCAAAGACCAAACTGTGCTTCTGGGTGTAGTAGGTACTACTTAAGATCGATCACTCGCATTGCAGAAGGTTGTGGCGTGCCATTTCTGGAACATAAGCGCCGTACATCATTGCTTTGGTTGTCCACTGCACAATATACAGTTCTTATAGCCACACTTCTTCTCGTCGTTTAGCCAAACTATGCTTCTGCGTACAGTAGGTACTAGTTAAGATCGATCACACGCATTGAAGAAAAGTCGTATAGATCACACGCATTAGAGTAAGTTGTAGCGTGCCACATCTGGAACGTTAGCGCCGTACACCATAGCTTTGGTAGTCAACTACACAATAAACAGCCTTATAGCCACGCTTCTTCTCGTCGTTTTACCACATAGCATCCTCTTACCTAGGTTGGCGCATACCAATGCGTACTCAATCACCGTTGTATTGCAATAGTTTCCAACTTATATTGGTCACATTAGCCACAGCCGTCACAGGCATTCGCCTTTCTCCGCACAGTAGCCTAAGACACTTTCTATTACTGCGGAGTTATGCTTGCTTGTGACAAAAGGCAGTGCAATGTATGGAGGCTGAGTAATTTTATTATTTTATATGAAAATATGCAACGACATATTTCTGTGGTGTCCGTTTTGCGAGTGACAAATCATTTGGAAGTTATAAAGAAGTGAAAACTCTCCTTACCAATCCAACTGCTCCCTTATCAGATAATATGTGCGTCGTAACACGGACATGGTATGATATAACAGCAGCCATTGATACTGCATCAGTTTGATTAAACGATTTTGAACTGTGTCTGCATTCGATTGAGGTTCTTTAAGCATTCAGATCATTCATTACAGAATGAAAAGCTGCAAATGGAGCTTTAGTGAATTACATAGTATCACATTAACTCGTTCTTTGAACTAAGCAGCGGGTACCTGCGATCTTAACAAATATTTAGTTACCATTATGTGGCTGTGTAATCGATTCCGATGAAGGCTTTGGAACATTTCTACGACACCCACTGCTAAGTTAATTCGAGTTGTGGGTAACAGCTATAATTCTGTAAGCGCTGCACCACAAAGGGAAAACGATCAATAGCTACGCGCAATGATGTGACAATGCAGCACCACAGCGAGGTACTCGCGCGTCTTCTCCGTAAAAATGATCTAATGACCCAAGCAATGTCTTCAGGGCTATTCGGCGATGTTGCCACAAAGTCATGCATACTGTTTTATCACTATCGCGGCCATGTTATCTCGCTGTCTTGGTGAATATGCCCCGAATTCAAAACTACGACTGCACTTAGATGATTATTTTCTTTCTGCATCAGTTTCGTCGCCGTAATAGATAATACAGATTAATTGTAAAAAGCACCAATAATATATGTTTGTTAGTTCTTTGGAACTAAAACATTTATACGCTGCCCCATTATTAAATATGTTTCCTTGATTGGTCAGGAATCCTATAAAGAATCAAAGCATTCGCGAACTTGAGCCAATGAATGATAACGATTCACGTTAACATGTTGCATCCTTCTAATTATAGCAAAAACCATATGTATGCGTACGTCGCATCGGAATTTGTAACAATGTGCTCCAACGTAATTGCTTTGGAAGTTCTTTATCAACAGCTGCTCTGCACCTGCTTCTAATGTCGTCATCGCTCGTCCTTCTTATTAAGCATTACACCTCTTGCAGACCCCATCGTAAATTCATAAATTCTACTATGTCCACTAAAGTAACCGATGAAAGGCAGCCGCTAGCGCATATGTAGGTGTACCTCAGCCGGAGCTCTGCAATAATGAGCACGCGCCCAATCATGATAAAGCCCCTAAATGGGTACACTTGACTTAATGCTGTACACAATATGGCCGATATTGTTATTTCTGCATGCGACAAGGGAGTGTTTGTTTGTTAGGCTTGAGTGGTTTGGAACGGAGTAGGGAAGATACACGGGAGTTGTTGTTTATTGTGTGGTATGATGCCATTGATTGCACGCACAAAACCCGGATGTTGGAGTACCAAGTGACAATCACCTACACAGTGTATGTTCTGTACAACAAAAGTCTCCACACAAGTCTATAAGTAATGGACCCTGCTCTCAGATATACGTGCTTGTCAACCAACAATGCACCTTTACTCTTCTGCGAGATGTCAATTGCGCTGTATTTCGGAGAGTTATTACCTTTGTTTTCCTTCGACACATATCGACCTGAGGATTTTCCTATCACTTAAGTTACATTGAGGGTGGATATCTGTCAAATGCAATGAGTGCATAAATTATCAGACACTGGCGGGCTCTATGGTTACATGTTGCAAAATAATATATGTATTATTTGTTTCCTTTCAACCTCCTACACAATTGCCACACAACCGTCGTAAAATGCGGCGCCGCACTTGAACAACAGGAAAAATTTTATGGCCGGTCAGCTGCATATATCAATCACTTGTTATGAAATTCGGATACCACTTTTTCAGCTGTTTTGGAATAATATCGTAAATTAGACTACTCAGACAACCCTGGCGCAATAATATTTACCGAGGTGTTGTTTCCCAGTGTCACGATGGAAATGTTAGCGCACAAGCAACCGTGTTAATAAATTATCATTACATCCTACAGCAACACGGAACTACTGTATCTAATCCGACTTCCTCCTCAAAAGGTTAAATACATCAAGTGGATAGGACAAGGCAGGACAATAGAAGAAAGTGAAAGCAATATCAGAACTGAGGTATTTAGATGCTGCTGGTACTGTATAATCAGATTTAAGTTTAGATAAGAGAAGCACAAGCCGTCTGGAGCAAGACTAAAATATAGGAGCAAATAATGAGGGTAATAATTGAAGGGTAAGTCAAGCCAGACAACGGGGCGCTCGGGGAATTCCTCTTTTCGTCACTTGTATCCTATGGATACAAGCAAAGAAATACCTTTGCTACCCTAGTCATGAGTAGAATTGCAGTTAAAAGCAATTTCAGACGGACGTGATAAGCTTAAGACATCGACACATGTGGTAAATGTTATCCAGAAGGTTGCTTTTTGGTCATATCTTTAGCTAGACTATGTGACATAAACGGTCAAAACAATTGTTCTGTGTATCAAAAACTGCAAAGCTCAGTTCCATATTAGGATAAATAAGTTTGCTTGGCAGTGTAACCACAGACATCGTGATGTTTTTAATGAGAAAACGACCCTACCTGAGTTATGCCCCGAATGTATCAAGAAAGATAACTGTCTTGCCTTTATTGTTTAAATTGATATTACAGCAGCAAATTCTGAGCTTAATTTACGATGCGTATAGCAACTATTCGTGTATATGTTCACTGTTTCTGAAGTCGCCTTATTTTATCCGGCTTTGTCATAACCAATTGCATATGTTCCCTGGCCAAGAAGTGATACAGATATTATCAAAATACCATCATATGCATATCACACATAGATTATATCAAAAGCAAGCCGAATTTGTCGTCAGTGAGGGCGTGAGAATCGTAAGTGATTGACATTCCGTACTGTTTATTATTTTCAAAAGCCCAATTCAACAATAACATATGATCGGTTAGCAGTAGTATTCGGCCATTAATTTTTCGGCGCCTGGGTCAACGCGCCCTAGGCCTGGCGACTAGTGATACGACAGTTTTGACAAACACAGCAACAAATAAATGTAGCCATTCAGGAGCTAGCAGTATTATTTATCCTCTTGCCAACAGATTAGATGTAATATGTGACAGTTGCTAAACGTTTATTGATAGCTTTTGCTGTTATTCTCTTAACCAGTTACGTTAATCTGGCAATGAACCCTTCAGGGGACAAGTCGCCTTGTGGAGAGCTACTAGTCGGTCTGATATATTGACACTAAACAACAGTAACGTCACTACGGCTACCACAGGCCGTTGTTGAACTCGCGTTTGTGGCATTGTCGATGATCACTACATTATTAGCTAGACCCTTCAAGCGATGCATAGTTAGAGCCTACCAAATTTAAACATTGTCACACTTTAAGTAATATTATTACGCGGATAAAAAAAGAAGCTTGCTACAGAAACGCGCAAGTAGCATGTGAACAGTCGCTATTGTTGTTGAATTAACATGAAATATGCCTTACCACCGTGAATCTAATGTTAGAAATGTGCCCACTGGCGCACGAACAATTTATCATAACAATAGTTGATAGAATCTATGTTATAGTGTATGACGCCGTGAAGACGTCATTACAATGGTTTAGTTTAATGCACACCGAGATGATCGAGTCGATTGGCTGTTCAAGGTGCTTTAGAAGGTCACTGGTGTGTTGCCCCTTATTCCAGCTGTAATACATCAGGTCGAAAGCTCGCTTTACTTTTATGGTATAAATAAGTAAAAAGGGCCTGATAAGATATGTAAAATAACATTCTCTGAACCAATGAACAGAACAAGGTGCACAAAATAATCGATCTTTCTTCTAGAATTTCTAAATGACAAGTCAGTCACCATATATTTGTAAAGAATTTCAAAGCTGTGAGAAAGAATGCTCTTAGCATCATTAAATATTAATGATTTAATGAACGCATCATTAAAGTATTATAAATTGACGCTGCAAAATATACCTGTTGCTCGATCCAAGTGTGGCGGAAGACGTCTGGGCATTCAAATGTATTCAAATAATACAGGAGGTAATCAATAATAGTCTATTCATGCAATGTTGCAGAAATACAAAGCTAGAATACGAATGCATGCTAAACAGTATTTTGGTGGTACCCAACTAATATAAGGGATTAGGTGCAATAATGTTTCACGTAGAAGATGCGGGGAATACACAAATATCGCAGGGAAAATAAGTTCATTTATATATCCTGTGTAGAGCACACACGGCTCCCTGGGTCGGAGCTTGATAGATCCTTTAGTCATTGTTCACAATAACTTGTTAAAATAAGCTTAATAATACTTATGTATACACAATGGCGTTCTCTAATCTTAGATTCATAGTAATAAGGACGCATATGGAAGCATAAATATGATTATGTTTGGTACACCACTGACACGTTTCGCACTACTAGATTTGTTTGATCGCTTGGCATAGGGAGAAGGAGATGGCGCGGGATAAGATGATGCTTGGTCCTTAATACCATCTATCTTCTACGTCGAGCATCCCGGAAATACCCAAATGCATGGTAATTAAAGGTAATATAGGAACACGTTAATTAAATTAAACGCTGGAATATTTCATTAACTGAATAGATTCAAAGACATTTTGTTTTCTATTAAAATCTGTAATATGGTCCAATATTGCTAATAGAGCTAAGGATCTTATGTGGAACAACTGTTTCGAACAAATCGTAAGGGTTTTAAACAGAACAGAAGCGATTTCTGAAAAGAATTGCGTTGGGCAAATATTATAAGTATATCCTTACCTCTGTACTTTAGCAAGGAATGCAAACAGTAACCCCCTTCCCACTTTTCATGGACTTGAAAATGCGTAGGTTGTCGGCGCCTCAATAAGTGCCACCACTTGCAGGGTTCAAGTGGGTCGATTCGTCAACGCAAGGGCCTAGGTAGTACACATGTTGTCGACTGAATGAGATGGGGAATAAGAACAGGTCTCGTTCGGAAGTATACGAGGGCAGATTTGACGGACCTCATATACTCTTTAATAGTGATTTAAACAGTTTGGCAATGACTGTTATCTGCATGTTAATTAGTATAGTAGAATGAAA
The DNA here is from genome assembly GCA_034190875.2 of Urechis unicinctus. Taxonomy (NCBI): domain Eukaryota; kingdom Metazoa; phylum Annelida; class Polychaeta; order Xenopneusta; family Urechidae; genus Urechis; species Urechis unicinctus. The sequence goes on from CM067346.1 coordinate 18,657,929, forward strand.
GGAGCTTAATAATATTCATGCTATATAAAAGTTTCTACACGATTGATTGATGCATTGGGTCTAACCTCAATTTTTCCCATCATTCGATCATCTTTAAACGTTATATGCTCGAGTATATTTAGTAGTAATCGAGTTTTTGTTGCCCCGTGAGCCATATTGAATGGCTGGCGTTACCGAAAACGTGATTATCAATTATCCCTCACGCCACAGCCAACTGGAAGATTCATCAGGGAAAATACCATATAAAGGAGGCTGCTATCATATGTGCATGTTATAGTCTTAGAGTGGCGAGTTAGGGGCGAGTGAAACCTTACCTCTGGTGTCCGAGAAGTTATGGCCGGATCTCCTAGTACATCGCGTTGGCATTCATTCACCGTGGTGACTTTAGTCTTGTTATTTTTCGGAGACATATAGAGCACGTGCATAAAGGCAATGATAAAATTACATATAACGCTTAGTGACAGCAGCCGCCTCTTTTCACATACACAGTAGCAAGGGCAGTGATTGGTTATAAAGAACCTCGCGTAATGAATGGTGGTGCTCCTCTTTACGCCATACATTTTTGATCATGGTGTGGGAAGATGAATAACACAAGGGAAAGCTATACGTAAATAAGCATTATGAAGTGATCCCGTCCTGGCGGATGATCAAAGGCACATCCGTTGCTCCTGACGGCCGAGTTGTAGGGCGTGCCTGCCATAATGCATTTACTTTATTGACTTTCAATTCCTAAGCCATTTTGTCATTGCTCACTGCGTACTTAATGTTAATCTACCATAGCCAATCCGTGGAATGGTAAAGGAGAATTAGTATGGGACGAATAGAACATCAACGCAAAGACAATTTGCAGTACACGCTGCCATTGGGACAATTTTTCCTCCGCCAATTTGGGGCATGGCTCATCCATGACAATTTTGAAGCGCAGGCCGCTCTTATCATGTAGCGTCCCTTGCCTATCGAACGCGTCTCTGCTCAAATAACCATTCCAGCTGCTTGTTTGATGCCGTCATGCTGTCTAAGATGTGTTGGCAACTTGCCGTATAACAATGCATGCGCTATTATACCGACATATACCGTGCACACTCTCTCTAAAAACCTATTATGTCTATTATGAATCATATAGGATGGTTGAGCAATATGCTCCATGACAAGGAGTGATTTCGTGTTTGGATCAATGTTTGGTGATTCTGTTATCCCTTTGGTGTTAATGTATATAAAGGTTTCTAAAACAGAAGCCGCACTGAATAGGCTATCATTGAAAATTCTAATAATTACTATTGTGGATCGGCATATGCTTCGTAAAGGTAAGTTCAAATAAATATTTTAGTGAATTTGCCAACGTCATGTGTGGTTCTTGTATGCAATATATGCCATTGTCAAAACCATTTTGTCACTGGTCATAGTCAGCATGCAAGTGCTATAGCACATTCGAATGTGGAAAAGCTTCAGATAATATGACCTTGCTAAAGCCTGCTACATGATTGAGTGGATTAATGGTAGCGAAATAGATTGGGCTTTCGAGAGGGGCTTTCTTGGACCTCTTTTTATGGTGATTTTGAGGAGAAACCCATTTATTGGAGGACCATCCAATATGCACGATACAGATACTTATTTGCGAGTTGTGTTCTCATGAAGCCTTATCTAGATTTACCATGACAAGTAAAATTCCCGAACACTAGAAGATTTTTAGTTATATATTACAGCACAGCATGATTGCAATGCCAAGCAGATCAATGCATTGTAATACACGGTACTAAACCGCGTATTTCAGTGGGCATTGCGTTTTCTTATGCTACCACCCTAGCTAACACGGCGAACTGCACTGGAATAAGCTGCATTATCGGCATTAGTATAGTTACATATTTTTTGGAATGGACTAGTGACAGTGGTATTCAAGATCTTATTCTCTGATACTTAGGATGGGTACGACCATGGTTTACTAAGGGACTGACGTTGTTGTCTGTTGTTGGTGTCAAATTAGACTTGCGTTGTCATGCCTCCACATATGTTATGCCAGCAATATGATATCAATAATTATCGTCCATTCAGTTTGATATATGTACAAACGCAATTTTTAAACCTGACAGATGTGAGGAAAGGATTTAGTTTGTTTTCATTTGTAATGACCTTCACAGAATGATGTAGGCATTAAAAGATAAAGGATCGGGTTTTGACATCATTAAAAACCAACGCCCTGGCGCTATGCATCATCTGGTGGTGTAATCATCATTATAGTGCACAAACTGCGTATCATCTGGTAGAGTATTCATCATCATATTTGATACTTGGCCTGCCCCTGTGTATCATCTAATGAGTGTATTCATCCATTATTATTTGTTCTCCCTTACTCTTTCAATAGAAGGGATAGACACGCAGTAAATACCTGTTACGCTCCGCCACAACTTTGAAGTTACCTCGCTGATTGTATAGCAATAAATAGGTCATATATTATCTTGTTAATGTCAGTATGATAGGTCTAGGAAATTCACTCCATTATTTAACTCGCAATGGCATTCTGGTTGACATGTTTACTAGCGCTATGAACCCGCAGTATTGTGTCTATAGTGGTGTATGTGATCAGGCTCAGCGTTGTATCCATGGTGTATGTTTAAGTACATAGATGAATCGTTCGTGCTTGGACACATCGGTCCCTTATTAATCGAAGTCGTATCATGAACTACGCAGTTCGTTTGCAGAACAAAGGTTGTTAGGGCAACTTGACGCGCATCAACCTGTATACATAAACGCAACACAGAGTTAACTTTCTGTTGAACCGTTATCAATACAAGATAGCCCACGTTCGAAAAACACTGACACTTTTACCACAAACATGTTTCTTATCTTGAGATGAATGCTCTCTGATAACAACTGCGCCATTCCGTGCATGCTTTAGGACAAGGCCATAACAAAGTTGCAATATGTCAATCTTCTGTGGAGGCATTCCTTACTCAAACACCTAATGTTAGTTGTCATAGATTGTAAATTGTTGTGCACGGATATAAGGAGTAATCGAAGTGGAAATCATATTTAACCAAAACTCTATCTTATCCCACTGAGCCGAAACTAGCGGTATATTAAAGACATCAATATCTCTCAAACGACTCCCTTTTTGATCTCAATATGTTATAATATATATAGCATTGCTTTCGTTTGCGGTGTCCCAAGCTAGGTCAGATATATACATCACCCACGTGTTTTGGGCCTACATCAGTTGGTAGTGGTGTTAACATGACAAGCAGCAGCTGTCACTATGCATGTGTCACTTTGCATGTATCTAAACTCATTGCTAATTGTCGACCCGGGTGCGAGAACGCCCGAATTTCCAATACTAGTAGCATGTAACAAACCCTCAGCCCTCCTAAGCCCCATCCTACATGCGCGCAGACAGTATTACTGTTACTTTTCACTTTATGTATTGGAATTATGACTGTATTACATATAGAAACAGACAGCACGGAACAAAGCCTTGAGTCCAATAATAAGCTAATACTTGAACACTTGATAAGAGATCAACCGCGGCATGGTAGCTTCGTATTAAGTCTATACTTCAGGTTCGACACTTCACTAGAATCGCAATTATACAGGTCTGTCAGACACACTGCCATCCGTTTATTAATCACTAGTCTAAACACGGTTGATATCCACAAAATGTTTTACCCGCATCTGTTAGATATATGAGGCATATGATGAAATAAGTATTCCTACTAAACCAAGGTTGGTAAGGTACATTATATTTCATTCGTGGCATTTACGAACTTATTTACTATGACGAGTGCTGACAATAATGTGCTATGTAGATATACTTCTTGATCAGAATAACCCAATAAACCCTGAATGTTTGCAGGCGTCAGTTTTGTGCAACCCTCAAAGCATGTATTAATCTTGCTCAATTCACTTATGCAGCGTAATATTGTATTATGAGATACAGCAATGTGTCTCCGTGGAAACTTTAATACACGGATCCTGAATAACCGTCGTAGGATTGCATTTGTCTGTAATTTTCGCATATATTACTTGACAGCCAGTGATGCATACACTGAACTGCCACCAGCAGCACCACTTGGTATATAAATCGCATTCAACGACGAACCAACGAGGCCTCCGCTTCCATAGTTTCATGGTCGTACCGGGGTTGCTCTGGAGCTAATCGCAAGCGTCACTTCGATTAAATATACCAGATGCGAAGGAGGAGCGTCTTAATTATGTTAAAATAATATTACGACTGATAGCTGATTAGAGACCAGTAGTTATATACCTGCGTGCACTGTCGTCAAACAACACATAAAAAGAATGTAATGACACTATTGCATTCAACAAATGCAC
>CM067346.1:18670738-18698238 GCA_034190875.2 Urechis unicinctus
TTCTTCAATTTTAGAACAGATGCAGTGTAATGATAACCTTTCGTAAAATATCCGTTTTTAGATCGTAGCGTGTCATTCACAGAAAGGCCAAGATCTTCTACGATTACAAAGAGCCGTCTAAATAGCGTGTTACATGACAGGTGAGTCAGTCTGTACTGCATTTGTGCGTCCCTTGACTGCCATATTTACGTCATCCATATTCAGGCGAGCAGAAGTATTAGCAATAAACAGGAAATGAATACGTCTTCAATTAGTTTCATGATTATCAGAGGACACTAAGTGACTGCGTAAACAGGCATACACTAGATCCGTTCAGTTCGGCAGAATAAAATTGACCCGATTACCACGAGCAATTCCCCCGTAAGACTTATATTGTAAGCGAATTGCAGTCTATCTAGCACGAAGGGCTCATGGGAGTGGTGTATAAAAGGAGAGAACGGTATGTGCTTTTGTACTGCATTGTTTCCCACCGATTACCCTACTTAAGGTGATATTTGTGAAGTCAAATTGAAATATTCAAGCATGTTTAACAGGACGATGTTTCGAAGCTTGGGTGTATAGAAAGAAAAACTCAAGCAAGTGCAATGCGTATTGCAAATGGTCAAATGCCGAAGGTGCTGCGGCCGAACCCAATGACCTTTTTTGTAATCTACAAAATCACTAATCTAATTCAATTTGCCTAGTATTGTTTGAATGAATTGGAGGCCAAATGTCCGATTTCACCCGGCCGCTCGTACTGTTTGTATAAGTCACATTCAAGCATAGAGGTTTATATCTTGCTGGGTTTTATTTCCTTAAGACGCGGTAGGGAGTTGTGATGCCAATACCTTAGTCCGGTTTTTCGACTAGCTGGCGCAACACCTCCATACGCATGCCTAGAACGTAGCATTCTTTTACAAGTCTCACAATTCCACACAATAATGCAATCACTTTTATATAATTGATTTTTATCACAAGTTGATCGGTGATTATAAAAGAGTGTGAATTGAGTTCGCTGATACGTTTAAAATTTTTAGACAATACTGACAAAACCAGACTATGTATTTTAATCCGCTTGATGCAATATCCACCTGATTACGTTTGTTATGAGCGCTCATGCGTTGGCTACAGGTAGTACGACCATTGATAATCAGCAGAGTTATTAAGTATTGAGCGCTTAATTCGAGGCGTTCTGTTAATTCGTGCACAGTTAATGGAATATAGGGAGCCTGCGAACGTTGGATTTTGAGGCTCAACGATGATATACGGCTGGTGCACGTGAGTCTTTTGAAGCGATTTCTAACGATAGGGTTACTACACCGTGTTGGATTAATCTTAAAGATTATTAATGTGGCGGCCGATTATTGCAGTTTAAGGATGTTTCATGAATGTCTTTGTTTCCGAGCTATGTAAGTATATGGTTTCCTATAGATCTTATGTGTTTCTGGTTAACCAATCGGTTAATAGGTGCAAGATAGCGAAAGATACTTCACATAGAGAACGTTTTGCGAATATATTTGTAATGCAGTATCCGTTGAAGCACTCGCTTGCAGTATGTCATCAAGGTGTCACTCTCCCCATTGGACTCGAAGCGGTGGATAGCCGGGAACAGAGTTGACACCAAACCTATGGTCACGTTAATTTAGAAGCAAACTAACTTGGCGGAGTCGGGGCCAGTTGGAAGTCGGACCTGACTAGCCATTCTATCGAGTGCAGCTCATACTGAGAAAAACAAAAGGGAGCAGGGAAAAGAATTGAAGTCCTGTTTAAGACATAATTTAATGTGTAGTATGGGTAAGTAGCGGTGGACCACGGTGCATGCCACAATTGCACGATTGATGTCACAGGCTGCGGCCGATTATTTAATTCACGCCAAACCACTTGAAATCATTGAATGAAATATCGAGTTAATCACTGAACTTCATCTGGTTTCAACATGGTTATGACCAGGTGCACCAGACTCGTAAATAACACAATACAACCTAGTAGCGGCACAATACAAAAGTATTGTTGACGACAGACAAAACAACAAGTCAGACGACCAACAATTTAAGATTACCACAGCTTGCCATACTTACATCCCGAGCACCGAGTCACCTCATCGCTATGCAAATTGCGGACTTCGACCAGGTGCATCAAATTCGTATGTAACACAATACAACCTAGTAGCGCCACTAACTTTATGCGTGTTTGCAGCCAAAATTGACGTCATGTGCTTACTTATGATTATTATTGTGTGTTATTAGTTTCAGTTTGTTTTTAGTTAGCTGTAATACAAATATGATTAAGAAGAGACAAAAATAATCGGAAATTCGCAAATTCCATACCAATTTCGCTGTTTTGCGCAATTTACACCCTGCTTCTATTGTGAAAACTTAGCATAACTGGTAATGTTGACGTTTCGATCCCGAACCAATATTGACGGAGATATTATTGGGGAAACGCGTCCCACTGCGCAAAATTATATTTGAATCGGACCATATGAGCTTTAAAATAACCTCAAGGTCAACCATGACGAAGCAAGTCGTAGAACTTTATTAAATCAGTTTTTGATTAACAAGCAAGTCAGTAATGGATTGATGGACTGATGCGAATTTCAGGTCAACCATACAACATCACTTTAATCAGCATTGGAACTTGTGTTTCTGGTGTCAATATGGTCACGAAAGCTTAAGTCGTTGTCAAGTAAAAGCATATCAAAAACAAATCCATTTGGAGAGTGACTTTGAAGGGTCTGGTTTGGACCGTTTATGTAAAGAAATTATGGTCAGGACAGCGTATCCATTAATTATACAAATGTTCGTCCCGCAAGCTGCATCAGTTAAGGAACTGTGTGATAAACGGAACTGATCATGGCTAAAGCCCTGGCACGATGTCGTAAGTTCAAATATATCGATGGAGGATAAAACTATAATACCACAGTTTATTATGTTACTGATTCAACCAATAATACATGACTGTTGCAGTTATTGGCTTACTGCGACAACGAACACGCGTACAATCTTCAATAAGGTCAAGCATATTGGCATAAGCACTTGAACAAGGGATAGATTGTTCTAAGCTGTTTGCCTAGCACATACTGGTGAAATCACCGGAAGCGGTTTTGTTGTCGCAGGGAATCCCAACTTTGGGACCATATCAGGCACAACTGTAGAAAACATATTTAGTGCATGCACTAGGACTATGTAACATCATTTACATGGTGCTTTTCAGCATATATATTATATATATATATAGATATATATATATATATATATATATATATATATATAAATATATATATATATATATATATAAACATATATATATATATATATATATATATGTATATATATAGATATATATAGATATATATATATATATGTATATATATACACATATATTTATATGTATATATGTATATATATATATATATATCTGTTTTTATATATATAAATATATATATTTAGATATATCCCATATATTTAAATCTATACATATCTTTTTTATATATAAGTTAAATATATTTATGTATATAAATATATTTTATATATAGATATATACATATGTACATGAATATATTACTTTATACATATATATATATATATACAGTTATGTATATGTGAATAATATATTTAAATATATATAAATATTTTATATATATATATAGATAAATATATGTATATATATATATATATATATATATATATATATATATCTCTATATATATATATGCATATAAACATAAATATATATCAATAAATATAGATCATTAAATTGATCTTTTGTCGATTTTAGCAAAATGGCCATATATTGCTTACTTTTATAAAATGTCAATATATAATAATTGGCATAGTATATCTCTCTCAAATATCGTGGGTCCGCGATTATAGCAGTTTTTCCGTCTTCTGCTATATGACTTGTCAATACAACGCCCAATTAGGACTTTAAATCCCGAAACTTTCATTTAGATTATGCGTTTATAGAATTTCACCTCCCTATAACCCTACCCTTAGAGTATATTTCTCCTCGTTTATGTACATAATACGGATAGTCAACTCTCATTGTTATTACGGAATTTTAGCGAAATCATTCCAGGATATCTTTGTAGTGGCCTTTCAAACATATAACTCCAGAGCTGGATTAATATGCACATTTTTGGGGATATTTGTATTGTATCAGTTATGTATATTTTGGTGGACAACTCGCATCATAGATGAAAAATACATATGGTAAGAATGCGAATACAACAAAATAACTTCTCCCCATTGTTTTAAGTTGAAACAAACACATTAAGTGCAACCCTAGAAATATCGCCAGCAGGTTTCCTTCATATGTTTGCTGGTGTGAGCTGCTTTTGTGTACATCATAACAATGAACTAGATAAGTTAAAGTATAACCAATCATTTCGGCGGTTAAGCACCTTGTAGTAAGGTAGCTAATATATAGCTCGTAGACAATATCAATTTTGACATACTCGGTTGTTCACTGGAAAATAACAACCATAATGACACAAAGCCTTATGAACTGCGTGCATCATCCAAACACGACCAACCATTTAAACAAGGCCTAGTACAGAAAAGAGAAGCAAATGAAATGGAATATATAAGTAAAAAACAGATGCAAAATTGAGTGACATTAAAATGTGACAGTGGCACTTGATTATTGTACCATTGTCTAAAGGGCCCTAACGCACGATTATTTGATCTGCATTATCCTGTATCATTGTACGATTTACGCTCCGACCATAAAGGGTTCCATTGTCACAATGTGGTATCGACTGAGATCTCCCTATAACCTGCCAAGCCAGAGAAGTTACAAAATACGATTCCTGTAACATATGGCGAGGAAAAATGAGGGATAATAGATTATTTTCATGTTTGAAATTTCTAGCCAGTGTCTATATGACTTATATCTTAATTATTACAACCGTTTCGTACATTTTTTTCTTCGACTGCATTGGGCTTGATCATCATAATGCAATAATACTCTTCAATTATGCAATAATACTCTTTAATCAAAACTTTTAATCAATAGGCTCTCTCTTTAATCCTGAGTAAAGTATTGGGTTTGTCTTTCCGTCGTTATCTCTGCAAATATGCTAAATTTTTACGAGTATGTCCAAATCAATGCCGTTGACCGTGGTGCTCATTTTTTGTTGTGTAGATATCGTCATATGCTACGGGTAACTAGCAATTCCTGAATAAATACAGATAAGGCTTGAGTGGTTTGCCATGAGTATTCGCACATTGGTCATATTAAATGGCAAGCAATATCGCTATATTGTAATTCAAACAGAATGTACCACACTGCAGTATACTACTGGATTATTTTGAAAAGATATTTTGGCTGATGTAAGCCAGGGTTAAAATATGCAGCAGGGGCAATTGACCGATTAATTATCACTGGTCCTCTGGTAAATTACGAAACCAGGAATGCATGGTTTGTTGAACGTCGTCGTTAAAGTAATGAATGTCTGATCTCACAGGGACACCGCATGATGATTGTATCGGTTTGTGAATGCCGCTTCACGTGGCGGGAGGTTATATCATCAGGGAACGCTTCATGGAAAAGTTAGGCGGACACCATATCGTGGTCTCTTAATAGACATGATCTTCCATGAACAATATCTCGTCGCAACACTTGGTCACAAAGTTTTACTGCAACATTCAATAATGCTTCAGCATTGTTGCATCTTTCAACAGATGTACATTCCATTATCAATATCGAAGTGGCGTTTGGTTAGTGATTAAGTGATAAAAGCTACAAGAGTGTTTCACCTTCGATCATGAAATATGCTTGGACAGAAAGGGGCCATAATAGCTGTGTTTTACGGCCGACGTCTCTGCTATGTAGTTCCGGAGATCGATTCGTAGGCCTCATCTATGAGTCAGGCTTTTCCAAGCTGTTTTACCCCTACAACGGGTCACGTTTAAAATTCATTAATAACATTGGTATTAGTCGTAAATATCCGAGGCAGTAGAATGAACTTCCTTTCTAGTATGGCTTGACCTATAGAATATCTAATGTATGGGGCGCCCTGTGCTATAAGCTGGAAAATTTGATCAGGCATTTGGTTGTACTGCATTTGCAATACGGTATAAAGAAATAAATACTCCCTGCTTAAGTCAGGGTTAGTCCTCGTGCTTAATCATCGAATAACATCTAGATGCGCCACGAATTACGTGACAACTTATTTTGCATCACGTTCCTGATTTCTTTTGAACCTGAACGATTATCTATAAACCAAACACTTCCATGATATCATATCAATTATGGTTCATACCTCCCTGTCTTTGCAGATCTTACCATGCGTTCAACACATTAAGTAATTTTATCGAAATATATACGTGCAACATTAAACGCCCTGTACTATCAAGCATCAATTTGAAATTGTTATTTTTCATTGTAGAAGCAGCTGGCGCATAATGCATCTTATCACAACCTATAAATCAGACTACTTACTGCAGGATAAATGCTAATCGTATATTGTGTTCGTGAGGGCATGAGTTATTTATAAGAAACAAAAGACTTACTCGCCCTTAACTAGCTTGGTGCTCGTAACAACCGATGTTCCATAAGCTGTATAACTTAAGCAGGACGACAGGGTGTTGACAGTCATGGTTAAAACTGATCGCTCATCATAGAGAACTAACGTAAGATTACTATTACTAATCCTGATAAGGGTCTTAAAGCTCGTGGAAACGTATTTTCAGTTTCCGATGGACAAAGTGGAGTAGATATATTTGCGGAGCAAAAATATCGTGCCTCGACACCAATAAACTTACCTTTCTTTTGAGAGCCCCATCAGCGTTTCATCAAAGGCGATTGATTCCACTGTCATAGGCGAAAGTCGTGGGTACTAAGCACTTAAATGGTTCATTAGTATAGTGCATACTGTGCATAATGCAAGGAAGACATGTATAATTTGCTCACAAAATGTTGTTATTATTTGGCTACTATTTGGTTGTTATTGTTTAGCAATGTATTAAGTGGCCATACTCTTTGGTGCTTATGGGGAGCGCAACGTACGTATATATATATATATATATATATATATATATATATATATATATATATATATATATTTGTATTTACATATACACACATATATATATATATATACGTATTTATACGTATATATATATGTACACATCGATATATATGCATTTATACACATATATATATATAAATATATTTATAAAAAGATATTTATACATATATTTATATAAACACAAATATTGATATATATATACATTTATACAAATACATATATATATATATATATATATATATATATGAATATATATATATATTTATATATGAATATATATATATAAATATATATATATACTGAAGCATAAGTTACGTATATATATATGTACATATCGATATATATATACATTCATGCGTACATATATAAAAATATATATATAAATATATTGATGTATATATTTATACATGTACATATATTTATAGATATAAATATATATATATATACATATATACAAATACATATATATATACATATATATATTTATATATATTTATATATATACATATATATATATATATATATATATATATATATATAATATATATATATAATATATATATTTAGATCTTTACTATATCATAAGCTGAGATCCAATCAAATCAAGAGACCTTGTTTCTGCATTTGAAAATATAAGATTTATGTTATCCTTTATATATATATATATATATATATATATATATATATATATATATATATATATATATATATATATATATATATATATATATATATATATATATATATATATATATATACATATCTATAACTTTTAAGCCATCTTTTAAACGGGACGTTGATTATTGCAGCACAAGATTTATATCGAGCAACTGTAGCAACTTAAAACGAAGAAAATTTATATTGATTCGGCAGCGACAAAATGCATCATGATTCAGGCATTAACTGCACTATACGGCTGGAGGAAGTACATGCCACCAGGGAATAATTAGGGGCCACACAGCACAAATAGGGAGAACAGTGACAATGGCATAGGGGGCCACCGGAAACGAATCCTTCAAGACGGAGATAACTGCCTGTGCCGTGCCGATTTCGTTGACTCAAACAATCATTTGTGATTCTGTAAGATGGAACTACAGATCTTTCAGGAACAATTCTCGATTTATTAATAAAGTTATGTACATACATTGATATTTTCCATACCGCCTTGTGAATAATAATGTATCGCACATGTCACACACCGTCGATGTCAAAAACTATGTAGTGATTTAGCAGTTCTAATACTTAGAGCTCTCATCATATGCATCTAATAACTCGCGAGCTTGATGTATGACTAACTACTGGAAACAAACGGTGTATGAACTTACAAGATGGCATTTGCAGTTAGAAACTGTGTCTATGAATATTCTCCTGGATAGATGGTGTCTTATTGACTCCATAACAACCGACGTCTCATGAGGCAAGCCAACAACAACGACTTTAACAAGAATTAAATTTGATGAGAGAATGACTCACTATTGTCACGCTATTGCTGCCTTATAAGCATTAACAATATGTCGCGTAGAGTCGAATCCACGAGACAACGTATACTCATTTATAATATGTCTCCTAGAGTGTAATCTTTAATACAAAGTTAAATCATTTATGATATGTGTCATAAAGTGTAATCTATAATACATATGATATACCACATATAGTTTAAGATATGAGAAAAAGTATAACCAATTATGATATGTCTCACAGAGTGTGATCTATGACACAACGCACACTCATTGAGCCTAATCTCTTAAACATGGTCATTCGCTAATCTTCTCTGCTGTAGCCCCTCCGCAATTACGATTGCTGTTGAGTTCAGTTATGGCTTGTAATAGGTATGCAACTAACAACGCATGATGAGATATATCCGAAAGTTGTGTACATAAGGCGTATTAACATCCAAATGTGTTATTATTTCAATGCCCGCTTCAATGACAGTAAGTAGTGATAGGGTGCAAGATTTTGTGTGGTCGACTGATGTTTCATGAGGAGAAAAATGCTTGCGTTTTGTAGGACCATATGTAAACCCTGCTTCGATGGTCAATGGCATATTAATAAGAACGGATTGCTCATTTGACTAACCATGCATAGTGGTTGAACATACCATAATTTGTTTGGCTATTTACTGAACATGTGAGGTAAAATTGGGCATTAGTAATGTGTAGCCCATTCCGTATGTACGTGTTTGACGATAAACTGGGATTTTATGTTGTCACATATTAGTGATTGCCAATATTTTATCTGACATCAGGAGGAGCTTAAATAGGTCCCCGAATGCTATATGAATAACAAATAGATAAACTGTGTCCGATGTGTGCTTCTAATGGTGGTGGAAAATGTTCCGTTGGAAGCTGATCAATTGACATGTAATCTATCAAAGTTACTTTCCACGTGGATGGTTCTTGCAGCTGGCATCAGAGATCTGATTGTGAATGATGTACGAACTTCGATATGCATAATTGGTTATAACCACAATTTCAACTTCCGGGTTTTTAGGGATTATTTTACCGCATCATTGATTGGGAGAATTATCCACAGCTTTTCTTCTCCAAGGAAAATAATATTATACGCTAGATTGCTGATATAAAGATTTTGGAAATATTTTAGCGATGCAAACAACCGCAAGTCAACGCCGAACGCCTGTCGAGCACGGGATCAGTAGTTCCGATCCACGGCATGTTTTGAAATTTTAGAAAATCACCTTTCGCATGATTGTAGTTGCGCTTATGCTTGATTGCATTTTTGCCGGCTTGCGGCGTTACTATGTTGACCAATGACCCGGTGGTGTTTGGACTTGTATACGATGGTGAGTGTTGTCATGACGATGAAATAGTCATTAGCGTAGTGTTGTCTGTATTACCAAAGCGCAAAAGTCTCCAATTACTCATCGTCAATTCTTTGATAATGCTAGATATTGCATTTTATGCAAAAGAACAGAAATGCAAATGATACCCGTTTTCTGGTGCAGGCTGTTGGCGGTAACAGTAATGACTAATATGGACCAAATGCTATTTTATTATTTATGTTGTCAGACCTACGCGACAGCAGAAACTACCAATGCATTCAGTAACGACTAGCTTCATCGCAGTAACAAATATTATATCAGATAGAATTATGAGAAAAATGGATTATCATTTGGGTCATTAACTGTTTTAGGGTAAACACGAAGTAATAGTAGCATCTGTGCAACGAATACGATTTGAATAATCGCTCTTTTAATAATAGTAATACAGGCCGCTAAGAACTAGCCATCCCCTATTATTGATTGTATTGCGCGAAATAGGCATGTTCGTATTGTCAATCAACAGACATCAACTCGCTTCTATGATTTCATCATAACAGAACGGCTATCTTTTAAAGGGAAATTCATCATTACGTATTGACATCGAACAGTAGCAACAGTATTTATCAATATATCCAAGTATTAACCTTGAGCATATTGAGATTGATATGAAGTAAACACTACATCAAGCGCTGAGCATTTTGTCAGCATATGTTTTAACACCGTGAAATTCATAAGTCAAAATGAAGCTTTAGTTTATCAACAAACGTCGAGAGCAGATAATCGGGGCAGCGAATGATCATAAACATTTCTAGATGGGCATTGGTTGTTTCGGTGGAAGGGCATCTTGTCTGCTGGATTACTAATGATAATACGCAAACAAAAGAAGATTGCTAAAAGCGCGAAGGGTGTAATGTTCAGTTGAAATATCAGCGCCCATAGCAAGCGTGTTACACGGCCGTTGAAGAGTACACGTGCATGCAGGCGTCATATTTTTGGTCGCTGGAGGAATGTTTCTTAATAAGTTCGATCACATTTTGTGTTTGGACGGTAAGGCTGCGCGATTCATGATATCACTATCAGCGCTTTCTGCCTTCTTGTTCTGCCGATCACATTATTTTTCTAATAACAAGCCATGGCTTTAACAGACTTCAATCAGCCAATTAATTAAGCTGTCTAGATTAACAATAACATGTGATATAATTGAAACGGCCTGCGAGTTTCTCCTTTGTTGATGCTGTTTCTACGAATGCTTTGAGCATGCGCGAAGCTGGGAATGATTATTTGGTTCGTTGCTTGAATAGGTATCAGGCGTCAAGTCGGTTTTATTAATGTGGAATGTCGATTTGCAACTTCATTGCCAGACTTATGTTGGTGATGACTGTAGTAGTGATCGTTTAGAATATGTCGGATGTCGATTCTTTAGGCGCTGTTTGTTTGTTCGGAGGGCTACATAATGTCTCTCTATATCAGTAAAAAAAGTAAGACCATGGGCTTGGCTTCATGTGTCGGGTACATTAGCATTCATTGTAGGTAGGTGTATGGTATTTGGTTTATTAGGCAGTCAAATTGTGGCAATTATCCATACATCGACAGTGTCTTCATATCCCCAACCATGAATTGCAGGGCATATCAATATGTTTTTCAAAGTAATGAATTCAAATTTGTTGATCCATAGAACGAGTATTGTCTCTGTCATGAATTGCTACAACTATGTGGCGTAGATTTATATAGGACTACAGCTCGTACTGCGTGATTCTGCTAACGTAGCCGTAACAAATCGATATATGTTTGCATGCTGACAAATATCCCTTTATCGGCAGGCAACGGCAATATTAACCCACTCTTCAGCCTAGACTGCTAGGCATCCAGCTATTACAAAAAATGAAAATGGTTCAGGTCATCTCTCGAATAACAGTTGAGTTATGGTCTATACACTTAAATTGCTTTGATGTACGATTTTGTAAAAAGCTAGTACCCTGTAAAAATGATTTGTATCTTATGTAGCAGGCTTTATAACAGTTACTTATTACGTTTCATGTCGCCTCTTGTAATCCACAAAATCCACTCTGCTTCACATATTGACACATCATGGTATTGTATTCAAATCCAAAGAAAACGATAAAACACATTGTCAAATTATGTCGGCGTTTTAGCAATATGTTTGAATTATGCACTCACGCTCATCACTGGATGAGAAATTTTCCAAAACAACACCATATTTTTTTCGCCATGTATGATTAAGAATGCTATGCCGTGAAACGCGCGCTTTAACAGCCGTATTTCACATTGCTACTTACTCCTAAATTGGAGGAGCTTACCATCAAAACGTGGTTATGTAGCATTAGAAGGGTCATGGAGCGTCAGAGCATTTATTTGATCAAGTTACATTCGATCAGTACTAGTGTATTTATTTGTTCGTTACTATCAAACAAAATATTGCAACAGAGTTGACGAAATGAATAAGTGAGTAAGTGAGTGCGTATAAACATGAAGTAGCAATACTATACTCGAATGAAATAAAGGAAACGTGTCGTATTAGTCGAATTAAAAACAACACAACACTGTTGGTTGGTTGCATCATTCTGTCGATGGGCCGCATATAGACTTGATGACGATTGTAATTGTAATTGTCTTATGGGGTACGTGCTAGGCGATAAACATATAGGTGGAGCAGGATTAAAAATGCAAAAATATTTGTAAGAAAGCCGATACGTTTGCATAGATACAACAGCGAGTTCTAACTGCACCATAAATAAACATTGCCTCGAGGGTATGGCGGAAGCAGGCAGCCTGCGTTGTAAAAATTTCCAACTTTGATGTTGCGCGGTTAATTTGGCCGTTAACAATGTCGTTGTATAATAATCAAATGTAAACCATTAACAGTGTGCTGGTGGATGCAATAGCAATCACATAATGTCAACTAGACTTTTTTTCTTGACAGTAACGCTGTAATCCCTGTTTTCGAAGGCTGAAACCTAACGACGGGGTTTTATTGCATATATCTTGCTTTTCCGGCAGTCTCAGACGGCCAAATGGTAACCTCTTGTGTTTCAAGGTTGTTCCAACCCACAATTTAGGTTACTGACCGAACGCCTACGCCTACTTAAACAATGCGTTTGTGACATGGATTTGATTATACTAATACTACAACCGTTAATATAACAACGCATTGACAATAAACAAGATGGTTTCACGGGAACTAGCATAAGATACCCTTATTTGTCTGGATCTGCGACAACAGAAAACGACAGCTGGAACACATGCACTACTATAAACATACCCAAATATACGGTTTACAATATTCATACTTTCTCCTGAAATGCGATTTCACTAGCGTGATCAATGGCAAAAGATTTGGGTAGTATAAGTGTCCTCATAGCATTTTATTATCTGTTAATTGTGCTGTACTGGACTCATCTTCAGGATGTAGATATCTTAACTCCTATTTTATTGTTCTTATCATATCTGCCTGTCATGGATGCTGCAATATGTAAGACGATGGCACTAGCTATGGAAATAACAGAATGATCGGAAGATCGGTAGCACCATACAACTCCAGCGACAAAATTAGCAGACAACATATGAGGCTAGTTATATATATATATATATATATATATATATATATATATATATATATATATATATATATATATATATATATATATATATATATATATATATATATATATATATATATATATATGTATATATATATCTCTCTATATATATATATATATATATATATATATATATATATATATATATATATATATCTCAATATGTGTGCGTGTTTGGTGTACTGCAACATGTTCCAATGAAATAACTGTGTTTATTCTACATTAAGTGTCATCAGTCTACCGTTTTGACGGCAATCGTCATCGGGTTAAGGGAACTTTATTCAAAGTAGCCTTGGCCAATCCATCAACAATAGCCCTTGAGGCGTAAATGCAATATGTTACATGAAACACCTGTCATTATTTGGAGGTACATTTACGTTTCGAAACAAAATAACGCATAAAATCCCTGATTTTATAGACAGCAGGCGGCAGGATATAGTGATATTTAATATTCTCCGTGGGTCTTGATAAACGCAATCCTCTGTTTATTGTTTGTATCTCATTTACATGACATCCTTTATGAATGTATCTGGCTGTTTTTGCGAGCTATTTTTTATGGAATAATCCTTACATTTGCATTAAAAAAAATTGGCATAGGTAATTTCTATGATTTGCTAGCAAAACGCTACATCTACGATTTCATCCTGTATCACCGTATAGATAACTTAGATATTAATTTTTATGTCACGTTTCAATCTGTCATGCCAGCCAATCTTTTATTTTTAAAACAAAAGTAAGGCTTTTATGGTTTGACTTATAACATTCTGAAACTGATGGATTGATTGTCAGCTTTGGGCAAGTCTTGCATTCGATTAACTTGAAATGTAATCGGGAACGAGAGAGTATTTGTGGAATAATCCACATAATTGCCTGTTTCTTTTACTATCTGTCCTGAATAGAAGATCGTCTAGTATGGAGATCGATACATTGACAAATGAACTATTCTTTATATCCGCTGCTCAAACATCATCTCGACGTATCGTCGACAAGTGGAACCCGCTCTCAATACAACTTCCGTCAGATAAAGTGGCATTTTGATGAAGTGTGGTGAAGGATATCCAAATACACAGTGAGGGGAGTGCCGTAAAACCTGTTTTATCTGCGGATGTTTCATTCTTGTTGAATCACCTACGCGCTTTAGGGATACCTCAGTGTACTGTATGAGGTAACACACGAGAACAATGAACGTCCGGGTGTGTACACGCATATGATTCGTGGCCATGCGATAATATACTTATTGCATATGCACTTACACGCGATTATTAGGCGCAAATTCGCATCACTGCCGCGGAAGAAAATCTTTTAAGCAGGTTCCTTGACCAACCACAATATAATTTGGTCAATTGTAATTGCATGACTATCTCTGGGTTGATTTGTACGCTAAATCTCTGGGTTGATTTATACGCTAAATAATTTGTGTGCACTCAAAGGATTTTAGATCAGACACGCAGGATAATGTTGCGGGATATAATTACTGCTTACATAAAATATCTATTAAATTTGATTCTAGGCTTCGGGGATGTTCAATGCCCCTGATTAAGATTTACTCAAGATAGAGTTTTGTCGTGCTTCGCTACTCGATCCTAGTTAAGGCAGCAGATGTTAAATTTCACCCCAAGAAAGAAACTTGTGAAATGAGATAAGACGTTTCCATAACGAATAATCAAAAACAGGAAGTTCTAATAAGCCATGGACTTCTCTCGCTATAACGCTTGCAGGATATTCTGTACATCAAGCGGCATCATAGTCTTGCCATGTTGGTACCGAGGTGCTCTGATGGGGAATTTCTCAAATCAAGGTAGATCAAGGTGAAGTTGAGACTAGACGTGAGACGGTTGCCAACGTGGCGCGATATAGAAAAGCAGAAACCAGCTTACTCGCACACTGTCACCGGCTAAGAGGCGGGGTGCTATGTGACCAAAATGTCGGAAAATGGCAACAAAAGGGTCTTTAATCTCTGTGGCATGTTGACCTACGGATTCGACCTTGATGTCTTCATTGTGCAAAATGATTTATAGTAAAGGTGGCATCAGCGGCCCCTAAAGCTCAGTAAAAGTCCCCTAAAACCTAAATTAATCAGTTCCATTTCAATACAATATCATGCAAAGCGGTTTATTGGAAAAATCCCGGCTATCTGGTTTAGGTATATATTCATAAAAAATAGAATAATCGTCAGGTGCGATGTGGCGAACGCAAAACATTGAAACGCTCAAACGAAAAACAAAAACTAAATTGTCAATATCCAGAAAATGCAATTGCCTTTAATGGAACGTTGTGATACAGGGAAAAGTTTTCAACGTTGCTGCACAGTTAGATTTGCAAGGGATAGTATCATTTCGCTAGCAAATACTGTGACCCGAAATGCGCATGAAATCAAACAAGCTGTGCTGGTTACTAATGCTAGACCTACTTTAACCATAATTGCGGAAAATATAATAGCATTCTAGGCCCTAGGTTCCCATTATGTTAAAGCTTCATTATCGGCTGGATAAACTGTTACACTGAAACCCACTCATTTGATGATAAAGCAATAACTACTGAAATGGCGCGATAGATGCATAAGGTGCTCCATTGAATGACCCAACTATCACACTTGACAATGAAGTAGCATGTCATCGACTATTTATTGGGACCAACACATGACGCTTTCAGATATCGTGCTGCAATTGGTATCATGCCGGTTACCTGCTTGTGGGTTTAACCCGTTTTGCGAGGAAGCTAAACTCTCCGCCAACTGTGATCTTCTCGGACCCTTTTTTACCATCTAAAACCGTCATGATCCATATTCACAGTGGCAATGTGATCGTTTGTATATATATATCTATATATATATGCATAAATATATATATATATATATATATATATATATATATATATATATATATATATATATATATATATATATATATATATATATATATATATATATATATATATACACATATATTCATATATATTTGACGTTGGGTGGTGTGTATCTGATGAAGCCAAACCAAGGCAAGCTCTTAAGAATAGACATGTTAATTAGCGTTCTTGAGATGCAGCAATAATTCACGTCGTGACAGTATGATAAGTGCGCTTGATGACTTTAATGTATCTTGCCCAGGCGAGTAAGAGATAATAAATTGTCATAAGCGCAGCTAGTTCTGTATATGAGTGTCTCATATTAATAGAATGGATGATCGTTACTTGCTTGAACAATTGTTATTTGCCGTGTTTGGACGACAATCATGCATACCGCTGGGGAAGTTTGTTCTACAGCATGCGTCACCATGGGATGAAATATGGATTAACAGTTTTAGGGTGAAAATCTTATTTGTTCATACTTGCTATGCATTTTATCGATATTCGACTGCGTTATGATTCCAGTCGTTGTTACTCATTCACTAAGATGCATCGCGACAATATACCTGTAGGATATATTCATGATGAATGGACGCATACGCGGATACATACGGACACATACACATCGACAAACACACCGACACACACGCACGGAAACAAATATGGAAACTCACACCCGGACATACACACACACACACACACACACACACACACACACACACACACACACACACACACACACACACACACACACACACACACACACACACACACACACACACACACACACACACACACACACACACACACACACACATACACTCACTTCCGGACGCGCACACACAAAACAAGACCTGTGCATGTCATAGAATTATACACTGATGATTATGGTGTTTGTCATCGTCTTAGAATATGCTAATATCGGATTACACTGCGTAGAAATGCCTGAACAAATAGGACTGCTTGGTTAATTGTGTCTTATCCCAATTCTTCTCGCCATTCGATCAACTTAAACTCAGTTACATGCTCTAGTATATTTAGTAGTAACAAAGTTCCATTTTGCCCCTTCAATCTGATTAAATGGCTGACATGCCGAAAACGTGTTTATTCATTTCCCTGACACTTCACGGCACAGCAGATTTTAGGATTCAGTAGCCTTGTGTTATTTGTGTGCATGTTATTGGCTCAAGATGACGGGTTAGGCGCGAATGAAGGCTAACCTCGGGTGTGCGAGAAGTTATGGCAGGACATTCAGTTACATCGCGTAGGCACTCTATCACCATGGTGACTTTAGTCTTGTTATTTCTCGAAGACATTTAGTGCACGCGCATAAAGGTAATGATTCAATTTCATGGAACGCAGAGTTATAGCAGCTGCCATTCTTCATATGCGGAGTAGCTGGTCCGGTTGAATACGACTAAAGTGGATCATTGGTCATGGCTAGGGCAGATAAATAACACAAGGCATTGTACACGTAAATACGCATTATGAAGTGATCCCGTCCTGATGAATGATCAAAGGCACGTCAATTGATCCTAACGGTCAAGGTTTAGGGCGTGGTTTGCTATAATGTACATCATATATTTAATTTTACTCCTAAAGACATGGCCATTTTGTTTATTGAATTGTACTCAAGATTGTCAAGTTATCACATTGGTCATGGCTGCAGTAGTGAGATTTATGAATATTAAATGTGCTTCGATGCGTAAGCAACACAGAAACAACATTATATGTCGCTTATAGAATATGATGCTATAAGCCCGTCCGTTATTTGGTTGGGACAAAACCAATTCCCTTTTTATGGGATATAACAACGTTACAGCAACGGTCTGAACAAAAAGAACGCCGCTATCTGTTATTACAGGAGGACATTTCAGTCTTAAGTACCATCCTCTCAAGGTTATTTTGTGAATAAGGACCACTTACGTAGTTATCGCTGTACTTATCCAGCAACAGGCAATGGCTATCATAGCATATAGCATTGTGAAAAGTGCACATAGTCTGTGCCACCAACAAAGAGCCGGAAGTGAGGTTACAGCGAAGGTTTGCATTAATTCGGCCACGCACGCTAAAGGAGGCGCTTGCAACAGTGAGAATTGTACCCGTCACTATATTTTTTACAGAAGCGTTAACATGTAGCCTCCTCCTTAATGGAATCTCTCCATCCTCTTATAGAAAAAAGAGTTGGCTGTTGTTACCAGTAGCCTTAAGTACAATCGAAAGCATACCTGTCAGTCGAACATTTCCTTTGCAACATAGGATGGCATTGTAGATAACATGCTTCTTACACCAAATCAACACTACCAAGGCAATCAATTCATTCAATCCTCTATTGTTTCACCTCAACCATTAAATCCAGAAATTTAATAGATTTGCGAAATGCGAAATCGACTTCAAGTACCAAACCAATAGCCATGAGTTGCTGTGATAGCGATAAAAAAATACAGAACGGCTAGAAGAGATATAACACATTGAAGAGATACGTTAATGACATGGTTGTGCTGTATTTATCAGATTGGCAATCTAGACTCAATAGAGGCAAGAGACAAATAGCGAATACCTCTTATCCTTCGCCACAATAGTTTTGAAGTTACGTCGCTGATTTTATAGCAATAATAGGGCATATACTATCTTTCTTATGTCAGTTTTATAGGTCTTAAAAATTAACTCAATAATTTAACTCGCAATGGCATTCGGGTTGATAAATTGATTGGCGCTATGAGCCCATGGTATTGTGTCAAATGTGTATGTATTGTACATTGATAAATTGTTCATGCTTGGACACATCAGCCTCTTATTTCTCCAAGTCGCAACATAAACTACGCATTTCAGTTGCAGTTGTTAAGGCAACTTGACGCTGGTAACCGTATATATAAAGAAGCAACCCATAGTGAACTTTCTGACGAGCCGTTATCATCACACGATAACTGCGCTAGACGTTAAACAAACACTAACGCTTTCACCACAAGCACGCTTCTAATCTTGAGATGAATGCTCTCTGATAACAATTGTGCCATTCAGTTATGTTTTAGGTAAAGACCATCACAGTAGTCGAAGTATGTCAAAGTTTTGTAGAGGCTATTGCAAATACATATGATTAGGTTGCATTACGTTTGGATGCTTTGTATTCAGTTGGCAACAACCTACAACTTGGCGTCATCACAATAAAGCGTGATGGAAGTTAGTTTGCCGTAGTCATCACGAACATCATCATCGTCATCATGATGGTCTCCACTGTCACCGCCATTGCCGCAGTTGCCGTCCTTATTTCGATCATCATAATATATGTTCCAGGTAGTAGGTTCCGCTACATTAAAACCAACCATCACCGTCATTATAGCCTTTATCAACTCTTTCTACGCCATACTACCATCATCCACTCTCAAATGACAAATGTTATATTCGTAAATACGTAGCTTTAATGTCTAAAACACTAAAAGAATATGAGCCAGTGTTGATGGCAAAGTCAAAATGCCATCATTATATTCAACCACCTAGAATGCATTCGAGCGGTTAATTTCGTTACCAGTGTTTACGAGTCAAGCGATCATTCGCTGACTTGTTTAATTACAATAATTTAAACAATTAGCATTTTCATACTTACACATCATGATGATAAGCTTAGCTTCAGGACAGACAAAGAACAGAATGGTTATTTTAATCTTAGTTAGGGTAATATGTTTGATAGGTTCATGTAGGTCTTAACTTTTGATTGTGGCTATAGGAATAAGGATGAACTGCTGTCACGATTAAGGAGGAAGCCAGTTCTTTATTGGTTTTTTGCTTGGCATTCAAACAAATTTCTTAAAGAGCACAAGCCGTAAACTCTGTAGGCTGTTAGGCAATGAAGACGAATACGACACTCATATATAAACCTTGCATGGGCACTTGTACGACCCAGCAATGTACCTTTAGCTGCGACAAAGTATGTGAGTAATAATGCTAATGCATGGCAATCATCTCGTCATGATTATGATGCTCAGCTTTCCATAGCACCGCCTTAGCTATTGGGGGGCAACAGAGTTCGGGTATTTGACGCATTTCTTTTGACAGTAAATGCATGGTGGATATCACCGCCGGAAGTGATAATTAACTATATATTCTTGAATCTGCAGGTTTTATCTTTTACAGGACTTGTTTGATCAAGGCAACGGGTAAGTTTAGCTCAACTTTCCCTTAGTTAATGAATAAGATCATTAGACGCATGCGTTAGAATTGTGTATCATCAGTAGAAACACTACTCAATTACATAACCAGTGGAAATTAACTGTTACAGTCACAGTGTCTTAACAGTGTTATCAAGATGACCACAAATTTCAGGAGTTCATTGTCAATTGAATGACAGAATGGCGACTGTTTCAGGTTAATAGTAAGTTGTATTTATAAATAATTCATTGATGGCGTGCATCACCTCTATTTATATGTCATTGAATGTTGATCGACAGGTGGTTATTTCATTAATGATTATGCTAAAATAATTGCCGTGCAACTAACTGTAACAATGACTATTTGATGGCTCAGGTTGGCTTTTGCAATCATGTAAATTTAGAGCTTGTTTCGTCTCATATCAAGAGAAATAAATTATCTTTTTGTTGCAAACAAAGCGAAACCGCACTTCAGACCATTCAGCTACGGCTTCCATGTACAGCCGTGTGTAACACCTCTATAAATCAGCGATATTATCTAGTTTACATCTGTTCAGTGAGGTCATGGTAGCATGTTATCGATTTCTACATACTCCAGCGCGCCCTATATCAGAGAAACAGCCCATTATTAAATGAATGGACAATATGCAGAAGGTCATACACTGCTTAAGATTATATGGTTACTGAATGCAAATAGCGATTGCATATGTTGTTTAATATGCACAGTTGCGCTCATGTTGTACCAAGCCAAACCTTGGCGTGCGTCTTTACAGAACTTACATGTGTCAAACGATCAAACCCTAATTAGCCGAATAGTGCCACATTACGAATGATGGTTACATTTTGGCACGTGTGTCAAGTTAACACCATTAACGATGCTTAGGTATCATCATTATCAACCATTGGACACACATCCAAACACAATGCAGCAGTCGGCAAGGTTAATATGAAAAATATCACTATAGATAAAGTTGATTTCGCTTCAAATCATAATCGAAACCTCAGTGGCTAAGCCTATCGACCCTCGTCCGTATCTCCTGTGAAATAAAGGGCAAAGGTGAAATAACTGTATGCCTCCAATGAGCTGTAATGTCGCAATAAACCTAGAGAGAGATTGTTGCATGGCGTAAGGTCACGCAGCTCATGTGATACGATAGATTATGAATGCATAGTCTCAGTTAGAAAATCACATTGTAGCTTTGCCCGCATAATAATGGATACGGGTTGTTTTGTATATCATACATGGATGTAGCATGGCGGAACGGAGTCCAAAAGCAGTGGACTCCCTATATTGCTCACGCTAGCTGACACCAAGCATGAAGTCTATATAATTCTGCTTGTCATGTTCTCAATCTCAGTGTAGTTCTGTGTGCCACAATCCACCTCCATATGTTGAATGAAAAAGTGAGAGTCCCAACAGAGCGATATTGATGCATCGATGGATGGGGTAGAGAAATGTTCTCAGATCAATTTGGTGAACCCCAACACTTCCGTTTCAATAAGGAAAAACATAAGAAGAAGGAACACAATCGCATAATCTTTCGAAATATATTGTCACTGTCTGTCCTCTTTCCATAATCATGCCTAGAGGAAAGAGGGTGATGATGTGATGACTGTGACTTGGAACGCATAAAGTGCTGGGGCACTAGCCACAAAGAAAGCACATCTCGAACAGTCAAAGCGTCTCCTGTATTTACTTTGAGTGCTATTGCAGCTAAGCTTGCTAAATACCATCTAAGACAGTCTTATGCCCCTCATCATTGACGTATATGCTCAATTCGGCAGTAAAGAAAGAATGGACATCGTTCGATGGTCGCTGACGCATAATGTGCTTTATATCTGACTAAATAGTTAAAAATGGGAATGCGACGACTATCGATTATGTATTACAGAGCTTTTCAGCTGTCCATTGGAGCACCCATCATGAGCAAACCGACGAGTCAGAATTTACGCCAGAACACATCTGATTGAGCATTTACTTGTACTTGCTTCTAAAAATTTACATGTATCGTGAATAGCATTGTTAATAATGACAAACCAGAGAATTACCTGCCAGTTTCTTAGACCATGAATTGAACGTCTACAGCCTTAAAAATTGGTAAATTTGGATGTTCAAAGTAACTTTTATAACTCCATGGCTCTACTGTCTGAAGTCTAAGATGCAGTAAGCTCTTAATGGCTATGATATGCTCCTTTTAGCATATTTATGCCGAAGACGTTCACCTTTGTTTCCACCTTCGCATAGAAAACAGTCGACGTTGAAGACAGCCGCAACGTTCGTTATCTGATGCGGACTAATAGCATGCGTAATCACAAAAAGAAGTTAAAATAGAACTATTCGCTGAACCAATGCCGCACAGATCGATTTCTTATTCAATTATTGCACATTGCTTAACAACTAGCCCATATTTCAGTCACGTTAATACGGTTATTCACCAACTTCCCCCGTAGGCAAATGCACTCAATACACCATACCGGCATGTACCAAACACGTATGTTGGCAGGGAAGACAGGAATATAACGCTTGAGTCATTTATGTTTGCTTGGATTGACATTTCGAATACAATTACTCACACTAGAGTACCATTCAAAGATATGGATGCCATTAACATCTTGACAATTGCGTGTACAGTGGATAGCATCGTGAACCTGGAGTGAGGCGCCATATACTGCCGAAAACATCCAATCCCTCTTTTCTATTCTTCGGCTGCAATGAATTGGCCGTAATTGATGAGCAGATGATGTCAGAGATGAGGACATGTTGGTTTCTGTAACTGAGGATCGGTTTATGGCCGGTCTTAAATCATCCCGTTTAATGGCAAGGCATGAAAAAAATTGTATTGTGAATTCTTGGGCCTGGTAATGCACCATGATAGTACTGGTTGCTCTCTCCTAAAACATGACTTCCATTGTCTTTGACAAATATGGAGATCGATAATCCTGGCGATTCCCCTTTTTTCACATCTTACCCACCGGGCACACTTAGGAGAAATTGAAGTCATATTCTTAACCATTGTTGTAATCGTAACATTAATATCTTACAGATGAAGAGCAACAGAATACTACGCATAGAGTGGTCATTATAATCACGACAGCATCACCAGCGTATGTACCTTATTAAGCATCTTCAGACAAATATAATTCATTTACAAAGTACCGTTCCATGTCAAAAATGGCATAACATAACCCATCGCTTGGCAACGTTGCCGGTGGTCCCTCGTATAATGGCCAAGTTGATGGCACAGGTGGATCCCGCCTATTTACTGCTAATCAGTATGACTGCCCTGCCTCGACCATTGTCTAATGTTCAGTAACGGACATGCAATCAGCAGGTAGAAGATTAAGTACGCAGATTCAATCAGATATTAACGGAACAATGACCTCCCTTATGATCAACATAAAACATCAATGCATACAGCAAGCGCAGCAGTATCATCATCTTCATTCCAAACCCTGCCCTTATATACACTTCTGCTAACATATCCCATAATTTCCGTCTTCACGTTTCCAGCATAAACAAATCTCGTATCCCCCCTATTGTTTCCTAACCATAGCATCGCTTTACAAACCGGTTACCTAGCACCCAAATCATTACAGACCCCACTAAATACATGCAACTCAAATAGGTCCGTTACACTACTTCCTCCTTCAACAAAATGGTGTGCCCTCACACCATGCCCTCTATTTTACGACCCGAGATACATCGAATTTTCTATAGACCATGTTTTTTCATCGTACATATATTAGTCTCAGTACTAAATATTTAACATCGGTAAATATCTGGATAACATTCTCATGTATGTTCAGCCATAACAATCCAAGTTGTAAATACTATAACTCGGTAATAAATACTATGAATAACAGCACTACGCAATAACATTAGTCAGAGGTAAATATTTCAATAGAACACATAAACGCGATGAACTGTAAACCAAGTATGGCTCCTGTTGCCGGGATGTCACCTGCATAAACAAACAATTAATGATTTACCAGAAGAATGTGGAGGTCTTGAATCCCCTGGCCAGGCACTATTAACACCCTCAAGCTCTGTTCCTGGAGTGGGTCCTTTGCTCTTCTTTGCGACGATTTTTACCGCGGGACTTATTTTCCTAACTTGGGGGGCTCATGAGGGTTACAAACCCCTCTGGCGCAACTCCCAGTTCCACGCCCGACGCAGTTGACGACGTTGGGGCTCAGGAGAGAAACAACTCTCCGGCTCGACACCAACGTCGTTCAACCACTCCCCATCACCCAAACCCCCGAATGCAGGGCAACCCCAAAAATGTCTCCCCATATCTATTGCCGTGAACTCGCAGAATGCACAAAGGTGCTCCTCTTCCCTGTTGTGTATGGTCTTTGGCCTCTCGACGGATCCCTTCACAACAACGGCAGTACATAGTTTGTTAGTTCGCTTGACGCCCCAATTAACGTTATGCTTACGTCGAATGTGATGGCGCAAACTAGCACGGCTTCAATGGATCACAGCGCAAGAACTACACCGAAACATGACTAATACGACTAATCAATGCAACTCCCTAGGTTATGGCGAGCGGGCGGACTAAAACAGATGATACCGGTAACCGAAATCAAGCAACTTTGTTTTCCGTCATCCATATCAAAATAACTGAAGTAACAATTTTATCAGACAACCTCGCCTGAGAGACGAGGGCAATTATAACCCCGCGAACTATCTCAACCGATGCTAATCATGTGATCAGCCTGCAATATATACACTTATCTTTAAAAAAACCATGGAATTAACATGCAAATTTGTTAACAGTATTAGTCATACCCATACCTCTCAGGCGGCTTGGGCTACCAAAATGGTCTGCGGATCGTTGACTGTGGCACTGTTGCCCCCCGGCCGGCATCGCCAACCCAGCGAGGGAGTTATAGCCTGAGCGTAAGGCTTCAAGCAATCTCTATGGACAACCTGTGTCCTTCCTTTTTCGCATTTTGTTATCATTACCAGAACATCGCTTATTTTACGAGTAACAAAATATGGGCCATCTCATTTCCGCTGAAGTTTATGGCTACGTCCCTTTTGCTTTTGCATGTAAGTTCAACCATACCGCATTTCCCATGGATAACGAGCCCGTCCTTCCCTTGGAATGCGCATCATATTAACACTTCTGGCGATTACAAGCATTTCTCGCGTGTAAGCGTACGAAATCAAAAGTGTCATGCAAATTATTCCGCAATTGGGACACATACTGTGGTACAGTTCAGTCACCAGTCTGAGGAGCTGTCCCCGTCACTGCATCCACCGATAGCATAACCTCACGCCCAAACATTACCATATTCGAGGAGCACTCGGTTGTGCTATGCCAGCTAGCGCGGTATGCCATGAGCAGCAAGAGGAGTTTGCTATCCCAGTCACGCTGGGATTCGCTCACATGCTTCGACAGCATGCTGAGTAAACTGCGGTTAAATCTTTCTACTAAGCCGTCGGATTGCATTTCGGAGCGCAGTTGTGCGTGTTTTATGGATGCCCAACAAGGAGCAACTTTCTTGAAACAACACGGACTCGAAATTTCTACCCTGGTCGCGTGAACGAACTAGGGAATACCGAACCTACATATACACTCATTGACGAAATGTGTCGTGGCTTCCTGATTTAGCAAGGCATGTGCTTCTGTCCACTTAGAAAAATAATCTGACAGGACAAGTATGTAACTGTTTCCCAAATCAGATAGCGGAAGGGGACCAACAATATCTAATGCTACCCTTTCCATTGGCGAACCCACCTGATACATCTGCGTTGGAGTACGCATTTTGAAATTTCTCGGTTTGACGGCGGAACACTCAGAACACGACTGACACCATAACTTTATGTTTGTCTTACATCCAGGCCAATAGAAACGCCTTTTCACTTGGAGTAATGTCCGTCCCAACCTAAAATGCCCACCTGCTGGATTCTTATAGACTAAGTCAAACACCATTGGGCGCAGATGTCTTGGAACGAGACGCTGTACTGCCTTATTAGGACCCTCTCTAACCAACACTCCACGATCGATAGACAAGATATCCCACATACCGACAAGTCGTTTGGTATCCGTATCGTCCAAGCTTACCGCTGAATATACCGGCTTACTAGGGTCGTGTAACATGAAATTTAGCATTGTCTTTAGAGACGTATCTGTCTTTTGTTCCTAAGACCAATCGTCATTACTCAAACCTTCAGACCAATTCCCTCCTATCCCCGCACAGTTGGCAACGCTGCCCTTATTACCGGTCTGACACATCCGAACGCAACAATCAGGGCGGCTCTCTCTAATATCCCTGCGATCGCAGCGAGCACAACCACGACAGGGTCTGCGAGACATAGCGCCGGCATTTCCGTGTTGCTTTCCTGCACGATGAACTATGTTGAACTGATAACTTGCGAGAATTTCTATCCATCTTGCCACCTAACCTTCGTGATTATTAAAATTCAATAGCCACTGAAGAGCCCCAAGATCTGAACGTACCAAAAACTTCCTTCCATAAAGATAAGGATGAAAGCGCTTGACAGCCATAACCACTCCAAGCAGCTCTTTGCGAGTTACGCAATAGTTCCTTTCGCATTTAGTCAACGAGCGACTACAATACGCAATGACCTCCTCTTCCCCTCCCTGAATTTGATGAAGACCAGCCCCTAAAGCAGAATTACTGGCATCAGTGTCATCTACGAAGTCACCATCTGCGTTAGAAAAGCCAATATAGACGCTGACATTAACGACCGACGTAATGTCAGGAACGCTTCCGCGCATTTCTCATCCCACACAAATACCCGTCACTTAAACTCCTCAATACGACCTCCAAGCGCTGCAAAGTTTCTTCAAAGGTGGAGCTAAAAATAACCACGTCATCTAGGTAGATCAAACAAGTACTCCAATGAAGCCCTGACAACACTGCTTTCATCAATCGCTCAAACGTTGCAGGTCCATTACACAGTCCATACGGCATCACGGTAAACTGATACAGGCCACTCCCTGTAGTAAAGGCAGTTTTCTGTTTACTAGCCTCATTCATTTCTACCTGATGATACCCGCTATTCCTTCTACCAGAACTTCGCTTCTAGGCGGAATAATCATAGCCTCTGTCATGATAGTGCGCTGCTG